>PVJL010000134.1:220275-539323 GCA_004026885.1 Lyroderma lyra
TTTTTTTTTTTTTTTTTTTTTTGGTCTCCTTGCTTCCCCCGCTGAGCTGCCACCCACAAAGCGGGTTTGAAAAAGAGAGAAAGAAAAGAAAGAAAGCGGCTGATCCTCTCTGGCCTCCCCCAGTAAGAATGACTGGGAGGCGGGGCCTGGAGGGGCCGCGCCGCCGCTCGCCGCCCCCGGGCGGGGCGGTCCTTCCACCCGGGCGGGTCTCACCTGGGACGAGGGCGTGTTCGGCGGGTCCCCACGCAGGGCGCCAACCTCCACCGCGCGCCCGCGCCCTCCGCAGCGCCCCTGCTTCGGGCGTTCCATGTGCTCACTCTTGGTGGGTCTTTGTCTATTGACAGGCTTTCGGGGGAACCCAGGTTGCCCCGCGTGCTTACCGACGCCTCTGCGCTCCTGCTCTTCTCGCTCCTTCCCGCTTTCCTCTCCCTTTCTCTCTCACACTCTGGTTTCAATCACTGCAGCGGTATGAACACCAGGCTTTAGGTCGGCGAGCACCCTCGCTGCCTTCCCAGCAATGCGGAATGTCCGGATCTGCAGTGTATTTCCCTCTGTACCCAGCCCGCCCAGCCTAAAGAAAAGACGGGGGAAAGGAAACAGGAACTTCAGACATCGCACCCTTCACGCCACCCCCGCACCCCTCAGCGGTGTGGTGGTCGCCCATGACGAGTGCGTGGCTCAGGGGAGCGGCATCAATCACTGACGCTACCCTTCGTGGCATCCGTGCAATTTTAGGAAACTTTGGAATTTAAGATTGGGGCTGACATCGCTCACCAGCCCCCCGCCCCGCCCCAACTCCAGCGACGCTAGTAAGCAACTCTTCACTTCCCCCTCATTTACTTGAATATTTTATTTGGTAAGAATTTTTAAATATATGTGTCCATATTTATATATTAAAAAATGTTGAAGCTGCACTGCCATTTGCTCCTTGAAGTGCTTCCTTTCGGGTAGATCGAGAACCACAGAGCGTCCAAGTCATTCCGAAAAGGCTGATCCGCAGGTGATGTTCCTGGGAGTGATGGCCGTTCGCGGTGGCCACAGTGATTTGATCGGTGGCGCCGACGGCCACCCTTCACTAAAGTGGGCTGCCTGTACTCCCGCGCGGGCCGCGAGGAAAACCTGTCCCTCCGGCCCACCCGGCCGAGGGGTTCGAGTCCACAGTCCGCAACCGGCACTCCTGAATCCCCGGGCTTGGGGAGGCTCTTCATCTTTACATTCTGTCCGTTCATCCTCTTTTCACCTACTTTCCTTTGATTAAAAAAAAAAAAAAAAAAGCTACACACAAACAGGGTGACATAGATCAGCCAGACGGCGTGATTCAGCGCCTTCCCGTTTCTCACGCCTTGCACTCCTTTCCGAAAAGACAGAGCCCGGGGCCTCGTAGGTTCCCCAGGCCGTCAGGCCTTGGGAGCAGCGTGGGGTTCTCCCCGCGGCCGGGTCCCCGCAACCTGTTGCGGGCTCGGCGGCGCGCGCGGCGTCTGGGCTGGTTGTGTAAACTGCTTGTGTATCTCACATTATCATCCCGCTGTCTGCAGGCAATGTAGATTTTCTAAAGATCTAATGAATAAACAACCAGAAACTGCTGGCGGTGTAATTTACATTGTTAATGCCTACATGTGTATAATAAATATGCATTTGTATGTCTTCAAATAAACTCTTCTTAGTTTCTAACCTGTGGTGATTTTTTTTTTTTTTTTTTTTTACAAAAACAAGGAAGGGTGGAGGGAAGGAACCTCGTCTTCCCAAAGAGCAAGAGTTGATTTCACTTGGTGGATCTGGAGGAAGTGGCTGCGGAGGAGCCCAGCTGTCGGGTCTGCAGCCGGCTGTCCCTGCTGCCCGCCGCGGAGAGCTAGGCTACAGGAACCCCCGCACTGGATTCGCCGAGGGAGGGAGGACGCACCCAGGAACCGAGGGGCGCGCTTTGGGGGGCCGCAGCGCTGCCCGCGGGAGTGGGAACCACAAGAGAAGGGACAGCACCCGCAGGACCTAAGTGTTCCTCCCGGAGCTGTCGCCCTCCCCCAAAGAGGAGTCTTGGCGACTTCTCTCAGATCACAACTTGGGCTGGGAGACTTCGGCTGCTCTGGCTTCGACAACCTCTAGGAACTGCTCCCCGGCGAGTCTCTCGACCGAGGACGTTTCTGTCGCCAGCGTGTCGGGCCAGAGTGGGAGACCGCAGGAAGGAAGGCGGGGCGCTGGACTGGGGTCGGGGTCCTACACTCCGCTCTCGCAGCCCTTCCCCCGTAGGGCAGCCTCGCGGAGGGCAGCAGGCGCACAGACGCGCCGGGGAGAAACCGCCTCCCGGGTCGCGGGCTTTGGGCCCCGCGTAGCCGCGGTTTTCAGACGCCGAGCGCCCTCCCTGCGCTTCCCGCGCCGCTTCTTTCAGGCCGGGCGCCGACGTTTGATACCGCTTCCCTCCACCAACCAGGTGCCACTTCCTTAGCGCGCTGGAAGGCAAATGTCTCATCTTTCCCCGTCCTGGATCTGGAATACATTATTTTAATTAAGTCTATGGCGATTTACTTTCCTCTGAGATCTATTCCACGGTGCAATTAGGAACGTATTGGTGCTAGCTCATATGAATATTCAGGAGCATGTCAATTAATTAGCAGACAGAGGAATCTCATTACGGTGCTCAAAACCCTTTTAGTGTTAAGCAGAATTAAGGGGGTATTTGGCAATGCGCTGCATTAGTGAATATTTTACTGTACACTCATTTAACTTCATTATCATAGCACTTACACTACTCTCTGATTTTATTAATTAAATTGCTCATTAATTTGTCCAAAAAAGATGAAAGTTTTAGTGTACCACCCAATAACTTGGAAAGTAAACTTTCGCCCGCTTGGGTCTTCGCTCCCAGGCAGAAGAGGATACGTGGCGGCCTGCACAGCCGGGGACAGAGGCATGATTTCCCGCTGCCTCCACGTCGAAGGTTCGGGGAGCTCAGCGCTCGGGCTCTTGGGGAGCAGTGGAATGTCAGGGAGGCAGCGGAACGTCGGGGAGGAAGCGCAGCGACCACGGCGCAGACCTTTTGCTTTTTGCCTCCGGGGACTGGCCTAGAAATGAGTCGTACTTCAGGAATGAAGGAAAAAAAAAAAAAAACTAAAAGGAGAGAGAAGGGGAAGGAGGGAGGGAGGGAGAGGGAGAGGGGAAATGCGGGTGACCAGGCGCTCAGCGATTTGTCCAGGGACATGTAGAGTGCCCCGCGGGTTACTGTCTGCCTGCCTGGTTTCCAAAGGAGTGGTGGGGTCAGCCTCTGCAACGCCCCCTAAGGGCCTGCGGCGCGCAGCACCCATGCCCCCCACCCCCACTTGAAGCCTCGGAGGAAGCACCCTGCCCTAGACCAGGGCTACCCCTCAGGCATCAGCTGGGTTTGTGCCCACGGGCGGCTCACGCCCACCTGCACCTCTCCCACCCTACCCTGAAAGGTTAGAAAGACAAATATTAAAATTACTTTCACAAAGGGAACTGCTAAAGAGATCCCAAATTAATATGCATGTAAAATTAATTAGTTGCATTTCGTGACATCAAAATAAGTACCTGGGAAACAGAACACCTTCTGGGCATTGAGAACATATGCTGGAATTACAGTTAATTGACTAATTACATAAATTAGGCATTAATTTTGCAACACATCAAGTATAAAAGATATCTCAATTAATTGTGCATAAATTACCAGGTGAGACTGGGCGGCAGTCTGGCCAGGATCCGGATTCTCTGACCTCTCTGTTCTTTAGGGCCCAAAGCTAGGAGGCATAGCCGCCGCTCAGGTTGTGACAGGCTGGAGGATGAGAGAGGGACATCTGCACAGGAGTCCCCCCCTTGCGCAGGCTGATGACCCCGGGCAGTTGTTAATGCGAAGGGAGCTGCCCCGCTCATTAAAATCAATTACGTGCGGTTAAACTGATCAGCTTTCGTCAGTGAAGCGGACCCCATTTTATTCATGGTACTCGCTCTCCCCCCTGACCGCCCCCCCCCGCACCCCGCCATCCACCTTAGCTGATTCTGTAGTGATCTGGGGGCCCCCCGCTGAGTGGGTCCTGCAGTCTGGTCCTCAGTTTCTCTCCATGATGAGGTAAATTTTTCTGGATTAGATGTCAGCTCTGGGCCACTTTGGTTCTGTCTGGCCATGCTGGATGCCTGGTTTCTCTTGGTGGTCTGCATCCTTGTGGAGCTGGCCACCACTCCTCACCCAGGAATCCAGCTTCCAGGAGTGATGCCAAGTGATTTGAGTCTCTTGGGTTTTGAAGTGGACATAAATTAACCCCCAGGATGTAACACCTAGGAAAATAACCCATATACGATTCTCCCAAAGGACTGGTTTGTTTAAGCCCCCATCCCCTCCACCCACTGGCATATATGATTGCTTTCTTATGGATGAAATATCCGAATGGATATAGCAGAGGTGTTCAGTTTAATTGGGAGAGACGAGTCGGCTCTCCGAGAGGAGCTCCAGAGAACACTAGTAATTTTCCCTCAACAAACCTCCAAATGTAACAGTTATTTTGCCTTTAAAACAGCTTGTTGGCAAAATATTAATGATCTTGGTAGTGATTACCCCCTATGTTCTCTATACATTTTAAGTGGAAGAAAAAGGAATCCTGTAGTGAAAGGGTTATTATTTGGGCAGTGGATAAAGTCGTGCCACTCCCAAACCCTAGTGAAATCTCAACAGTACTCATAAGCATTCCTCACATGAATTACCACCAACTACAACACAGTTTGGTTCTGTTAATCTAATGCATTGGTTCCCAAGCAGTGATACGTGCACCCCAGGGAGTATGTACCTGGCCGTTCAGGGGTACACAAAAAATAATCCGTAATGGCGATAAAACAAGCAAAAAAAAATTTGCAAAAACTGCTCTTCTATCAGTCATTATGCAGTTTCAGAACGATCCATTTGCAACTTTTCTAAAACTTCCCGAAACGTAGCCAGACTGTTGGATCAGTTTTGTTATTGACTGTGTAAAAGTAAGTTTGTTGTCTTTAATCGTGATTCTTTTCAATAGTTGTTTTAAATTTAATGTTTAACATGGTTTCACTTATTAGTGCCAGTGATTGTTAAGCATGTCAGTTATGGATCAGTGGTTGAAAACAGGAACAGTTAAGAAACCAAATCTTGGCGTTCCCTGGTGGTGTAGTGGCTTAAGGCTTCGGCGCTGGTGCTGTCAGTGCTGCGGCCTGGGTTC
This sequence comes from Lyroderma lyra, assembly GCA_004026885.1. NCBI lineage: Eukaryota > Metazoa > Chordata > Mammalia > Chiroptera > Megadermatidae > Lyroderma > Lyroderma lyra. The sequence continues at coordinate 225,465 of PVJL010000134.1, forward strand.
GATTCCCAGCCAGGGAACTACCCACAAACAAACAAAAAAAAGAAACCAAATCTTGATGTGGATTATAACCTGTCACCAAGTACTTCTCACCACGTGTCCGCAGCTACGAGTGCACCCACACCGCAAGACAGTAAAAAGGTGCGGCCTCAGGTACCGCACAGAAGAAAAGGAAATGCTCTGAGGGGTGTATTAGACACGGGTTTGCATTTGTAGGGGATGGTGACCGTCCTAAGCCTTTGTGTGTTGTATGTAGGAAAATATCAATGATTGCATGAAACCCTCACTACTCATACGACGTTTAGAAACTAAACATCCTGTGTATAAAAGCTAAGAAATACATTGTTTTCAGCACTAGAAAGATATCCAACTGTTACTTCATACATGATGTCAGGAAAGAAAGACAACGAGAATGCAGTTGAAGCTTCATACCATATTGCTTATCACATAGCTAAAGGTGGTAAAAACCACACCATAGCCGAAGATTTAATTTCTCCTTGTATTAAAGACACTGCCCTTTTGTATGTTTGGGGAAGACCATGTCTGCAAAATCAATACTATCTCTTTTTCAAACAATACAGTGTCTTCACAAATTCAGGAAATGTCTGATGATGTTGAAGCTGTAGTAGAATTAGGAAAAGTAAACTCTTTTCCATCTAGGTCTATGCAAGTGTAAATGTTACTGATTTATTTATTGTGATTGTCATCGTGAGGTACTTAATAGGAAATGAAATTGAGGAAAACCTGTTGCTTTGTTATCCATTGATAGAGAGTATTACAGGCAAATATATTTTTGATGCAATCAGTGGTTATTTCATTGAAAAGGACATTAGTTGGTTGAATTATTACCATGTGTGCGCTGAGGGAGGCAAGCCTACATCAGGTCGTTTTATGGGCCTATGTGGCTGAATTAAAGAAGTGGCTCCAGGGAGTTCCCTGATGGTGTAGTGGCTTAAGGCTTCGGCGTTGGCGCTGTCAGTGCTGCGGCCTGGGTTCGATTCCCAGTCAGGGAGCTACCCACATACCAAAAAAAGAAAAAAAAAAAAAAAAACAACAAAAAGAAGTGGCTCCACATGTACCATGGAGTCCCTCCTGCATTTAAAGACAGAAGTTTTACATCCAAGTCTGTTCCTAGTGAATGGAAAGATGTTCTTGATGAGGCTGTAAAAGTTATAAATTTCATGAAGTCACAACCATGAAACTCCAGATTGTTTAAAGTGCTATAATGCTGTGTGAAGAAATAAACAGCATTCACAGTACATTCCTTTTGCACATGGAGGTAAGGTGGCTGTCTCATGGCAAAGTATTACACAGATATTTGGACTTACACATGAAGTCTAGGTATTTTTTGAAGATCATTGTTTCCTCTTGTTCCAAAGTTTCAGGACAGTAATTGACTTCAAAGACTTGCATATTTATCACATATTTTTCTAGAAATAAACAAACTCAACTTGGGACTTCAAAACAGCTCCATCACTATATTCAAAGTAACCAACAAAATTGAGTCAATGATTTAAAAACTAGACTTTTGGAGAGCATGTCTTGAAAGTGGTCAGCCTGAAGTTTTTGAAACTCTGCACAACTCTTTATCTGAGAATGACTTGCACCCATCCCAAAACGTCAAATAGAATATTGTAAGTCATTTGGAAGGTCTTAAAGTGTCTTTTTATAAGGACTTCCCTCAACGTGGAAAAGAAAACAACTGGATTACAGATTCCTTCAATGAAGAATTCTTCAAAGAAGCTAAACCAGCAATCAATGAAAAAGAGCAGTTTATTGAACTTTCAATGGATTCTTTAAATTCTGATTTTAAAAGAAAGCATCTTAACACCTTCTGGATAGATGTCAGTGAGGAATACAAACAGCTCAGTGAGAAGGCACTCAAATACCTCAAATGCCATGTACTAACACTGAACTAGGAGACAGCTTTCTCTTCTTACACCTTCATAAAAAATAAGTTCCGCAACAAGCTTAATGCAAGTCCGATTTAAGACTGTATCTTGCATCCTTTGAGCCTGATTTCAAGAAACTAAGTGCATCAAAGCAAGCTCAATGATCTCACTAATAATGTTTCAACTGGGTAGTGATCTGCACAACAATTATTACAGACTTTTCAAATAACACAAATAAATATTAATAATAAATTAAAAGTGTGTTAACTACTTGATCATCATTATCAGTATTTAACTGTGTTACAAATATTGTAAAATTGAATCTGTGGTTTGTATTTTTAGAGTAGTAATTTTTCCTTACTTATTACCTCATTTTTACTATTTTACATTAAGATAGGCACTGAACAAAAATGTCCGTATTTAAAAACAGCTATTTTAAAAACAAGGGGTGCAATTTATAGAAATGGGTTTAAAAGGGGTACACAAGTAGGAAAACGTTGGGAATTGTAGATCTAGTGGAATGTTACTAAATGGAGGATTTGTCAGCAATTTTTGGAACTGTCATCATGTGCCTGGTGGTTTGTCAAAGAATCTGATATCACAGACCTGTATCTTACCCCCAGAATCCCGAGTTGCAATCATTTTCTTCTTTTTGCCAAAGCAAACAGAGAATGAAAGGAAATCCTGAGAAACCCTTTGTCATCTGATTATATACATCTTCATCAAGGTGCCTAGGTGACATTTGTTAGAATATAATCCTGACTGCTGATGGACTAAAGAAATCAATGAATTCCTGAGTTTACTGAGACAAGCATTCATTTTGATGTAGAGGTTTCCTGCAGTAGCCAGATGCTGACGGTACTTGAGGGAGATGTTGACAAGTGGATAATTGTCAGCAGAACTAAAACAGACACTTTGTTTACAGTTGAGCATGATTAATTGAGAGTAAATAAAACCACACTTTATAAAAATCACCATCCAAGTCCAAAGAAGGCTGTATGTCTCTAGGAATAAAAGAAGTGGACTTATTGTACATGGTCTAGTTCTGCCAGACCCTTGAAACAGCAGCTGGCAGCAAAGTGGATCAGAAGTAGATATGCTTTATTGCTTTCCAGCTAATCTGCTTTTTTGTTTTTAAGTTTTTTTTTGGCCAAAATTTATAGAGATGGATTAGAAACATTTTCCTCCTAATTAACTGAGTTTTAAATTTGTCTTATTAAAAGATTATTCTTCCCCTTTCCATTCTCCCTTTAAAATGTGAAACTCAGTGGGAAATAATTTTCAAAATGAGCCAGACATAAAAAACCCAAACTGATGTTGTCAAACAAGGCTATTAAATGCCATTGTGATTCTTCAGTTTGCAAGAGAGCGATTCTGTCCCCTGTGGCTCTAGTAAATTGCAGAGGCTAGACTCTAGTAAACATCTTATGATTGTCCAACATAATAAATTTTAATGAAACAGGAAATGTTTTTCAAAGCAATGTGATTTGTAGCCACAAGGGTTTTGTTTGTTTGTATGTTGGCCTCTGTCCTGCTAGACCCGAGATGACCAGGCCAACACCTTCCTAACAAACTTTGCTAATCATGTTTGTGCAGATTAATGCTGCAGATATGCTAATCAATTTCACTGGGATAAATACCTTGAATGAATTGATCTATAACTAAATGGACAGACTTCATATTGTAATATACAAAGACATATATATATATATATATATATATATATATATATATACATACACACACACACACACACACACACATACATATATTAATATGCAAATATGCCCAATGAAGTTCAGAACAATGAGCTGAAGGCACTTAGTAGTAATTTTGGATCACTAACAAGTCAATTAAATTCAGTACCGTTGTCCTACTGTAAGCATGGATAGAGAAACACAAGGGAAGCCAATAAGATGCAAACTAGGACTTGGTCTGGACTGCTAGGGAAGTTGTGAAACTTCCTGCAGTTGAGAACTTCTAGGAGCTTCTGAGACAAAAACAAAAGCAGAGTTGAGAGAGAGAGAGAGAGAGGGAGGGAGGGAGGGAGGGAGGGAGGAAAGAGGCCAGAAGAGGAGGAGGAGGATGGGGGAGGGGGAGAGGAGGAGAAGAGAGAACTCTTTTTTGTGTGAACCGTGGACTTTTTGTGAACTAGTACTTTTTCTTTTCCCTTGAACCTGTTTGAGCTAAGTTCTTAAGAGATCATGGCTTCATAATGTACTTTTCCTATTGTCATGAGACCCCAAGCAGCTTTCATGCAGAAAGTCTTGCCTATTGCTTCTGTGTGTTCTCACTAGGAGGAGCAAATCAAATCAGTCCCATACTCATGAAAGAGCCAGTTGGATAGCTCCTGGGCTTTGGGTCCCAAGGAATTTCATCCTTCCCTGGTGGGCACTGTATATTGGTTTGGTGTGTACACTTGTGGAGATCCTTATCAAGGCTTTTAGAGCCTGTCAGTCTTAGGATGAGGAGCTAAAGTAATGTCTCCATCAGCCTATCCCTAAGCCTTTAAGAAGTCTTAGAAGGGGGAGTTCCCTGGTGGTGTAGTGGCTTAAGGCTTCGGCGCTGGCACTGTCAGTGCTGTGGCCTGGGTTCGATTCCCAGTCAGGGAGCTAACCATATACGCAAAAAACAAAACAAAACAAAAAAACCCAAAACAAAACAAAACAAAAAGAAGTCTTAGAAGTCAGGGAGCTTGCCTCCCCTCCCTCCTTCCCTTCTATCCATCCTTCATCCTTCCTCCTACTCTCTTTCTCTTTTCTTCTGTCCATAAGTATTTTTCAAGACTAATTCAGTCCTAGGCCATTAAATAGCAAAGCAGTGTTCTGATAAACTAATTTCAAGAGTTTAAATGTCCATTGGTGAAAGAAAATATTCAAGAGTAGGCACCAAATTCTCAGATTAGAATTTTTCCATGTTGGAAGCCCTTCATGATTTTAGTCTTTTAAAAACTCTCTCATTTGATCCTCACACTAGCCCATAGAGAATGGAATCTATGAATACAAATGGTTAACAGCCACTTAGTGATTTGAATTTGGCCAGCAGTTCTGAATGTGTATAGTTCTGGGAACTTAGAGTTCTTTGAGAGAGTTGCCTGGGTTCCCTGAAGCTTGAATGATCATAACAATACTAAGACATTATTTATCTTCTTCACTCTTATTCTTTCATAGTGTACAGTGGATTTTCCCAGTAGCACCATGACATGTGCTTTTTAAAACATATCGAATAGAAAAACAGACGTGAGAATCCAGTTGTCTTCTATTAAGCCAGATAGTAAACAGATTTGCAAAAATGTAAAACAATGATACTGTTCTGATTAATTTTTTGTTTTAGAAAATATAATTATTTTCATAAAAATGAGTCATTCATATTAACATATAATGGATTTTATTATTTTTAAAATGAATTAATAAATAGTTTAAAATTTTCTTAGTTTTAAGTTCCAGCACCACAGTAAATGTCTATAGATATGACTCAGATAAACAAATGCTTTTGGGATAGGCTCTGCTATCACTCTTACTTTAGAGATAAGAAAACAAAGGTTAGGAGAGAGCTTAGGAAACTCTTAGATTCCATAGATGGTAGATTGAGAGCTCAAGGCTCTCTGCTTCCAGAATTTGAGATTTGACTTCTAATTTGTAGTTGAAATTGAAGTATTCCTATTCATGGTTGAAAAGGCTAAGACCCATAGAGGTTATGTGATTTGCCTAAACTCACAGCCAATGAATGAGGTAGGGCTTTCACAGGTTCTTCTCACTAGAGCTTGTGGCCACTATACCTGCTCCTGTCCTTTCCGTGGTGTGCTAGGAAACTGGCTATTGATGGAGAAAATACTTCATTTGTAGTATTTTCCAATTTCTGTAGTGTAAATATTCCCACCGTGGCTGATTTCAAGCCACGACTTGACAGCAGTTGGGAAGCAATGAGCACAGCTCACTTTTGTGAACTGGTTAAAAAAGCTAGCTCGGAGATGCCACTGCCTCCACCCTTCTCCCATGTAATTTTGCGCTCTGTCTTTGAAATTGCTTCCAGGTCACCTCAAGGCAACCATGATAAATAATTGCCTGATCTTGGACTCAAAAGACCTGAGTTAAACTCCCAGCTCTGTTCCTTACCAACAGAGTAAACTTGGGCAAGTAATTCCATCTCTCAGACTGAGTTTCTGCTATCCATTCTGTCCTTTGTGTTGTTCACTGTGTGTGTATATTGGAAAAGCATTCATTTATATGAAATCACTTTGTGAAATATAAAATATTCAAATGTTAGCCATGATGACTGGATTGATCTGTTTCTTGTTGGAAATGCCCAGCTCAAAGGCCTCCTCTGGGACATCTTCCCCAGATTCTTCATCCCTGGTAGATTGATGATTTTCTTCTTATACCCTCATGATACTTTGTCCATACTTCACCACTCATATTTCATCTCCTAATTGCTCTTAAGTCTGTCTCTCAGCAAAGCTGTAGAATGTGATCATTAAATTCTCAGAACCTAGAGCAGTGTTGTCCAATAGAAATAGGGTATAAGCCACATAGGTAATTTAGAATGCTCTCGTAGCCACCTTTAAGAAAACAAAAACAGGGAAACTTAATTCAATAATATATTTTATTTTAACCCAATATATCTAAAATATTATTTCTACCTGTAATCAATATTTAAAATTACTAATGCAATATTTTGCCTTCTTTTTCATATTAATTTTTTGAAATCTGGGTATATTTTACACTTTCAACAAATCTTAATTCAGACTAATCACATTTCAAGTGCTTAATAGCAACGTGTAGCTAGTGGCTACTATATTGGGCAGTGTAGCTGTAGTGTCAGTTCTCTCTGGGTTTAAATTCCAGCTTTACCACTTATAGTTGGGCAATTCACTTGGCCTCTCTGTTCCTTAGTTTCCATCTTCCTTATTTTTACTCAATAATATTTGATAGAGTTCAGGGAACATATTTTGAATATTTTACTAAATTTATAACCCAAGAAATTCTTGTTTTTATTCTATTTTATGTGGTATTTTTTAAATTTAAATTTCCAGTTGTTGCTAGTACATAGAAAGACACTAGTTCTATAATGACCTTGTATTCTGCAACCTTGCTAAGCTCACATTATCCTAGTAGCTTGTATATAGATTCCTTATATTTTCTATGCATACTATCATGTTAAGTGTGAAGAAAGGCAGCTGTACCTTTTCTGTTCTAAGCAGTATGCTTTCATTTCGTTTTCTTGCATTATTGCACTGTCTAGGACCTCCAGTAAAACACTGAATAGAAATGTAAGAGTGAACATCCTCACTTTGATTCTGATCTTATGGGGAAAATATTCAGTTTCCCACCAGTAGGTATGATACTTGCTGTAGCTTTTTCATGGATGCTTTTTATGAGGTTGAGGAAGTTTTCTTCTATTTCTAGTTTTCGAAGGGGTTTCTTTTTTTTTTTAATTAAAAATGGATATAAAACTGTATCAAATACTTGGACTGCATCTATGAGATGATCAAATGATTTTCCTCTATCTGTTAATATGGTAAATTATGTTGATTGATATTTGAATATTAAATCAACTCCCTTTGTCATGATGTATTACTCTTTTTATATTGCTGAATTCAGTTTGTTGAAGGAATTAGTTTTTAGTTTTCTTGTCTTTTTCTGATGTTTGGAATCAAAGTAATGATTATCATAAGGTGATTTTGGATATGGTCCCTTCTCTTCTATTTTATGGAAGAGTACGTAAAATTAGTATTATTTCTTTCTTGAATGTTTGGTGGAATTCACCAGTGAAGCATTTGGGCATGGAGTTTTCCTTGTAGGAAGGTTATTTGAAACTTAAATTCCTTTCATAGATGTCATGCTATTTAAGTTATCTCTATCTCCCTGAGGGGGCCTTATTAGTTTGTGTCTTTAAAGAAAATATCCTTTCATCTAAATTGATGAATTTGTTGCGTTAAATTTGATTATAGTATTTTCTTATTATTAATTTAGTCTTCTTTTTTCTTAGTCTATTTTAGGAGGTTTATCAATTTTATTTATATTTTTCAAAGAATCAGTTTTTTGGTTTCGTCAACCTTTATTATTTTTCTGCTTTCTATTTACTGTTTTCTTCTATGATCTCATTATTTCCTTTCTTTAGCTTCCATTAGGTTTAATTTTTTTCATATTTTCTTTTTTATAGAAGGTGGAAACTTAGATTAGTGAATTGAGACCCTTTTTTTCTAATATAGGCATTTAATGCTATCAACTTACTTTTAAAAATTGCTTTAGTTTCATCTATAACTTTTGATATGTTATATTTTTGTTTTCATTCAGTTGAAGATATTTTTAAATGTTTCCTTATGATTTCTTCTTTGATCCATGTGTAATTTAGAAGTCTCTTGTTTAATTTTTCAATTACTTAGGGATTTCCAGATTTTAAAAACACTGATTTCTACTTCCATTCCATTATTGTCAGAATCCATACTTCGTATGATTATAATCCTATTACATTTACTGAAACTTTTTAATGTCATAATATATGATTTATTCTGGTGAATGTTTTAATCTGTTGTTAGATGGAGTGTTCCATTAATGTCAACTAGGTCAAGGTAATGAAGAGTGTGGCTCAAGTCTTATATATCCTTACTGTGGTTTTCTGTTTACTTGTTCTGTGAATTATTATCTTACTAGCTATACAGTTTTTCTTTTCTTATTTTTTTCTTTTGAGGTTTCTCTGTGGTCTAAAATACATTATTTTAATTTCTCACAGTCTACTCTTAAATAATATTATGCTATTCCATGTGTAAAAACTTTATAACAATATACTCCTATTTTCCTCCTCTTTTCTTTTGTACTATTGTTATAATACATTTTACTTCTACATGTGCTCTGAATCTTACAATGCATTATTATTATTTTTTGCTTAAAACAGTGAAATATCTTTAAAGAGATTTAAAAATAAGAACAAATATCCTATAGTTACCTAAATGTATGCCTCATTTATCTCCCTTTGTGTAGATCCAGATCTCCATCTGGAATCATTTTCCATCATCTTGATGAATTTTCTTCAATGTTTCTTATAGTCTTCTGGTAATGAATTCTCTCAACTTTTTTTTTGTATGAGAAAATATTTACTAGGACTTAAATTTTGAATGATATTTTCACTGGGGGTAGAATTCTAGATTATCAAGTTCTTTTTCTTTCAGCACTTTAATATTTTTGTTCTATTGTCTTTTGATTTGCATGGTTTCTTATGAAAAGTCTCTGATAATTTTCATTTTTGTTCATATGTACAGACTGCATATTTTCTCTCTGGTAGCTTTGAAGATTTCATTACTGGTTTCAATAATTTGATTCTCACATTCTGTGGGGGGTGTATGCGTGTGTGCGTGTGTATGTGTGTGTGTGTTTATTCTGGCAGGATTTCATTAAGCTCCTTGGATCTATGTATTTATATTTTCATCACATTTGGAAAATTTTTGGCCATTATTCTGCAAATATTTTTTGTCCCTCTCTCCTCTTATTTTGGAACTCTAATTTCATATATGTTAAATTGCTTGATAATGTCCCACAACTCACTGATTTTTACCAGTTATTTTTTTTCTCTCTCTACCACATTTAGGATAAATTTTATTTCTGTATCTTCCATTCCTGATTGTTTCTTCTGCCGTGGCTAATCTATTGTTATTCCCATCCAGCATATTTTCATTTCTGATATTTTGTTTTTAGTGTGTAGAAATTTCATTTGGGTCTTTTATTTTTAAGCCCATCCGTGCTAGTTAAGCATCTCTGTCCTTCCTGGATCTACTTTTATTGAAAGATTTTTGTCCTGATTATGGTTCATATTTTTTGCATGCCAGGTAATTTTTGATCAAATGCCAGTCATTGTGAATTTTATGTTGTTGAGTACTAAAAGACATTTGAAAGAGTGTTGAACAAAATTATTTGGATCATTTTGATCATTCTGAGTCTTGATTTAAGCTTTCTTTCTTTATTTGTTTATCTATCTCTATCTATCTATCTATCTATCTATCTATCTATCTATCTATCTGCCTGGTTCAGAGCAAGCTTTAGGCTAGGTGATTTTTAGTCCCACTACTAAAGTATGACTATTTCAGAGAACTCTACCTGATGCCCTGTGCATGACATGGTCTCTACATTTTACTTGGTGGAAAAAACAAAAAACAACTATTCTTAACTTTGTGTGACCACCCGGTAATTGTTCTGCTTACTGCTTTCCAGTAGTTCTTTCCCAGACCTCATAGGTAGATCTGTACTCTGTTAGACTCTAAGAACTCCTGTGCAGATCTCCAGTATTCTAGCCTGCAAAGTTCAGATAACCAATTCTTCCCAAATTCCAGTTTGTCACCTTAGTCAGCAGTCACTGCTGGACTTTACTTAGAGTCTTTCTCCTTATGCTGTGGCCTACAAAATACTTCTAGGCAATAAACTGGGATTATCATAAGGTGTCCCTCATTTGTTTTCAGTTGCTCAGGGACGATTTGTTTTCCATTGCTCCTCTGCCTGAAATAGCTTTTAAACGTATTTTGCATGGATATGTAGTTGTTTAAAGTGGACAGCAATCCTCACAGCAGTCAAGTTTCCATGGTCAAAACAGAAGTCTGTCTATAAATAACATTTATTGTGAAAGAGTTTTACTGAGTAGAATATTCCCTTTTGTAGGGAGCTAATTAAAGATTGTTTTGTTTTGTTTTTTTCATTTTGAATATTACAGAGTCTCCTTAAGATTAGACAAACTGAAAGTCTCTAATTTTCAACATTCTTGGACTAACAGGAAGAATATCAGTGCTTTATTTTTTATAGGGTCTCATATTTTGCAATGCAAATCTTTTTTTAAAATCAGTCTTTATGTACACAAAGATATTGTAAGAAAATATATGGTATTGGGATGCTTGAAATTATCTTTTCTAGAAAAGATAATTTAAACTCATTTAAACTCTTATTAAATTCTTTTTTTTCTTCTGAGTTATCAGTTGGGTTTTAAAAATTGCACAGGTGACAATTCTTGGTATCTAATTGACTTAAAAAATTAAAAAATGATAAACTATCAGTGACTTCCTATAAAGTGTGGATGAGTCCTTTATCAATATCAAAATTTTGAGCACAATGAGAATAAGAAGAAATATGTAGATATGGCTGGTACCAGAATGTGCACTCCCATTCATTGCCTCTCAGGGATAAAATTCTACTCTTTGAAGCTCTCTAACAGGTTGCAAACATTTGTGATTTTCTTTACTTGAATTAGCCTAATTCTTTATAATAAATTGAGTTTCTGTGTTTAGCAGAGCTATTAAAGAATAACTTAAGAGGTAGAAGTTTGTAGAACGAGAAATATATTGAATTAAATGTGTTCAAATATTTTCTTCCTCTTATGTGTTAAGTACTTTGTAAAAATAATTACTTTCATTCTCATTTGCCAGAAAGAAAATTTTTTCCTTATATATTTCATTATCCCTCAATAGAAATAAGGTTTCCTAAAATATCTTATTGTCATATTATCTTTACCTTTAAAGACAGATACATTTGGAGATCTCATAACTTGGTAATTCCTCTATTATGTTGTATTTTTCATATCCTGATAATTAAGCATGGTATCACCAGTAGACATTATGACCATGATTTTGAAATTGTAAAGCACCTACATAGGAAGGGATGGTAAGATTCCTTATAATACTGTATTAGTTCTGTACTTTCATCTTAAAATTGTTTGAATTTTGCTGGTTGCCACCATGTTTTGGGCTACTGAAATACTAATGCCTTTCTGGCCCCATTTTTGCTTCTAAATAAACAAATTATATAATTATCTCTACAAAGGGCTGAACTTTAAAATATTCATAGATTTTTATTTTCATTTTGTTTATAGCATATTTGTGCTGTGTGGAATGCATTTCAGGGTTTTATATTAGAGGAATAACTGCAGCATCTTCCCTCTTGACATAATTGTTTTCTAAGAATAAAAAGAAAATCATGATGTCATGATATCTGTGTTTCCTCCGGTGTTTTTTCTTATCAATTAAAAAATAAACTTGAGTTTCTAATCCCCCAGCTCCTTGGGGATTTATTTACAAAGCAACTTAAATTTTTACCTTCCTGCAAAAATATTGCATTGTTTACAAGATGAATATTAAAATAATACAATTAGAATGAAAAGTGTTTTCCTTTGGGGTTCTCTTGAGAAAGAGACAGACAGATACCTTGGGATATAGCAGGAAACATGTTATCTGCAAAGCTGATTTGATATTAATGCATTCTGCTAATCAAGTTTATTTTCTGTATTAACTGAAGTTAACATTAATCCTTTAATTTGCAAATACTACAGTTCTAAAAATTACATTTTCAAGTTGATCACTGGTGGTTATGCTACATGGTGTCATTGTAAGCTCACTGCTAAACAGATTATTTACACTCACTCTAAAAAATGATTATCCCCAACATATTTTTTTCCTGCAAAATTAGTAGAAATACTGGTTGCTATTAAACCTGATCAGCTGGTATCACAGCAGGGCACTTGTGAAGAAATTACTTAATATCTCTTTGTTTACAGTCTTCACTGAGGTGAATATTTTTAATGTAATTATTCAACCACTAACCAGCTACTGATGTTAACTATTTCCATTTAAAGAAGTTGCATTTTTAACAAAACCTATGACACACCAAAGGTTTTATTTTCATTTTCCCAAGAATTTTATTTAGCATATATATCTAGAAAAGGAGTCTTAATGAAGAAGTTTTGTGCTGATTAAGTCCAAAGGTGTTGTAACACAAAGCAAATTCAAACATTCTTGCATCTTCTGAAAGGGAAGCATTGTATAGAATGAAAAATTTTGGATTTCTTTTTTATTCTTTTCATTTTTTATTGTTAAATTTATTGGGGTGACATTGGTTAGTAAAAATTACATAGGTTCCAGGTGTACAATTCTACAATCTATCATCTATGTTATGTGTTTATCACCCAGAGTAACTTCTCTTCCCATCACTGTATATTTGCGTCCCTGTCCCTTCTCTCCCACCCCCTCCCCCATACTCTCAGATAACAACTAACCACTAAACTACTGATTGTGTCCAGGAGTTTTTGTTTCTTTGTTGCTTTCAGCTTTGTGTTCCATATATGAGTGAAATCATATGGTTCTTGGTTTTCTCTGTCTGGCTTACTTCACTTTGCATGATGGTCTCAAGGTCCATTCATATTGTCATAAATGGCCCTGTTTCATCTTCTTATGGCTGAGTAATATTCCATTGTGTATATGTATCACAGCTTCTTTATCCAATCATCTATCAAAGGATGCTTTGGCTGTTTCCATGACATGGCTTCTGTAAATAATGCTGCGATAAACATTGGGGTACATATATCTTTACAGACAAAGGTTTTCAAATTTGGGAGATAGATAACCAGAAGTAGAATTGCTGGGTCATATGGCAACTGTTAAGTTATTTGAGGTCCTCCATACTGTCCTCCATAATGGTTGTACCAGTTTGCATTCCTACCAGCAGTGTATGAGGGTTCATTTTTTTCTCCACACCCTCTCCAACACTTCATGTTTCTTGTCTGGTTGACAATAACCATTCTAACAGGTGTGAGGTGGTATCTTATTGTGGTTTTGATTTGCATTTCCCTAATAGCTAGTGAGGTTGAGCATTTTTTCATATATTTGTTGGACATTTGTATGTCTTCCTGGGAGAGGTATCTGTCCAGGTCCTCTGCCCATTTTTTAATTTGATTGTTTGGGGGTTTTGTTGTTGTTGAGTTGTACAAGTTCTTTATATATAAAAATTTTGGATTTCTTAATCAACCACTGATTTGTAAGACAATTTGGGGGTGATTACTTTTTGAGTTCCTTACTTTCTTTTTTTAAGCAGTAATTAATGGGACAACTGTGGATTTATTGAAATAGAATGGAACAATCTTAGATTATAAATAGTGACTCATCTATAAACATCTCTTCTTTGTTATAGGAAAAAAGTACTCCAAATCAGAAATGGGCAACATATGTAAATTTAACACCATTAGATATACATGTAGTGCCTGTTGATTTTAAGGGGAACTATGCAAATAAATGTATGTGACTAGAATTTGATTCTGAGTCTCTTCAGTTGACTCAACAATTTGGTGTTTTAGTTATATTTGTATTTTACTATATCCTTCAAAAAGCTCCCAGAATGAATTTCATGTCTTGAATCACTAGACCAGTCTTAAAACTACTTTCTCTTTATACATATAACTGGTTAGCTAACAGGATCACTTTGTTATCTAGGAAACCTCTAATTCAAGACTTATTAATTTTTCTTGGCTGTTTTATATGACTTTAAACTGGAAAAAAACCTTTTTAAAAAATACATTGCTCCCCAAGCATCATTCTAAGAAATGGAAGGTAGCTGGATTGGCTATTATTTGGGGGTTTGGAAAGCAGCTTAATAGTATTTATATTAGAAATTATAAACCCTGAGAGTTATAACTTCTCTCTCCAATACACTCTTAGCCGTACCTTGGCTCAACTCTTATTTTGATGGAAGAACTTGTGCTGTTTTCTTGTGCTTGAGTTATCAGAATTCTTGAATTTAAAAAAATCTTAATTAAAGCAATTTATTATTATATGAGTATAATAATTTTACAGTTATTTATGTTTTTTTGTTGGTGGTGGTTAGAAATGGTATACATTTTTGTTTGCACAAAATTCATATACTGAGCACATTTTCCAATGCATAATGGGTACTCAACAAATATTCGTTGGTCAGGTGCCTGTTAGCTGCCTCTGCACCCTTTGGTTGCCATGCCCTTGTTACACCTGCATAACTAAGTGAGCTCCAGTTGCCAGAGTCTTGTGCCTCACTTTCTACCCTAAAAAATATCACTGGAGGTCCAACAAGATAAAATGAGCCACTTTATTTAAATCAGAGGAAAGTTAGTGCAGGAAATTGGTTACATAGATGCCAGAAGAGCTGAGAAGATAGAAAAGGATGGGAAGGTAACCCAAAAGTTGGCAGCAGTGGGAAGCCACTCCCCTAGACTAGAGGGACAAATGGAGGAAGTGGTGTTGCCGCAAGTAGGACCTGGGGGTGCCTGATAGAATACCACAGAGGACCTGTGTGATAGACACTGACACCAAGGAGGCTGTTGCCAGGGAGGCACCAGAGGCAGAGAAGGAAGTGAGAAATAGTCCAGCTTCCCCCTTCCTTCTGCCCTCCAATTTCTCATTGGAAAACCCTGCAGAATGCTTACTGACATGGCAGCATAAGGAAAGCTGCCTGCACTCCCTTCCCCTCCCCATCCTCACCAACAGCACAGGGAAGCAGGAAGAATGAATCTGAGAACTAGTAGGCCACGGTGTGATCCACTACCAAAGGAAGATGCTTTAGGGATAATGCCAGTTTTGTGCCTTCTATTTCCCACATCCATATTCCTCTCTTCCAGTTACTCTTCCTAATTAACTCCCACCCCAGGATCACTTTACCAATGACACTTCACCAGCATCCTTTTATCTAAAAGACCCCTTTTGGGGGTTCCTGATAACTGAAGATTAAGTAGCTGGCCTGTACCTCACACTCTGCTTGCCCAGCCCTGTAGAGACAAATCCAGCCCAGCGGACCATACTTCAGAGCTCATCCATCAGCTTCTCACGTGATCTCATGCCAAGAGCTGGGGGATGATCTACCGAGTTTGAGGTGAAGAAAGCAATGTGATCTCAGTGACTCAGGCCTGTGTCTAAGCTTTCAGTGATGTGATTAGGGCAGCCTGTGCATCACCACAAATTTAGTCTCACACCCTTCAATGAAAATTTTTTTCATTGGCAATCATTGGTCTTTAACACACTATTTTATGATTCATCAGTGAGTTTAATTTGTGCTGTAAATAAGGATACACTACAAAATAACATTATTGTTACTATTCATAAAATCTTTCACTAAGCATCTGTTTTGATCGTGATGACTCCATGGCATTAAGGCAGAGTGTCTCACCCTTGGCCCTGTTGACATTTTGGGCTGGACAGTTCTTTCTTGGGGGCTCCCCTGAGCATTGTAGAACTTTTAGTAGCATCTCTTGCCTCTTACCCATTAGACACCATTAGCACTCTCCTCCCCAACATTGTGACAACTATAAATGTCTCCAGTTATTACCACATGCCTTGGGGGAGGTGGAAATCACCCCTGGTTGAGAACCACTGTGTTAAGGGGATTGCAATTATTATGATCCAATTTTATAGGTGAAGATAATAAAAATAAAATGTTAAGCCTTAACAATTAAAAGAAATGCCACGTTTTCTTATACACCATCTTTTTTTTTTTTTAACCACACCACTTCTTTTATTAATGTTGCTGGCTATTTTTCTTTAAAAAAAAACAAACCAACTTAACATAAAATGCATTTCTGGACATATTCCAAAGATCTGCGCAGACCTTGGGTCTGAGGCTCTTTGCATTAAGTAGCCCATTCTGGGGAATAATTAGGACCCTCAGCCCCACAGATGCCTCGTGCCTATAAATGGTTGCTATTTCTCTTTGCAACTCACTTTTTCGTCTTTCCCAAGAGCAGCATTGGAGAGAGGCACAGCTAAAATGATTTATAGCATTTTGGGTCCTCAGGGTCTCCTGCAGTGGGAGTGGTTGGTGTCGAATGTTGTCCAGCTCCAAGTGGTTATACCATCTTATATTTTAAGTTTTTGCATAGGCTATAAGTCAAACATCAATGGGAAATTCTTGGGGTGAAAAATTTGCTGGTCTAGTTTCAAAGTTAAAATTGGGACCCAAAAATGCAAGAAGAAAAGGCTCTACTTACTCTTCTGAAACCCTTATCTAAACCCTAGAAATTGAAGTAAGAATCTTGATTTTAAAAACTGAAAGGTAGTAGAGTATTATCCTAATAGTTATACATTGTAAGAAATTGAGTGTCAGGACTATTGGGGACAGACCTGGAATGTGCTTAGTAGGGAAAGCAGCACTAGTGGCTTTCCATCTGGCTTTGACTTAATGACTAAATTATTTTAATTTTTCCCTACATTTTAAATCTTTGGTTTCTTCAAGATAGGAACACCTTAATTTCCCTCATCACATCTGTCTGCTCATTAATGTACATGTTTTCCTCTTTGTCAGCAGTTGGCTACCAGATGAAGTTTAGATAAATGGTCATCAGCTTACCTTGTAGTTGTTTTATGATGGGGTTTGGATGGAAGAGTTACAGCAGATACTCCCAATAAGATGAGGCTGCTCTCTCTGTGTGTGGTTCATTGAACCCATATGGATCAGACAGCTGGAAGGATGGATTTGCTACCTGAGGCCAGCAATTGTGTTGCCAACCATAATTCCCACTTGCTGACCCTTGTATAATGCATTGCAGTTGATGGAATGTTGATCACCCCTTTCCATTTTGTGATGGATGGCGTTATTTAAAACTGATGGTTTTGTAAACCATTGGTGAGTTTCCACATTTCACAGCTGTGAGTGAGGCAGATAGTCAATAAATAATGCCATGTTCTGGAGGAACATGCACTGCTCTCCACCATGTGGGCAAAATTGTCCTGCTAACAAGTAGGTGTGTAGGTAGTTCAGACCTGGAATGGAAAGGCTTCTAGAAAAAAATGGTTTCTGGCTAATATACTTCTTTCTAGGACTGTGTTTTGAGATTGTTTTATGTAAGTTGTGTGACTCCTAGGTCAGCTCCTGAAAGCACCTCCATTACCTAGAATGCTAATCTGTGGTTAGCAGCTGTAGCAAAGCTTGAAAGGACAGAACTTTACCAATTTAGATACTCTCACTCAGGCTGGGGTGGTGGGTGCCACTTCACAAAAGGTGATTTTCTTTGATCATATAAGGTCATGTGAGCCATCTACAGAGTGTTTTCTGGAAGGACTGTCATGATTGGCACCATTAAACTCTTACATAATCCACGTAACTCCCCTGACACTCAGTCCATGGCCCCAAGTAACTTTCCATTTGCAACTTAGCTTTCCAAGTGACCTTACTTCCAAGTAGAGTACAGGGCAGAGAAACCAATGGGAGTGTCCTCGCCATGTCCTGGTCAACATACACGGCAGGCATATTTTTCATTGTATGAAGTAATAAATTGGCATCGAGCTGAAAAATGAATGAAGTCAGTTAAGGAGCTTTCACATTCATAACAAGGTCAGATGTAGTTCTTCTATCCTCAGTACATTCATTTGTATAGGAAGAGGCAAAATGAAGCACCAGAAAGGTTTTAGCATTCCATCAGATGTTCTTTCACATAGTTTTCCAGTTGTTGTGAGGAGTTTTCTCTCCCTAAGCAGATAGTGAGTTTCCTGTGGCAGGAGTCTTTTTTCTACTATTTCATATATAGTACATAGTACTATGTACTATGCTGGGGACATGCTTAACATTCACTTAAAATATATCACTTGTTTTCTGGCTCCCCTAATATACTTAATTAATTAATTAAAGAGGCATTTGTAAACAAGTACAGTGGAATACTATGAAATGATGACTTGGTTGATTCATAGCATTATATACAATGGGTCCCCCTGTTGTAAGTCCCTGGATTACTGTGTAATCCATGATGCCTTTTTCTAAAGGAGTATTTATTTTGAGTTCCAGTACATGTATGTGTGTGCCTTAAAGAGCAATAGTAGAGGCTACTGCTATATTGAATTTATATAAAGAAAGAAAAATTCTAAATGCATCAGGAGAGAGGGTGGTTGAATCAACTAGTAATACATTTATGATCTGAACTCCTATGGTGATATTTTGCTATGACACTAAACATGAAGACTGGAACAATGAAGAGCTCTGTAAAAAGGATTTTTTGGAATAATTCTGTCCTAGATGGTGGCATGGATATCACATGGCTTTAAAATATGGAGAAATAGAGAGACAATTCTAATAGGAAATTCTCAAATAAAGGATAAACTCTTGGCTAAAATCTGTATTTGTCTTTGATTTTGCTGGTTATTAATATATGTTAATAATTTAATATTGGATTCACTTTACATTGCTTTGAATTTTGGGATTTGTATGTCTTTACTTGGCCACGACTTACTGTTTTAGTCTTTCCGGTAACCTTTGAGAGTCATAGACAATGTACTCATTTGTGTGTATTGCCCCTGAAATTTTAAGGGTACTACTTGGGTACTTCCTGTATCAGTCTCTTGGGGAAGCTCTAATACATTATCACAAACTTGGTGCCCTAAAACAACAGAAATTTATTCTCTCACACTTCTGGAGGCGAGAAGTCTGAAATCAGTATCACTGGGCTGAAGTCAATCGGCAGGGCAGTGCCCCCTCCAGAGGCTCTAAAGCAGAATGTATTCATTGTCTCTTCCATCCTCTCATGGCTGCTGATTCCTTGGCTCGTGGCCTCATCACTCCACTCTTTCCCTCCATGGTCATATTGCCTTCTCTTCTATCTGTCAGATCTCCTTCTGCCTCCCTCTTCTAAGGGTACATGTAATTGCATTTAGGTGTCACCTGTAAAATCCATTATAATCTCCTCATCTCAAGATCTTTGTGGGGCCGGGGGTGGGGAGGGGAAGCTCCCTGGGTGGGAATCGAACCCAGGCTGTGCCTTTGAGAGCGCCGAAGCCCAGTCACTCCACCACCAGGGAGCCCTCAACTCAAGATCTTTAATCACATCAGCAAAATTCTTTTTTGCCATAGAAGGAAACATTCATGGGTTCCAGAGATTAAGATGTACGTTTGGGGGGTGCAGTGGGGAGGGGGAGGAGGCACTATTCAGTTTACTTGAATTATTTATTGATTGACACAACACTTCAATTCAAAATTCTTTTCTGTCAATACTTCTAAGACATTTTCTTCTGTTGCCTTCTGGTATTCCATATCATGTATAAGAAGTCCAATGCCATTTGATTACCATTTCTTGTACTCTCTGCCCCAAACAGACTTAGACAAACTAGAAGCTTAAAAGGTTTTCATTTTATTTTCTAATGTTACAAATTTCTCAATATATTATGTCTCTTACTCGCCATATTTCTATAAAATATTTGGCATGTCCTCTTCACCTAACCACTTAAATCTTTCTTCACTTCAGGGAAATATATTTTTTAGTATTTCTTTATTTGTTTTTCTCTATCTTCTCTGTTCTCTCTTTTTAGAACTCTTATTAGATGGATTTTGGATCTCAAACTATCATCCATGACTCTTAATTTTCCTTTAAACATTTTTCTCTTCGTTACATTTGCAAAAATTTTTCCTCTCAAGCTTTGTATAGCAAGTTTTAGTCATATGATTTCTGGTATTCAGTTTTTCTGTTTGAATTACTTTTTGTTTTGGCTCTTTCAATTTTAATTTCTAGGAACTTTGGATACTTCTTTTTTAATAGTAGCCCATTATAGTTTTATGGCTCTGATGTTTTGACTCTCTGAAGATTTTAACTATGCTTTTAAAAATTCTCTTCTTTTTCCTGCATTAATCTGTTTCCTCTCATTGAAATGTAATACAAAGATAAATTAGGTTCCTTCTGCACTATTATAAAGCCAGATGACAAGAACCCCTCTGGGACTTCCACACTTAACTATACCAAGCTCAGCCCTTAGGGGAAACGTGTTCAGCCTCAGGTGAATACAATTGTCCAATTGCTACAAAATATAATGATTCTAAGATTACTCACAGAAAGAGTACATTAAAATAGGCAATTTTTTTTAACAGAACGAGTGCGTTGAAATGGGCAATTTCCAACTTACTGAAAGCTAATCTTCCCCATTAGGTTGTGAGCCTTTTGAAAGTCGATAATCATTTTATCCAATGCTGTATGTACAGCAGTTGGCACAGTTCTGGCCCATAATTGTTGCTTAATTGATATTTATTAAATAAAAGAATGAACAAATATATGGAATTCTAAGGTTGGCATAGATTATCACTTGATTTATATTGAAGGCAGAATCTAAAGAAAATGAGGTGTTTTGGGAAGAACATTTTATTCAATACGTCATTGTTTATTGCCTCATATACAGTTGGATTGAAGCAAAAATATAGCCGGAGGACACATCTTGCAGAGGACTTCCTGGACACTTAAGAATGGCCACAGTCAGTAAAGACCACTTTCTCTGCCTCTCCATTCTCCCAGAGATAAGAGGGAGGACACACTGCTTTAATGCCCCTCACGTTTCCATGCCTTTGTTAGAGCTGTTTCTTCTTCCACAAGGATCTCTCCCCTCTGCCCCATCCAGCTTTCCCTGATACTTCAAACTACATTGATCTCTCCATTTTGAGGCACTATGGGACTTTTTATGTGTATCACACTATTTAGTACTTCAGTTTTATTGAACAAATATTTATTTTCTCTGTACTTGGCTCTGAGCTAGGTTCCAAAGGTTACACAAAGATGAAAAATCTCACAATCTTGCTTTTAAAGAATCATCAGTCTGGTGGAAAATTTAGTATATAATAAATAGCTATAATAAAACTCGGCAGAACAAGTAACATGGGACTAATGGAACAATGTACATACGAAGTTACCTATTGTAGCTTCAGTAGGTATGTAACTTTGGCAATAGCCTTGGAACTTGGCCATTTCTTTATTTTTCTCTATCCTCTCTGTTATCTCTTTTTAGAACTCTTATTAGATTTAAAGTAAATGGATAGTGAAAGGTATACCATGCTAACTCTAATGAAAAGTACCATGAAGTAGCTATATTAATTTCAGACAGAGCAGACTTCAAAGCAAGGAAAGTTATCAAGGATATAGAAAGGCATTACATAATGATAAAAGGGAGGGTCAATTCTCCA
The DNA here is from genome assembly GCA_004026885.1 of Lyroderma lyra. Lineage (NCBI taxonomy): Eukaryota > Metazoa > Chordata > Mammalia > Chiroptera > Megadermatidae > Lyroderma > Lyroderma lyra. Next base: position 247,045 of record PVJL010000134.1, read on the forward strand.
AGACAATATAACAGTATTTAATGTGTATGTATCTAATAACAAAGCACCAAAATATGCAAAGCAAAAACTGACAGAACTGCAAGGAGAAATACGTGAGTCTACCATTATAGTTACAGACTTCAGCACCACTCCCAGAAATGGACAAACCTGGCAGGCAAAAAAAGCATTAAGGACATAGTGGAACTCATCAACACTATCAGTCAACTGGAAATAATTGACAAGTATAGTCTACATTCAACAACAGCAGAATATACATTCTTCTCAAGCTTACATGGAACATTTACCAAGATGATCATATTCTGGATCTTGAAACACACTTTAACAAATTTTATACGGATGTAAATCATACAATGTCTGCTCTCAGACCACAATGAAATTAAACTAGAAATAAGTACCAGAAATATAATTGAAAAGTCCCAAAATTCATGGAAATAAAATAACACACATCTAAATAACACATAGGTCAAAGAAGAAATCTCAAGAGAAGTTTTAAAAATATTTAGAACTGAAAGAAAACAAAAACAATTTATAAAAATTTGTGGGATGCAGCAAAAGCAATTCAGAGAGGAATTTATAGACTTGAATGCTATGTTAGAAGTAAGAAAGATCTAAAACCAATACTCTAAGCTTCCACCTTAGGAAACAAGAAAAAGAAGAACAAATTAAATCCAAAGTTAGCAGAAGAAAATAAAAAATATATATTAAAGCAGAAATAAGTTAAATTGAAAACTATGTCAATTTTTAAAAACCAACAAAATTCCAATCAGTTCTTTGTAAAGATAAATAAAATCGATAAGCTGCTAACCAGGCTAACCAAGAAAACAGACATAAATTACTAATATCAGAAATGAAACAGGGGATATCATTATAGATCCCATAAACATTAAAAGGACAATAAAAGAATACTATGAACAAGTCAATGCCCACAAATTTGATAACCTAGATGGAAAGGACCAATTCCTTGAAAGACACAATCTGCTAAAACTCACACAAGGAGAAACTGATCATCTGAATAGGCCTATCTCTATTAAAGAAATTGAATTAATAGTGAATTAACCTTCCAAAACAGAAAGCACCAAGTCCAGGTGGGTGCATGGTGAATTCTATTCAAATATTTAAGTAATAAATTTTTCTAATTTTCCAAAATCTCTTTCAGATGATAGAAGCAGAAGAATACTTCCTAACTCATTCTAAGAGGCCAGCATTATCCTAATATGAAAACCAAAGCAAGACATTGCAAGAAAAAAACCTGCAGACCAATATTTTTCATGAATATACAAGCAAAAATCTTCAACAAATTATTAGCAAATACACCAATGTATAAAAAGATTTGTATATCACAACCAAGTGGAATTTATCCCCAGTAGGCAAGACTAGGTCAACATTCGAAAATCAATTAATATAATTTATTACATCAACAGGCTAAAGAAGAAAAATCACATGAGCAGAATCAATAGATGCAGAAAAAATACCTATTCATGATAAAAAACACTCAGTAAACTAGGAAGAGAGGGGGAACTTCCTCAATTTGATAAAGAATATCTGCAAAATATCTATAGCTAATATTATACTTAACTGTGAGAATCTAGATGCTTTCCTACTAAGATCAGGAACAAGGCAAGGATGTCCCCTTTCACCACCCCTTTTCAACATCTTATCATCATACTGGACATACTAGCTAATGCAATAAGACAAGAAAAGGAAATAAAATGTATACTGATTGGGAAGGAAGAAATAAAACTACCTTTGTTCACAGATGACATTCTTATCTATGTAGAAAATCTGAAAAAAATCAACAAGAAAACTTCTAGAACTAATAAGCAATTATAGGAAGGTTGTAGGATACAAGATTAAAATATAAGTTAATCTCTTTCCTATATACCAGCAACACATGGTAGAATTTGAAGTTAGAAACACAATACCATAATGTACATGGTATTCTACCCTCCAAATAAATAATTATAAATATAACACAGTATGTGTAAGATCTTTATGAGGAAAACTAAAAGTCTCTGATGAACAAAATAAAATATGAACTAAATAACTGGGAGATATTCCATAGGAAGACTCAATATTGTCAAGATGTCAGTTTTTTTCCAACTTGATCTATAGATTCAATGAAATCCCAATCAAAATCCCAGCAAGTTATTTTGTAGGTGTCAAAAAACTGATTCTACAGTTTATATGGAGAGGCAAAAGACCCAAAATAACCAATACAATATTGAAGAAGAACAAAGTTGGAAGACTGACACATTCTACTTCTTACTATAAAGCTACAGTAGGGGAGCATAAACTCTCAAGTTTATTGCAGTTCCTTTCATGCTACCTACTTCACAAATCTGTGTAATCTGCCTGGTCTCTATAGGAATATGATAAATAAGAAAGAAAGTATCATTTTAGCTGTGTTTGGACTGTTTTTTGAGATTATGGAGGTTCTTGATTGCCCTGATAAAGAGTTGATTTTTTTTTTTTTTTGAGTGTTTCTCTACACACATCATGCTGCAAGCTGGATATGCTATCATGACTTTGAAGATTACAGAGCAGCAGTGAAGAGCTGAGTCACTAGATTTCCAGATCACAGATGAGCACAGGTGTCTTAAAGCTTTGCCCTATTAAGCTACAATCAACCATTGAGAAACACTGAGCTAAATAGAAAGTGTCTTCCATCAGAGAATAAGGTCCTTGGGCACTGGGAATAAATATATCTCACACTTATCTTGGATCTTCTGTAATTCCAGCACAATTCTACACTTCTAACCACAATTCACAAGCATTACCATGGTCTAAAGGCCCTGAATGATCTGGCCTCTGACTATTTTACCTTTTTGGTAGATTGAGTTTATTTCTTATCTCATTGTTTTCCTCTCAAATTTGGAAGTTATACATGCAATTTCTATTCTTTTATTGGTTGTCCTCAAACACATATCATGCATCTTAAAGTCTAAAGTTAATTAACATTTTAACTACTTTTCTGAATAATACAAGATACTTTGATCACATTACTACCTTTCAACTAACATAATACTGTTGCTTGAAAGTTTAGATGCTCTTTTAATCCCATTAATTGGATATCATTACTTTTATAGAGATATATAATTTCATTGGTCACCTTTCCTTATTGCATCTCAGGCCTTTCTTCTGAGATTATCTTCTTCTTTCTTTCTTTCTTTTTTTTTAATGTGGGTAGTTCCCTGGCTGGGAATTGAACCCAGGCTGCAGCGTTGACAGCGCTGAGGCCTAAGCCACTACACCACCAGGGAAATCCCTATTTTCTTCTTTCTAACTACAATCTTTAAGGAATTTCTTCAGTGAAAGTTTTCTGGTAGTAAATTCTCTCCATTACTGTTTCTGTTTTTAAAATAAGAAAATACACTTAATTTTCTTTTATTCTTAAAAGATGAGAATGATTTTAAAACTTAAAAAATAGCTTTGCTGGGTACACAATTATAGATGAACATTTATTTTTTTGCTTAGCTCTTTGAAGAAAGAATTCACCATCTGGCTTCCATTGCTGCTATTCATCTAATTGTTACTCTGTGGAGATGCTCTGTCTTTTCTCTCACTGCTTTTTAGATCTTCCTCTGTTTTATCTTCAGTGCTTGGCAGTTTTACCACAATGTGTCTAAGATATATTTGATCTTACTAATCTGTTTGGTAGTAGCTGTGCTTCTTGCATCTTTGGATTTATAGCTTTCATCTGTTCTATTCTCAGTCACTATTTTTACTGTCTCTATTCTATGTTTCTGCAACTTTGATAAGGCATATGTTAGAACTTTTCATTTCATATTTTGTTTCTCTTAAGTTCTATTAAAATTTTTCATCTCCTTATCTCTGTGTTGCATTCTGAGTAATTTCCCTGACCAAATTCCAGTACACTAATTCTCTCTTCAGCTATATTTTATATGCTGTTTAACACTGAGTTCATTATTTTCCTTCAGATTTTTATTTTTAAAATCACTTTATTGAGGTATAATTAACTTAAAGAAAATATACATGTAGTAAGTATACAGTTTGGCAGTTTTTGACTAATACACTCGCCTGTGTAATTGTCACTCAAAAATGAGAATATTAAGCATTTTCATAGCCACAAAAATTTTTCACAAAATTGCCTCTTTGGACCTATTCTCTTTCTTTCACAACTTCAATTCCTGACAACTAATAATCTGTTTTCTGTACCTATAGATTAACTTTTCTACTTTAGGATTTATTATAAATGGAATCATACAGTATGTATTCTTTGACATTTGGTTTCCTTTACTCAGTGAAATGCTTCTGAGATTTATTCACATTGTTGTGTGTATCAGCAGTTCTAAACATATTCTTTTTGAGTACTATTCTTTTCAATGGATATACCACAAATGTGTAGTTTATTTTCCTATGATGGACATTTGGGTTGCTTCCTAAATTCTGGCAGTTATGAATGAAGTAGTTATGAATATTTGTATACAAGTCTTTGTGTGGACATTCTTTTGTTTCTCTTGGGTAAATGCTTAGAAGTAGGATTGCTAGATTGTATAATAAATGTATGTTTAACTTTAAAAGAAAATGCTAAACTCTTTTCTAATGTGGCTATACATATTAATTCCCATTAACAATGTATAAGACTTCTAATTGCTCCATATTTGCACCCACACTTTATATGGTTAGTATTTTTAATTTTAACCATTCTAGCATGTGTGTGGTAGTTTTAATTTGTATTTCACTAATGACTAGTGTTAAGAATATATTCATGTGTTTAATGACTCTTCACATAGCTTCTTTGGTGAAATATCTTTTCAAATCTTATGACCACTTTAAAAGTTGCATTATTTATATTTTTATTGTTGAGGTATAAGAGTTCTTTATATATTCTGAATAGAAGTTCTTTATCAGACATACAAAGACTGTCCAGAAAGTATCCAGCCATGTAATATGAAAAATAGAGGCATTTATAGCTGGATATTTTCTCAGACAGCCCTCACATATTTTGTGCATGCTTTGAGGGTCAGGATTGTTTTGTTTTGTCATATTTTGTTTTGCATGTAGGTATCTAATTGTTCCAGCACTATTTGTTTATGAGACTATCTTTTCCATCTTGAATAACCTTGGCATCTTGGTTGAAAATCAGTTTACCTAATATATCTAGATCTATCTCTGAACTCTATTCTGTTCCATTGAGCTATGTAACTATACTTATGGAAGTGTCACTTGATTAAACTTGATTAATGTATCTGCATAGTAAGTTTTGAAGTAAGGTAGTATGAGTACTCCAGTCAATTGGTGGAGTAGGCAAATGCCATGCTTGCCTTCTCTCACAGCCACATGAAAATTATTACTAAATAATAGAACAACCATCTTGAGAATTGCCTGAAGTTTAGCTGAATAGAAATCCTTCAAGTAAGGACATACAGAAGAAGCCACCTCAAGACTGGTAGGAGAGGCAGAGATGCAGAATGAGCTGGTCTTATACCCATGTGTGACCACTGAAAATTGGGAGGGATATTGATGGCTGTGGAGGTCCTTGCAGAGGACTAAGGTGTCCCAGCCCCACATTAGGCTCCCCGGCCCAGGGTTCCAGTGTTGGAAAGAGAAGTTCCTTTAACTTCTGGCTGTGAAAACCAGTGGAGATTGTGGCTGAGTGAGAAGGAGAGCTGCTGGAGACTCAAGCAATCCTCTTAAATTTTTGTTGTTCACAAATTTTACATAGTCTGAGATACGAATCTTCTCCTTTATAACTTTATTAAAAAATATTTTCCTAGTACTTGTCAAATGTGTCTACCTTTTGTGTTAAAAATGTTAATCTCTCTGGAAATTTATTTTTATATGTGTGTAACTTGGGATTTAATATTTTTCCTCAAATGGATAGCCAGTCCTCCTATTTATTTAATGATCTATACTTTCCATGTTTTCCAAAAGCACCATTGTCATGAAAGTCTTTTAGGTCAAGGGAAAAACATTTCTGCTATCAGGATTATAAATTGTGTATCTGTATATTGACACAGAAGTATACTCAAAATAAGCTGTTTTCTGTTTCTTGTCCAGACAACCTAGAGGGAAAGAAATTGAAGAGATATTTGTAGTTTTCTTGTTCACACACCTGATTATGTAAAACAAAGATGTTAAAGCTGATTAGTGTATTAAAAGCTATTTAGTAGTTAAACATAATCCAGACAAACAGAAGTAGTGGAAAGATATTGATTTTGTGTCACACCAATGAAGGTGGAGCATCTAGCCTGAAATAGTGCTCCCAGGGCACTTTTCAGTGTGATCAGGCAAAGCCTGAGAACACGCAGTATTTAATGATGTGAGAACTCGTTTCTCTGAGGTCACCATTATGTGCTTAACCTTTAGGCTCTCACGTGGCCAACTGCCCCACTGGTTTATGGAGTGGAGGGCAACGTGACTGGGGATTTAGGGCCACGATGACTTGATCTCACAGATGCTCGCTGCTCTTACCCAGAAATGGTGAACAAATACAGGGCAGGTGCTGCGCCTGCGCTTTTCTGAGCTGCCCACGCTCACCGTTCATTTCAGACTTCCTTCACGAGGCGGAAGGTTTCTTTGGAAAACAGGACTTCTCACCTCCCAGTGACGGGGAGAAAAGGTTTTCATTTAGCTTTTAATGCCTTAAACAGCCAACAAAAGGCGAACAAAAGTCTAGATGACTCTATCCAATCTGCTTTTATTACTGGTTCTCATTTTCCGTAAGTTCCCACTTTGTGATCTAGTGTTTTCCAAAGTTCTGGAAAAAAAAAATACTAGTCCTTTGAGACTGCTATGCAGGGAGGGGGAGGGAGGTTAAGCTAGCTAAGGTTTGGAGCATTGGATACCCCTTTTTGGAGACTTGCAGTGCACAACAGCAAAGTTCAGTTAAGAAAAGTGTTTTATTTAAAACCCAGCATTTTCTATTCCTATCTGAGCCCACAACCTATTTTTAAAATACATATAACAGGTACACTGCTTTAAAAATTGTGTATAAAACAAAACGTTGCCTCTTGAATAGGCTGACCATACATACCGTTTGAAATGGCACATACTGTTGTTTTCTGTCCCTTTTAAAACGGTATGTCTGGTCACCCTACGCTTGAATGATCTTTACCATTAATTTCCAAGATAAGCCAAGATGTGACTTCTTATGGAGGGGAAAAAAAAATCAACCATAAGACATCATCAAAATACCAAGGAAGAACTCCATCCTTTGTATTAAAGCTCAGTATCCCACCTTCGTCCATGTGCAGATAATGCTGCCTGTGTGTCTTTCAAAGAAGTTAGTGAAGCAGAGGAATCCTGTAACTCTGGAGCACATGGGAGCCTAACCGAAGCAGATCCTGCAAACAGCTCCTCCTTTCCCAGACAAGCCAAGCGAGGCCTAGCAAGGCTCAGGCGGTGGGTCACAAGCCACACAGCAAGTTCTCTCAGCATCTGGAAGCTGGCCCAGTTTTCCTGCATTGCTCTCTGTTTCGTCCCTCTCTGTATGGCAGATTAGTCCTCACGCTGGGGTCTTCTCCACTTACGGGCCACAACCACTCACGGCAATGTTTACCAGGATGGTCACTTTAAGAAACTGTCCCTAAAAAGTGAGGAAGAACAAATTCCCTCCTCTCCCACCCCACCTCCTGGAACCTTGCAGTCTGACAGACTGTGATGAGACCTTCAGAGGGTCCCAGGTTAGCAACAGCTGACAGAGTAACTGATACCCAGGGGATGACTTCCTGGTCCAAAACCACCATCTGAGGACCACAACTATTTCAGGGAAAAACCAAAGCCTTCTTAGCTTCTTATGATATGATCAAATTATTTTCCCCTTTAATTTGTTGATGTCATGAATTATGTTGAAAGAATTCCTAATCCTGAATTATTCTTGTATTTCTGGAGTAAACCCTATTTCGTCATAGAGCATTGTTATTTTGATGCACTGCTAGATTCTCTTTGCTAATACTTGATTTAAAATTTTGTATTTAAATTCTTAAATGAGATGGGGTTATAGTTTTCTATTTTTGTACCATTTTTATCTGATTTTGTTATTAAGATTGTGTTGGAATTAGAAGATGAATTGGGGTACTTTCCAACTTTTTATTAGACTCTGTAGTATTTTGAATTATAAAGGAATTAATCTGGTTCTTAAAGGCGAGACAGAACTCAGCTCTGAAACTGTTTAGTTGTGGTTCTTTAAAAATGATAGTCTTCAATCAGTTTTTTTTGTAAATCTGTTTCTTTTCTGAACTTTCAAAAACCACTTTATTGAGGTATAATTTACATGTCACAAAATTCAATTTACTTTTTTAGTAATGTGCAGTTTTTTAGGTATACAATTCTAGGGCATTTAGTAATTTAGATCAACTTTGGTCATTCCTATTTATCTAGAAAATATCCATTTCCTCCAGGGTTTTAACTATTTCCACAGAATGGCTGATAATATTTTCTGATACACTAATGGAAATGCTGGCTTTTCAAATGAATGTGCCAGTGTGAGCGCAGAGAGAAGGAAATGATAATGCTGTCAGAGATAGTGGAGATCATGGCAGCACATGAACTCGTGGGAGCCCGTTTACTGAAACAGTGAGCAGTACTTAAATCAGCAGCTACAAAAGTCCCCTGGCTGGAAGGGCTTTCTAACTGCTGTCCAGCTTGGGTGTTCAAAGGTGCCCAGATCAGAGCCAGGTCTGAAGAGTTTCAGACCAGGAAGGCAGAGCCACAACAGCTGGTGCTTTCTGTTTCTTTGTGGTTTTTAGTTGGCCACTTCCTTCCATTAAGAATTGTCATAGTAACACCAGTGTATTTTACCACTTTACTTGAGGAAATTTTACTATGGCTGTGACCAAATGTCAAAAGATTTTTTAACACCAACAGTCCTCCAAACTGAACCCTCCACATTGAAATAAAAGTTGTGTATCAAATGCTTAATACTACTAAATTTTACAATGATCTTTCATGTGGGTATGTTAGATTAAATGTACAGATGAACCAAAGCAAGTAGGAATTTATACCCCATTTAAAAAATCAGCTTTATTAAAGTATAATTTACATACACTAAAATTTGCCCTTTTGAGTTGTATAGTTCAGTGAGTTTTCATAAATGTACATAGTCCTGTTACCTACCATCAAAATCAAGATACAGACTATTTCTATAATCTCCAAATTTTCCCTTGTACCCCTTTCTAATCAATCCTCTCTCACAACTCCAAATCCCTGCAATCACTGATCTGAATTCCATCTCTATAGTTTTGCCTTTTCAAGATTTTTATATAAAGAGAATCATACAGTATGAATCTGTGTCTGACATCTTTCAGTTATCAGTATTTCTGAGATTCATTCATGTTGGTGCATGAGTCGGTTTATTCCTTTTCGTTGCTGAATACTACTGTATTGTATGGATGCACCACATCTTACTTAACTTGTACTCCCTTTAAAAGATATTTGAGGTGTTTCTAGTTTGTGGCAATTGTATACAAAGCTGCTCTAAATATTAACATACAGGTTTTTGGGTGGATATATGTTTGTATCTCTCTTGGATGAATGCTTTAGGAGTAGGACTGCTGGGTTGTAAGGATTGTATGGTAATGCATGTCTATAAGAAACTGCCAACTGATGTTCCAAAGTGACCACCATTGTGCATTCCCACCAGTAACGTAGGAGGCTTGGAGCTGCTCCTTATCCTCCCGAACCCTTCCTATTTTCAGACTCATTAATATTTGACTATTTTGGTATGTACATAGGGATATCTCACTGGGTTTTTAATTTTTATTTTCTAAAGGTTTATGTATTTATTTGCCATCACATCCCTTCTTTGGTGAAGCATCTGTTCAAATTTTTGCCCATTTAAAAATTGGAGTCATTTGTTCTTTTTATTGAGTTGTAAGAGTTCTTAAGATATACACTGGATACAAGTCCTTTATCAGGTATTTGATTTGCAAATATTTCCCCAGTTTGTAGATTGTCATTTCATTTCCATAACTGAGTCTTTAGAAGAGCAAAAGTATTTAATTTGGGGAAGTCTAATATTTGGGGGGTTTTTTCCTTCTGTGGTTTGTTCTCTTTGTGTTCTAAGAAATCATTTAAAAAAGATTTTCATTAAAATATAGCTAACATACAATAGTATATTAGGTTCAGGTGTACACTATAGTTATTCAACCATCTGACACCGTACCATGCTATCTCAATATTAGCGACTGTATTCCTGATGCTGTACGTTACATCCCCATCACTTATTTGTTTTGTGCCTGGAAATCTGAACTTCTTATTCTCCTTCACCTTTTCCTCCCTTTGTAAAATTTTCCAGTAGAATCAACATTCATTATTATATTAGTTTCAGATGTACAACATAGTGATTAGACAAATAATTTACAAAGTGATCTCCCTGATTAGTCTAGTAGCCACCTAGCACTACACATGGTTATCACCATAATATTGACTATACTTTACGTCCCTAAGTGTTTAATTTTTAATGCTACTATAAAGAATACTGTTTTAAATTTTTTAATTTCCAATTGCTCATTTTGAATATACAGAAATACATTTGATTTTTGAGTATTGTCCTGTCACCTGTCACCTTACTAAGCTTACTTTATTAGTTCTAGTAGTTTTTCAGTAGCATCCCAATGCTTTTCTGAATGAGTTATATCCTGTTATGTCAAAATACAGCTGTGATCTTGGGGTGGTAGCTTTTATTTTTTGTCTGATACCTGCAGGTGCCGCGTTAAAGAGTGATAGAGATTTCTGTAAGCCTTAAAACGACTGCAGAATACTTACCACCTTTTCAGGCCTGTTGCTCTGAATGCATTCCCTGTGTAGGAAATAAATCATCTTGTCCATCTTCTGTACTTTATTAGAAATTGTTGCTTCTCCTAAGTGATGAATAGGCATTTCCAGGATCTTCTGGGTTAGGGGCTAGTAGGCATATTGATGATAGATTATGTGCATGTATGCTATGGTATATGTGTATGAATTTGGAAGCTGACTATATATTTCCTGAGGTAAAGATGAGGGGTGGGTTTCTATTAACAGGTAACACAGAGTGATGGTGGGGGCAGAATTCAGGAAAGATTTAAGATCCATTGGTATGTCCTAATTGTTAGTGTGGGGCCACATGCCTTATATTGGTGATTTCTAAATTTAGTTCTGTGATACTTCAGTTTTTTTTTTCCTTCTCAGTAAAAATTCGATGATCAGATAAATTTGGGAAATACTTCATACCATTATCCTCCTTGGCATTTTACAGTGGCCATTAGTATGTTAAAGGCTGTGAGACAATATAGCTACGTGTTTATAGCTTTGTTTAATCCAGCATTCCCCAAACTCATTTGACCATGGAACCCTTCTTTAATATAAACCCTCCTAATATCCGAAGGCTCTTTGGCCTATTCTCGGCAAAATACACTCAGGAAAATACTGTCATGGATATTCTATAGTTTCTTTCTTACCTTCAATTATGAGAACAGCATTCATATAACATTATTATGTAAGAACTGATTGCTACAAAATGCTCTGAGCAATACTATGTGCTTAGAATCCTAGAATGGAAAGAGTTTCTGTTTTAGATGTCTTTATGTCAACTTAGAAATGAGGAGCACATATTTTCCCAGCATATGCTATTTAACTCAGCCAAGGAACGACTCCCCCACACACTTCAGTGTTTCTTGATCTCTCCTGATGTTCTCCCTTGCTTGTACTTCAGACTCTCTTTCTTGCTTTGCTCTGATTTGTTGCCATGTTGAGCCATCAAACTGTAAAAAAGGTTTTCTGCAAGGGGCATTGTGTTACCTGCTTTTATGCTTTGTGTGGTAATCAGGGGGATGGAAGAAAGATACTCTTTATTTTTCAGAGAAAATAATTTTCTAGTGACTGACAGCATGCAATTAAAACAGCAATAAAATAAACAACATTGTAACGTTTAGTGTGAAACAGCTTGGGTTGTAATTGGTCATGTTTGAGATAACAGCTGATGACAGGATTTGTGTTGATCTTTGATGCAAAGTTGTAGCTTTTAAGAAAAGTGCAGCTGAAAACCTGCTCCAAATTGCTTGCCTCTGTAATTAAAAGTACTGTAAATGTTTCAAGTCGAATACATCCTATTAGTAAGATTTTAGGAAACAAAAAGTTAATTTATTCACATTCGATATGGTCTGTAAATGCCACCATTATACGCCTTCTACTGGCCTTTGATTAGCTATGGATTAATAAAACTTTTATACCTCCTTTGTCAGCCTCATTTTGAACTCTGTTTTTGCATACTGTTACTATTAAATAAATGAATTAGTGTCCAGAAATGTGTCATGCATATTACCTAGCAGCAGGAAGCATAATACAGTGGTCAGCTCCCCGGGAGCGTTATAAATCCTAATGCGCTCGGTAACCTGCTCACGTGGACCTATTAAAAGCGTGATGATTTAGTGGGGCAGTATTTGTGCTTAACAATGGAATTTTAGTTAATTCAAAACAATGTAAATCATCTCCAATTACAGTGTTTGAATATTCACAGTTGCTTCACAAGTACATGTACTGTTGCTAAGACAAAAAAAGAAAAAAATTTTTTAAGCATTGAGTTACTTGCCTGGAGTAACATTCAGGCAGGTTTTGGTAGCTTGTGGTAAAAGTAACCATCCCCCCCTGGAGAACAATGTTTATCTGGTGCAGCTTGCTAACTCTCAGCCACAGCAATTTCAGGCATCCAAAAAAAAAAAAAAAAGCAAAGTGGGGGAAGCAGGAGCAGGGCCCCCAGTGCTGACGCCCCCGCAGAGTCAGGTGAGCGCTTTAATTGTGCTAGTGAGGAGATGCTGCTCCATGCGTTCCTCCAGGCAGCTGAGGGCTCTTTTGTTGCTGCTGTTATCAAAGTCATTTCAGATCCGTGTCAGTAGCTTCTTGATACCACAACTGCTGCTGCGTCCCTGTGGGTACAGCACAGACCAGAGAGGATTCTCCGGTTTGAAAACAGGCTTTTTTATGCTCAAGGTCTCAGAGGGCCTTTCCAGGAAATAATGATGATTAGCTGTCCGGTTGGCAGCAACTGCTTTCAGCATTGCAGGCCCTTGGCGCTCTGCAAGATCAGTGTGGACTTCTGTTTCAGAGAGGGGACTAGCCCACTTGCTGCCAGTCCCCAGTCTTTCCAGTGAGGTGCAATCGGACGAGAATTAACGAGGAACAGGATGAACTTTATTGAAAGAGTTTATTCTGTGTATTGTGGATATGGCAGGCCATTTAGGGACAAAGCACAACTTTCGTGGCCTTCCAACTAAATCTGGGATGAACCCTGTGCTTTTATTTGGTGAAAAACAAAACCTGGAGAGAATGCTATCAGACACGTTTTTCCACACTTTGCCAGTGAGCAAAGTCCGCTGTGTATAAAATTGTATTTATTTGTATTATCAACCTCTATTTTAGTTAATGATAAATAGGGTTAGTGGCTTTGCAATCAAAACTTAATGCTGTCTCTTGTAAGCTGAGTGCCCTTGGGTGATTTACTTTCCCTCTCTGAGCCTCAATTTAGCCATCTGTAATGGCAGTACAAATTTATGTGCAAATTCAGGAAGTCTGACAAATTAAGTTTGCAAACTTGCCACTGTGCGCTTATGCTGGCAGCACTGTACACACAACTCAGTAAGGTGTCATAACTTTGGTGTATCCATGTCTCACAGCTGTGTTCGTGTTGCAGAGTGGCGTTTATTATTGTTGAGTGTTTTTGTGTGCCATCGTGAGAATGTTGGAATTTGAATTAGAGCAATGAACAAACATTAAATTTCTTGTTAAACTTGGCAAAAGTGGAAGTGAAATCAAGGACATTTTAGTCCAAGTTTATGGGGATAATTCCGTGAAGAAAACGGCAGTGTACAAATGGATTAAATGTTTTTTCTGAGGGGAAAAAAAAGTGTCACTAATACAGAAAGGTCAGGGTGGCCAGTAATGAGCAGAACTGATGAAAACATTACAAAAATTCAGTGAATTGTGTGTCAAAATCATTGGTTGACTGTGAGAAGCACAGCAGACCAAGTAAAAATTGATAGAGAAAATCTTGGCCAAAGAACGGTGTGTGCAAAAATGGTCCCTAAGGAGCTTACCGATGAACAAAACCAAAGGAGAGTTGAAGTTTGCCAAGATCTTTTGGAGAGGATTGATGTTGTTTTGGGCTGTGTTATCACTGGTGATGGGACATGGGTGTACCAATACGACCCTGAAACAAAGCGTCAAAGTGCACAATGAAAGTCAGCCAGTTCTCTATGACCAAAAAAAGTTCCATCACTCCAAATCAAGAGTCAAAACAATGTTGCTAACCATTTTTTATATAAGAGGGATTGTTCATTCTGAATTTGTACCAAGTTTACTATTTGGAAATGCTGGAAAGACTGAGTGAAAAAGTTAGACCAAAATGACCTGAACTTTTCGCCAACAACTCATGGCTCTTGCATCACGACAATGTACCAGTTTACATGGCACTGTCTGTGAGGGAGTTTTTAGCCAGTACACAAATAACTGTATTGGAACACCCTTCCTACTCACCTGATCTGGCCCCCAGTGGCTTTTTCCTTACCCAAAGATAAAGGAAATATTGAAAGGAAGACATTTTGATGGCATTCAGGACATCAAGAGTAATACAATGACAGCTCTGATGGCCATTCCAGAAAAAGAGTTCCAAAACTACTTTGAAGGGTAGACAACTAGGTGCTGATGTCAGTGCATAGCTTCCCAAGGGGAGTACTTTGAGGGTGACCTTAGTGATATTCAGCAATGAGTTCATGAACTTAAATGTCAGATCTTCTATACTGCTCTTTGGTAAGGGAGTGTAGATTAAGTGAAGTGATGTACATCTTACACTCACAGGGCTTTCTTACTGCTGCTTCATAAGGTGTATGATTGTGTTGAATAAATGTGGTCTTGATGAGAGGTGTATGAGATAGCTAGTCTGAGCCAGTTATTTCTTGCCCTGGTTTCATGTAATAACCATAGTTCTCTATAAACTTTGTTTTGCTTTCCCCCTCCATCCATTCATCTGTCCATCCAGCCATCCATTCATCTATCCTCCACCCATCCAATTAGCAATACTACATATGTGCAGTAAAAAAAAAATTAAACACTACCAAACAGGAATTCTCTCTCTCATCTCTGTCCCCCAGACCCTCAGCTCCTGTTTCCAGAGGTGACGGCAGTTACTAGATCCCTCTGTGTCCTTCCAGAAGTACTCCATGCACACACAAGTGCATATGACATACCCCCAAAGCAGCTGAGTACTATCCCCACTGTTTAGCCTCTAAAAAGTTAGCAATATATTTTATGAGGTTTTCATATTAGTACATACCATCTGCCCCAGGTTTCTTACCAGCCGCAAGTGTTATGTACTGTGGGTGTATCTCAGTTTATTTAACCAGCCCTCTGTTGATGGGCACGTCAGTGCTTTTAATCCTTTGCAGTTACATACAGTGCTGCAGAGAATATCCTTCATGTGCTCCTCATGTACATGGGCGAATATGGCTGTAGAATATGCTTACAGCTATAGGATAAATTCCCAGAGATGGATTTTTCTGGTAAACTCCTGGAGATGAATTTTCTCAGTCAGATTTTTATAAAAATTGCCCAACTGCCCTCAAAAAAGGTCATACTAATCTACCCACCCTCCAACAACATGAGAATACTGGTTTCCTCACACCTGCAATTTTGGGTTGACTTTTAGTTTAGAGCCACAATAGTGTTTTAAAGCTTCATAAAATATCCTCACTAACTTAATTTGCTTCTATCCTAACTGCTGACTTTTCAAAACCTGCATACCTCCACAATAAAGTATAGCAGCTAAAAGGTAAAGGTAAATAAGTAGAAACAAACAGAGCCATGCACTTTTGGAAATCAAGGGACCTTTGAGGTGGTTTAGTCCAGCAGAGGAAAACCAAGACTTTCAGTGTTCAAGTGACTTCTGTAAGGTCACATGTTTAATGGCACGTAATGGCAGGTGAAGAGGGGCTCGGCCCTCCTGATCTGGGCCCAGGCCTCTTTTTATCACATCACACTGTTCTCAGTGTGTGACTGTCCTTACGCAATATGGATCAGACTGTTTTCCTACCTAGGTAACTGTGTCACATTCAAAAGGCAGAGATGATGAAGTGCAGCGAAGGCTGAATTCAGTCACCCGGCTTGCATTTAAATTCCAACTCTGTCACTTGCCAAATGTGTCTTTGGGCAAGTGACCTAACCTCTTAGAGCATCAGAAATTTTATCCGTAAAACAGTGGTGGTGACATCTAATTCCATGGTATCAACAGGGAGTGCTTTGCAAAGTGTCTGGCAGGTGTAAATGTTCAGCGTTTTATTTTCTAATTTTTCATTTGCACAAGTACTTGGCAGCATACTTGTATTTCTTTAGTATGATTTCTGTTGCTTATACTATTTTTTAAATTCTACAATACTGTCCTGGTTTCACCAAATGCAGTTGGAAGAGCAAAGGCCTCCATGACAAGCCCACCCTCTCTTGCTGACGGCAGTAGGGGATGTGGAAGAAATTACACCTCATTTTCATGGCAGCAGCCTGTTCCTCATTTTCATTTTGCTTTTGAATGGCCAGGAACCCCCATCAGCATTTCAGGGAAGGAAATTTTGGTGAATTCCCCATTGCCCCTTCCTCAAAGGGTGGAGTGAGAAGGGAGGAACCTCAAGTGTTACCAGTTTTGACTGTGGGGTTAGAAACACTTGCATCACTTGGAAGGTTGCTGCAATCCCACCAAATATTTAAGAACTCACATGTGGGCAGTTATGCAGCTGGGGTCCTGGGCCTGGGCTTGAAGACGAAGGGACAGGTCAGGAATAAGAAGTGAGGGTTCTAGTGAGACCACTGCCCCTCTTCAGTCATGTGATCACCTGATTTAACCTCTCGGCATTTCAGTATCTTCAATACAACATTGCTAAGATTCTGCTATTTTATCGAGTTAGTATTTGTGTTAGAGGTACTACTCATCAAGCATAGTGACACCTGTGATTTGTCAGTCACTTGCTAGAAGCTAGGTTCGGGCTGGCCATCACTGCTCTCTGAGGCAGGCATTACAATTATCGGTATCCCTGGAAGTACCCCTTCTTTATTGATAAAGAACTGGGGACTTAGGGAGGTGACATATTTTGCCTCAATTCACACAGCCAGTCAGTGGCAGAGCTGTGACTCAGTCCCCGGTCTCCCCTGTGTGCTTAACTTTATGGTCCCACCTCGGGGGCCACTTCCAGGGGTGCATAGCCTCATCCCTATTTGGCAGTTAGCTGGGGCTCACAGAGCTGATGGGTGGGTACTACAGATTGTCTCACACAGTTTGGGGAGGAGTGAATGTCTAGGCAAGTGCTGTGTAGACGCAACCCCCCGTACAGAGATGAGCGAGCTCTTTCGTTGGACCGCTGCAGATGCATCACGCCAGTGGGTAGAATGCACACACAACACGGCAAGTAATGATGCTGTGCAAGCAACTGGATAAATAGGAAGGGGGACTTGCCAAGGCGTTGCTTTGCTTGAACAATGCCCAGCACATTTTTGTTGTGTTTTTTTTTAATAAACTTACTGGATTTTTTGACACGTGTAAACATAACCATAAGCGTTTACTGTAAACACTGTGAAGGACTGTTTTATGTTTCAGGTTGCAAATGAGTGTGTACAGAAATCAATATACATGTTCACATGTGTCTATACATATACACATTTATATATACATGCACACTAACATACATATATCTACATGTGCGTATGTATGTATAAATGCACACACACAATCTCCGTGGTGTTTTCTTTTTTACGTCTTCTTATAATTCCATAGGTAGAGAGAATAGGAATGTGTGCCAGTGCTTAAAAATAAAGCAGTGGGGAGTTATTAAGGCCGTAATTTACCACTACAAAAATGAAAAAATCAAAATAGATCAGGCTGGCCTTTATTCATGAAACAAATTCACTCAACAGTTAAGTGTTTCTAATAATTCTGTGTCGTATTTTCTAAGCAGAACATGAACTAGAATGATGCATAGCACCTCAAGGCAATATCATACAATTAATATATGGTTTTTCAAAATCAGACACTTGGAAATTTCTTAAATAACAAACCTAAAAATTATTCATTTTCTAACCATCTACTGATGACTACTGTGTGTGCTAGTGGATTTTTTCAGATTTTTTTCCTATCAGTGTAGTGTGAGCATTTCAACACTAAAAACTTGCTGAGGATCCAAGGAAAATGAATTGTGTATCAAATACCACTCAAGGGAAAATAATGGAGATGGTGTTTGGTTTTTCCTGTGTAAAAGACTTACATTGTGAATGAGAGTACTGGAAATAATTGACCAAGACTCTCTGTAGTACACGAAACAATACGAAGCCAACCCGTTTGCAAAGTCTGTACATGATCATTCTCTTAAGAGAATTCTTGGTTGTTAGAAACCTAAAACATTTCAGAATTCCCATAGAACAATAAATAAATAATCCAAAGAAACATGAAACTGCCAAAAGGATCTTAGTAGGTGAATTTGCTCACTTTCCTCAGTATTTAACTGCAGCCTCGACCTCTCTTCTGAGCCCCAGGCTGTCGTGGCTCACACAGTGAGACATCCCAACTTGTCATCTCGCAGGTATCTCAAACTTAGCATGTCCAGACTGAACTCATTCTCCCAACCCTGCCTGCTCTTTCCGCTGCTCCCCCATCTCAGTTATTGACACCTCCACCCTCCCATTACTTGAACCAGAAATCAAGGAGTAATCCTGGCATTTTTTTTCTGTCCTTCATTTATACATCCAATTACTTTTGTCATTTCTACACCCCAAATCCCTCCCAAACATGTCCACTTTTCTGTATCTCCTCGGCCCCACCTCCAGCCCTGGCCACAGTCACCTTTGAACCACAGTGATATCTCACTCACCGACCTCCCTGCTTCCTCTCCAGCTCACCTTCGAGCCAAGCAGCCAGTCAAGGGCATTGCATTTTTCTGCTCACAATTCTTCAGTGGCTCCCCACTACTTTTAGGACAAAACCCAAAGTCTTCGACATGGCCTCCAAGGCTACTACTGCTACTCAGTCTCCCGACCCACAACCCTCCTTTGCCTTTATCTTTCTGATTCACTTTGTTCCAGCCTCACTGGCCCTCTTCTAGTTTAGTGAACCTGGCATATGCTTTTCCTTTGTCCCCTTCCCTGTGGCCTAGATCCCTACTCTTCATGTTTTAGATCTCGCGGTAAATATCTCTTCCTCAGAGACCATTCCTGAACCTCCATTCAAAAAATAAGTCTCCCCTTACGCTTTCTTACTGAGCCCTGTAGTTCCCTTCACAGCCGCCACAAGTTTCTTGTTATATACTTAATTACATGATTATTGAATCTCTATCTTCCCACCAGACTGTGGGCTTGTGTCTATTTTGTTTCCCTGAGGACGGGGCTTGTGTCTATTTTGTTTATTGCTGCACCCTCAGAAGCATAATGCCCAGCACATAGCAGGACTCAAATATTCGTTGATTGATTGAATGAATGGATATTTTCTTCTTTTACTGCTTTCTCTGGAATTAAAAAGAATTTGCACCAACATGGGAAGCAGAGGAAGAGAAGTTTCCAGCAATTTCCCCCAGCATTTTTCTTCTCCATTGGCTCCAGTAACTTTCAGGAGGGAATTGCCATCACATGTGATCCCTGATTGACAAATTTCCTGTGAAAACACCCACTTTTCCACCTACTCATCTACACTATCACTTTACTTGAAGGCCCATACCAATGCCATTTTCCTGCTGTCTAGAAAATTGTCATTCTCTCTCTCTTTTTACAAGATTGTAATTAAAATATAGCTAACATACAATAACATGTTAGTTTCCAGTGTAAACAATAGTTATTCAACATGTATATACCTGAAGACGTCATCACCATGATAAGTCCAGTAACCATCTGGCACTGTTCTATGCTATCACAATATTATTGTCTATAATCCCTGTGCTGTAGATTACATCCCTGGCACTTACTTGTTTTATATCTGGAAATTTGAACCTTTTTCCCCTTTACTTTTTCCTTCCCCTTTTTTAATTTTTTGGTTACAGTTGACATTCAATATTATTTTATGTTAATTTCAGGTGTATAGCATAGTGGTTAGACATTTGTATAACTTAAGAAGCGATCCCCCTGACTAGTCTAGCACCCACCTGGCACCATGCATAGTTATTACCATATTATTGACTATATTCCCTGTGCTGTACTTTACATCCCCATGACTATTTTGTAACCACCAACTTGTACTTCTTAATCCCCTCACCCTTTTCCCTTTGCCCGCTAATGCCTTCCCACCTATCACCCCAACAAATCTAGTACCCATCTGACACCATACATAGATATTATAATATTATTGACTATGTCTTTGTGCTATACCCTGCATCCCCATGACTACTTTGTAATAACCAATGTGTACTTCTCAATCCCTTCCCATTTTTCATTCACAGTCCCAACCCCCCTCCCTTCCAGCAACCATCAAAATGTTTTCTGTATCTACGAGTTTGTTTCTGTGTTGTTTGCTTATTGTGTTCTTTAGATTTCACATGTAAGTGAGATCACATTGCATCTGTCTGACACACTCCACTCAGCACAACATCCTCCAGGTCCATCCATGACTCCGCAGATAGAAAGAACACATTCCCTTCCGTGCCCGACCAATATTCCGTATATGTACCACCTCCTCTTTATCCATTCTTCCATCGATGGAGACCCAGGCTGCCCCAACATCATGGCCATTGTAAACAATGTTGTAATGAACATATAGGTGCACATGTCCCCTTGAAGTAACATTTTGGGTTTCTTGGGTAAATACTCAGAAGTGAAATTACTGGGTCCTTCTTTGTCTCTTCTTATAGCCTTTGTTTTTAAAGTCTATTTTGTGTGGTATAAGTACTTCTACCCCGGCATTTCTTTTCTTTTCTTTTTTTTTCTTGTTTGCTTCTGTTTTCATGAACTATCTTTTTCTATATCTTTACTTTCAGTCTGTGTGTATCCTTCGATCTGGCATGAGTCTCCTGTAGGCAACATATGTAAGAGTCTTGTTTTCTTATCCATTCAGTCACCCTATGTCTTTTCACAGAAGCATTTAATCCATTTACATTTAAATATTTTTTAATTTACTTGTTTATTTTTTATTGTTAGACTTATTGGGGTGACAATGGTTAGCAAGAATCACATAGGTTCTAGGTGTACAATTCTACAGTGCATCACCAGCTTGTTGCATTATAAATTTACCACCCAGTGTGTTAAAGTAATTATTGAGAGATATGTTGTATTTATTGCCATATTATTATTCCTTTTTCCTTTTTTTTTTTTTTTTTTTTTTTTTTTTTTTTTTTTTTTTTTTTTTTTTTTTTTTTTTTTTTTTTTTTTTTTTTTTTTTTTTTTTTTTTTTTTTTTTTTTTTTTTTTTTTTTTTTTTTTGGTTTTTGTTTGTTTTTGTTTTTGTTTTGGTCTTAAACAAGTCTCTGTAAGATTCCTTGTAATACTGATTTGGTGTTAATGAACTCTCTTAGCTTTTTCTTGTCTGGGAAGCTCTTCACCTATCTTTCAATTCTAAATGATAGCTTTGCTGGGTAGAGTACTCTTGTTATAGGTCCTTGCTTTTCATCACTATGAATATTTTGTGCCAATCCTTTCTGGCCTGCAAAGTTTCTGTTGAGAAATCAGCTGACAGTCTTGGGAGAATTCCCTTGTAGGTTACTAACTACCTTTCTCTTGCTGATCTTGCGACTCATTGTTTTTACCCTTTCACTTTTACACATGATGTGTCTTGGTATGGGCCTCTTTGGGGTTCATCTTGTTTGGGACTCTGTGCTTTCTGGGTTTGTATGTCTAGTTTCTTCATCAAGTTAGGGAAGTTTTACATCAGTATGTCTTCAAACAGGAACCTGAACCAGACCAGGAAGATATTACACATAACCTTTGTAAAGCCATGAAATATCCTGTCTTTCTTCTGAGAATACCACCTATAATGCCATGTAAGTTTCTAGGTGTCTGAACTACAAATCTTACTAGGAATATTGACTGCCTGCAGCTGACCCTTGTTCACCATGTCATATGCCTCAGCCTGTCTGGTTTTGGCAAACTGTGGCAGAGTGTTCCATACACCAGTAGCATGAACTGCAGAGTTTCTGCTCAGTGCTTTCTCATGTGCAGAAGGCCACTCAGCTATGCATAGGTCCAATCCAAAGTGTGTGTGTGTGTTGGGTGATGGGAGACAGTGGTATGGGTCTCATGTCTATGGACAAATGCACTAGCCTCCAATCTCATGGTGGTGCATTTCCAAGGCTTGTTCTCCATGGTTCCTCAGAGGCTCTGCAGAAGGATTGAGCCCATTTTCTCAGCTGCAACCAGCACAGGAACATACTTCTGTTGGCTCTTCTCTCTTCCCTGTCTTTTTCCAAACAGACTACTTGTACCCAAGTCCTAGTTACAGGGTTTGCTTTCAGAGGAACACAATCTAAGACATACCCCAAAACTCTGGACTGTCCTCCAATAGAGGTAACTTAGTAAAAATAACCAAATGTATTTAATAGTTAATTGCATCATTATTACTTCACCTGTTAGAAGTAAAACCAACTCAGCCAAATTTCTGAGCATCTACTGGGTCCTGGGAAAACTAAGATACACAAGATAAATGTGATTCCTGCTCTCAAGGTACACACAGTTTATCACAAGAACCACTTTTCCTAAGCCTGAGTTACAGAACAAGAAAATTTGATTAAGGACCTCCATTATTCATTCCCCTTCTCCAAGTTATATGTGACTTATGTGGGAATATATGACCCAATGGGTTATGTAACTATATAAATTGGCCCTGATACAAAATATGGAGTGGACCTCATTCTTCCTTTTCTGTAAGCTTAGACTGTCATTGTTACAAGTGACAGAAACTCAACTCAAACTAGCTTGAACCAAAAGGCAAGGTATTGGCTGGAGTAGCTAGGAAGTAAAGGGGCACAGAGATCCTGAGTCTCAACAATGTTGTCAGGGTTTGCTTGTCTTCATTTCTTATGTCTGCTTCTTTTGGATTGGCTTCACTCTGTAGGCTTCTCTAAATGAGAGAGAAAATGGCTCCCAGTAGATCTCAGATCACCCAGTGCTTTTATCTCATGACCACAACAAAGAAGACCCTCTTTTCTAGTGTCCACTCAAAAAGGTCTCATGGAAACAACTGGGCTATACTTGGATTGTGGTTTATCCCTTAAAGAATCACGATGGCTGAGCGGCCTCTGGCAGGCCTGAGTCATGTGCCCATCACTAACTCAGAGGAGGAAACCCCATCCCCAGTGAAACTCGAACTCTGTTACTCAAAGCAAAATAGCCGTAGCAGGCTGGGACACTAACACGAAGCACAGTCTTCCTAGATCCCAAGCCTACAACAAGAAGTATTTTTCTTTTTCTCTAGGAGTAGGGGAGTGGATTTCCCAGAGCAAAATGAGATTCAAGGTGGGGGCAGAGGTTTGTTTGTTTGGATTTACCAAAAGTAAGGAGATTGCCTCAAGATCATGGTTTCCAGAGTATTGCTCTGGGGAACTTATACAGATGCCCAGGTAGCTGGGTCTTTGCACCCCTTCTGACTGGTGGGCACTGCAGGGGTGAACGTGATGTCTAGGCTTTCCTAATAAGAGCACCCATGGCCGGAGCCACTGGAAAAAATCTCCAGCTTGGGAGGACAGAAGAGGAGTTATAAGACCTTCATTCTTGGGTATATTCTGAGAGTAGGAAATGCCTGCTTCTATCTGCTACTAAGTTGGGGGGCAAGGGAGGTTTCCCCAACCCTAAAAAAAGTTGGGATATAGAGGGAGGAGCTGAAAGTTGGTCCCTTGTCTCAGCTGCCAGAGAGCACATGATGGAAGCTTTGTGCGAGTCTGTCTGCAGTGGCCTGGGTGCTGCTGGCTGGGGAATGTCAGGGCGTTGGCTTGCTGGCAGTGCTGTAAGAAGCTGATTTCCCTACTGGCCCTGCCCACAGCTGTATATGGACCTGCTCAAGCTCTGCTCAGTTTCTCTCTCTCGGATCCTTACCATATACCTTTAACTCTAGAGCTCTTTGGGCTGATTGCACCTGTAACACCTAGCCCTTGTCCATTTTCCATGATTGGTGGGCAGCAGTATGTATTCTCAATCCCGTATTGGCCTCTGCCCTGTCCCTGTTCCCATCCCTACTCTGCACATAGCTCTCCCATCTGTACGTGAGAGCACATCCTCTTAGAGATTCTAGGTTTTAAGAAATCACTTGAACCCTATAGATGCAACTTCTTTTCTTTCACAACCTTCCTTTCCCTAGCTTCTAATTAGCCATTTTTCTTCTTAGTTTTGAAGTCTACTTATTTAAAATTCATCATTGAGTTAGTCCGATGGGAGTTACTCTCAATTACAAATTGAAGACTAATTGTGCTGCAATCACTGTTGCTCTAAGACGCTGCCTCTGTAATCACTTCCTAAATTAACTCTAGCCTCTTATTTAACACAAAGTTAAGGCTTTAAGATGAGCTGTGATTTGTAGTGGGAAATGTAGCAGTTGGTGAACTGTGGAGTCATGATGACATTTTTTTAATTCTTTTTTTAAATTTGAATTCTGTATTATTTTTAAAATCTAGAAGTAAAATTTGCTCAATGGAAAGCATGGATAAATAGTGTATCACATAAAATTAAAATTTTCCTGATTATTGCCAGCCTTGTTCTAAAAAACAGTTTCAGAAAAACTTTAATCATTCCCTCCAACACACACCATTTTTTAATCTTGCTGTGATATATTTTCTTACTCAATTAGCCTGTTTTGGCGGGGAGAGGAGGCATGTTGGGAGGGAAAAACTCAACTACTGATCAGAGTGGATTGTGTGATCTCCCATAGTTTGAACATTGCCACTGTGACAATCAGGTGACAGTCAGTTAGCTGGAGAAAGCTAATTGTGTATTAACCTGGAAAGGGAGAGATAAAAAGTAGTGCACACAACAGGAGATGAGGCAGTGGTGTGAAGCAAGATTCCATAATGGAACAAAAGAGGAGCTGGTCACGCAACAGCACCCCAAGAGGTCAACCAGGGATTGGTCCCCTTGCAGACTCCCATTAAGGAGTTGAAGACGTGACTTTTACAAATTTGACCCACACTTGAGCTGAAATTCAGACTCTGACTTAGGAAAATACTGATTTTCTAGAAAATATGGCTATGCAAAGTGCAAATTAAAAAGTGACTTCAAGGTGTTCTTAAAAGGCTCTTTTGGCCTTAATCAAAGGATAGCAATGATATAAAAAGCCTCAGATGATTTCCCCCGGAGGACAGGCAGGGGCTTGGTTCACTTGGTTTGCTGTTTCTGCAAGCAGCCCAAGACAGACTGGCCTTGAAGACAGTTATCAGGTGCCAAGAAAAAAACCAAAAAGAAATGGACAAAAGAAATGTAAGTAACATAAAACCATCAAACTTCTCAGTACCATTTCAGACCTGATAAGAGCTGCTTCCCAATTGAGTCCCCACCACAGGCTCTCTGTGGTGGGACCCTGCTGGCCCCTGCCTGCCTCTTCCGCATAGGTGTCATCGATGTCCTGCCATTACGCAGTGACCCTTGGGGAGTCTGGCCTCTTCTTTGTTGAGTTCCAAAGATGTCACCTCAATATTGCCTCTGAGGGACTCTTCTCATCCACAGGCAATTGCAGTTTGGTGATGAGGGGCAAAGAATGATCTTTTGTTCTCAACCAAGATGATTACCCTTTGGCACCTCCCCGAAAATCCTGACTCAGGTTAGGTGCTCCCCATACAGAAAATCAGTTCACAGTTAGAAATAGAAGAATGATATCCTTGAGCTGCCATCACACCCAGATCGAACCCAGGTCTTGAAGGGATGTGATTAGTGTGGAATTGCCAAAGAATAAGCCATAGCTTCTCCCATCTGCCTGGTGAGCACCTCTGGCAGCAGTGGCAAATGTCCTCATCCATTTATTTCCAGAATTAAACTCCATTTCTATATAATAATCAACAATTATTTTGTATAGATGATATTGAAAAGTAGGAGGAAGTGGGGAAACTCACCCACAGTTAGAGAGACCTAGAGATAAATACAATTAGCATTTTGGTACATTGATTTTCATTCTTTTTCCCCAACATAGTGGAGATTGCATTACTTATCCAATTTTAATTTAACATTATAATATATGTATTTTGTCCTGTTCATATAAATTTATAAATATATTTAATGTAAATATAGCATTATATTTATACAATGTAATTTTTGGCATATATTAATAATTAATATATTTTCCATTATATATAATAATTGTACACAACTATCTAAATATGTATTTATAAATATATTTACAAGTTTATAAATATATTTAATGTATTTGTAAATAGATTTAATGAATGCATGATAATTCATTGGATATGAGATAATTTACTTAACCTAAATAAGTCAAAATAAAGAAATCCATTTCCAAGTTTCCCTGTTATTATAAGCATTGAGTTCATTAGAGTCTCTGTATGTATACATTATAATATACATACATTATTACATATATATATGTATATTAAAAGCACTATTTTGTAAAAGGTCTGTTCTTTAGTTATCTAGGAGAGTTAACCAAAATAGTGTCATTCATGCCATAACTAACACCGTTGTGCATAAACACTTCTTAGTTCCAATTTCATAGGTTAGTTTCTTTACAATAGGTCCCCAAAGAGGGACCAACCAGGTCAAAGGATAAAACCACTTTAAGGCTTTTTGATGCACTTTGCTAAAGTTCCCTGGCTCTTTTAAAGAGATGTTAGGAAAACTATCTTATGACAGCCACGAGGCTCTTACAGATGCAAGGGAAAGGATTTGCCCCTTAGCTGATTTGAAACAGATCAGAGTTAATATTTTTTACATACTCAAAAGCAGCGTATTACTGAGTGACCCTCATGCAAAAGTGCAGCCTGCTTTGTTCATTCCTGAAGGCAAATTAACATCCAACCAATCTTGTACCAAGGACATGCTTGCAGAATTTCAAGATTCCCCCAGAGCTATCTTCCAAATGTTAACAACAGTGATTTCTAAAATTTATGTCGTTTTACATTAATGACACTTTTTTTTGTTAAGTCTTTTAGATAACTGGAGAATAGGCTTTTTGCAAAACAATTGTTTTAATCAACATATAAAATAATATACATATATTATAATGTGTATGTATAATACATTATAATGTATATGCACATATACACAGACACTCATGAACTCAGTGAAAATTCTTATCATATGTCTTTGATGAAGCAGATTTAATATCTCCCCATTGAACACATAGAACAAGTTTCAGTTGCATTGCTTTTAGACAGGATAGGTGACATCACCTGCTATTACTGCAGAAGTGAAGGCTCCTCTCCCCTTTGTAACGTTGCACATGGAAGCATAGGAATTTGCCAACAGATGACTGTATGTGCTGCTTGGCACTATTTCTCCCTCCTCTGCCTCTCAGACAGACATTGCTTGCTTATCCAAAGCCATTTGAATTCTCAGTTCAAAGAATCTTTGCTAGATGGCCAGTTTGTTCCCAAGAGCACTGTGAAGAGCTATATATAAAAAAAAAACAAAAATCATATTTCCTGGTTGGTGGCTTCATGCCAACCTGATACCGCAAACATTGCCTTCAAGAATGCTGCCAGCACACCTGCCTGAGCACAGCAAGCTGCGGTGGTAAAGAGGACTGTGGTTTAATCACATTCACAAGGTGTCCTCTCTCCTGTGAGGTGTACTGCATGCCCACTGGGTAGTTCATGTCCCTGTGAAGAGCAGACTGGTGGCAACTCCAAGGGAAGCAAACATGCTAAGATATTATAACCAGATTCCTAGGGCACATTTTTGTTTTGTTTTTTCCATCTCAGCAATTAGAGATTTCCCCTGGAAATGTTATTCATATGGAAGTCTTCAAATAAAAAAATATTGTACTAAATGAGGAAGGGGTCATGTATAGATCTCTATTCAGTCCAGAAATGTATGCATATGTGTGTGTGTCCATATTTTTGTGCACACTCACAGATACCACAGATTACATACCTCAAACATTATGTGTAAAAGATTGATGCAGCTCCACCATCTTTACCTTTGAGCAGAGGAAACAGTCCTTTCCAAGGTTAGACATCTCTGAAGGCTCTTTTAGCTTGGGCCCTGATCATGTGCATAAATAGGCTTTTCACCAAGTGGATGACTAATTCATTCATCTTGATTGATAATTAAAACCGACAATGAACAGATCAACACAAATCACGAGGGCAAAAACATCTGGGACTTAGTTTAATGAGAATACCCCAAAACCTCTTTAGTGGTAATTGCATTGCAAGCACCAAATAGCTTTCACAGTTGTTTTTGCAAATGATACAAATTAGCACCCAAGATCTGAAAAGTATACTGACTGTAAAAACATGGGGGAATTCAGCAAGGCCCTGGGTAGCTTGGCCAAATATATGTATCAACCTAGATACATGCTGGCATGTAATCTGGGGACTTCTTGCAGCAAAAAACGTTAAGACTCCAGGATCCTACTGCTATTTGCACTTGGAACTCCCAGGTGGACAAGTTCATCTATGAGGCATTTTTCTCCTTTCCCCACAGACTCCTTTACCAATTTCACACAATACCCTGAGAATTTTTAAATACCCAAGATACTTAAAATCTGCAGTTCAAATCCTTTTCTTTGTTAGGAAATGTAGATACTGCACAAACAATTTGAAACTTTTATGGGTACTTAGTAATACCAAAAATATCAGAGGAAGTTCAAGAAAACATAACAATTGCATAACTTATTAATGTAAATATACCTAGAGAAACAATAAGAAGAGATTTTCTAAGAAATCAGCTCTGTTTTTGGTCTATTTCCTACTCCAGTCATCTCTGCCTGAGTCCAGCAAGAAGTCAGGAGTAGGTGCTTCCGAGGTCGGACAATTAATTCCATGAACTCATCCTCAAAACAGTGCCACATACCTCACTGCTGAAGATCACTATGGTCACCTTCAAAGTACTCCCCTTGGAAGGCTATGCACTGATGCCAGCACCTAGTCCACCCTTCAAAGCAGTTTTGGAACTCTTTTTTCTGGAACGGTCATCAGAGCTATCATTATCCCCCAAATCTGACAATTAAGTTCGCGAACTTGCCCCCATGCACTTACGTTGGCAGCGCTGTACAGACAACTCGGGAAGGTGTCATAACCTTGGCAAGGTTATGACAAAAGTGGCCGTACCATTTTACATTCCCAGCAGCAATGACTGAGAGCTCCTTGGCAAAGTTCTGACACCTTATCGAGTTGTTTGTACAATGACAGCTCTGATGGCCATTCCAGAAAAAAGAGTTCCAAAATTGCTTTGAAGGGTGGACTAGGCGCTGTCATCAGTGCATAGCTTCCCAAGGGGAGTACTTAGAAGGTGACCGTAGTGATATTCGGCAATGAGGTAGCCCTTTTTCTAGGATGAGTTCACAAAATTAATTATCTAACCTTGTACTGTACAAATCCTGCAGAGAGAAATTTCAGACAGAAAAAATACGCCAGGTTGGAAGAGGATGGCTTTAGGAAAATAAAAGTCATCAGCTGTGGAGTGATGGAAAGAAGAATGCCTTTCTCACTGCCTAAATGTTCTTTCCCTCCTTGTGTTAGCTCCATTTCTGTTTTCAAGACTTTCCTGAACGCTGCACACCAGCAAGACTGGGTGTTCCAGCTCATACAGCATTTGCTTGCACTGCTTATTAGCACTTAGCCTATTCTATCTCCACTTTCTCATTTCTGCCTCCTGAGCTTTGAAGATGCTCAGTACATGTGTGTTAATGGAACCCTGCCTTTTGAAACACTGTCCTTTTACAAAGCATTTTTATATGCTGTTGTCTCATATGGGAATGCCTCCAAGGTCAGCAGTGTAATGTCTGAAGGTCAGCATACACATTCTGTGAACCCACTTTACAAAAAAGATGTTGCAGCTCAGAGAGATCGCATGACTGCCCCTGAGTCAGGTGCCCACTAAGATAGCTAGAACTTCCAAGCAACCTGCCATGGCTGCTGAAATGAAACGGGGTAAATCAGGCTCATTAAAAAAATAAATGCTCATTCTGTCTTTTGGAATTCTCTAACAATATTAATGAAACAACTTGAGAAAAGTACATTTTAGGCTCCTCATCTTTTACCTATGGGGAATTTGCAGACAATTAAGCATGTATTGAAACATAGTTATCAAGCCCCATTGGTGATGGTGCCTTGTCAAGGGATCATGGGTAATAATACCTGCACTGTATATCTGCAGAACCTTCCAGAAGAGATTTGAGGGCTCAGAGTCATTCTGTAGAAGAACAGAAATGGATGCTTAGTGTTGTGCCCTCGCAAGAAATCCTCCTCCCCAAAGCCACAGTATTTTGCTGCAATTGAAATCAGGTTAAACCAAAAATAATTTAGAAGAATATGCAATAGGGAAAATGTCACCAAAAGTGTTTAAATGAACATGAAAGGCAGCTGGAAGGAGAGGTGTACTCCCAACTGTGCCTCTAAGACTCCTAAGGAGACAGGATCTCTTGTCTATGCCTCCAGTCCTTTTCTTAGTTTTCTTCAGCACCTGCCAAGCTCCATGTCTAATTTCTTATTGCCACATTTCCTTTTGGATCTATATGTGAAACAACCCCTATAGACAAGGAGCAATCACTTTGAAATTGACATAAAATTGTAAATGACAGATTATTGATATGGGCCTTGAGGTGGCATAGTTGGAAATAATGTCTCTACTAACCCTCAGTGTAGACAACTTTCCCATAGTAACTAGCATAGGGGTGGGAAAACCATGGCCAAATCCATCTGCCACCTGTTTTTGTATAGCCTATGAGTTCATGTGGTTGGAAAAAAAAAATCAAAAGAAGATCCTTTCATGATATGTAAAAATTCTATGAAATTCAAATTTTAGTAGCCATGAAAAATATTATTGAAATACAAACATACTCATTCAGTTTTATATTGTCCCTGCCTTCTTGTATGCTAAAACGGCAGAAGTGAGTGATTGTGACAGGGACCTATGACTGGCAAAGCCTGAAATATTTGGTCTCTGACTCATCACAGAAGAAGCCTGAGCCGGAAGCATTGCTGAGGCAACACGAAGGGTTGTAAACCTAATAAATGTATACTCTACTGACGAAGCCAACATTGTGTTTGGAACAAAAAAACACCATACCCTTTTTTCTAAACTGATAAACAGGTTTTCACAACGTTATTGGCAGCACAGGCTACTTAGAGGCCCCTGTTCTCAGCCTCTGTCTCAGCATTCACTGCATTGTAAAAACTGTAACGAGGCGGCCCAGTGTGGTTATTTAGTCATACTAATGTCTTTTGCATTCTTAACAGCTTGATAAATTATTTGTGGAACCACTCTCCCAAAATTGTTTTAAATCTAGGTTAAACATTTCAGTTAGTAGCACAACTGATGGAATCCCAAAGTGTTCAAATAATAATTAAAGTTTTAAAAAATATCAAGCAAAGGTGTGGAAAATTCTAAAGAGACAACATTAATAATGGCTCAGTAATGAGGAGCATTCTGGGGAAAATACAGTCTTTAAACAATTACCTTCCTACTTAATTCCTCCCTCATTTACAATATGCCAGGCAGAGATTTTAAGTGGAAAGACTGTCTTATTCTTCAGGGACTGTACTGAATTTAGTACTTAGAATGAATTCATTTGGGGGTGTTTAAAGGGAATTTTTTATCTTGTCAAATTCATTGTATTAAAAAACTAGTAAAAAGTGAAGACATATTTTGCATCACACAGTGTGTACTGCATCTCCGAAATTCCATATTGTTAATATAAGTAGACATGTTTGCTTTAGCAGTCCAATTACTGTATTAAAATTTGTTTCAAGAGAGGTTTAAGATATCCTTTAGTGGTAGGCTGACCAGACATATCATTTAAAACAGGACAGAAAACAACGGTACTGTCCCATTTCAAATGGTACGTATGGTCAGCCTACTCTCACTGGGCTAAGTTCAAGGTGTCAGTAGGCTGACCATACGTACCGTTTGCAACAGGACAGTATCATTGTTTTCTGTCCCATTTAAAATGGTATTCTGGTCAGCCTATGTAGTGGGCAAGGCTTGAAACATTAAATATAACATGAAACTCAAATCTGGACAACTCTCAACATTAAAGTTATTTGATTCTGCTCATTTAGAAAGAGACATGATAAAGAATTCCTTTTATAATCTTCAAAACACAACCACTGCATGGTGTTAGAATTGGTTGAGAAGGGTGTCTCTGAGCTAGTCAGCACTGTAATTACAATAGCACATTTCCAAAACATTCACCAGAACAGAACATCCCCAGGCCTCTGTCTTGAAAACCTGCAACTGCTGTATTCCATGATAAAATCCTGTATGTATATGTGGGTTTTGTTATTAACTCTAGGTTTGAATTAGAATTCCCCTATCTTACAGCTTGGAGCTAAACTCTGTTTACAAAACAGTATTTACACTTGACTAATTTTGCAGATCAAACTAATTAAATCAATTAAACTGGTGATTAACCAAATGAAGGCTGATTGCAAAAATTAGTGGGTTTATTTTGGAGGACTGGAAGTAAGCTAATTACTGCAGTGATTACTTGAACCTGGAGTACTCTAAATGTGGTATAAATTGAAACCTCATAGTGAATTAGACTGGGAATTCATTACAGTTTAAAGCACTGTTAATACTATTCAGTCTGTTCCTCCTTGGGGAAAATTGCCTCTCTCTGTTTTGTGTAGTGATAAACAATCACTTCAGTTGTGTGCTTTTCCTAGTGCAACCCAGTAAAATTGGGGACACGGGAGGGAAGCCATTTACTTTTAGAGTGATATACACCAGTGCCTGTCAAACTTTCATGTACATTTGAATCACTTGAGGTTCTTCTAAAAGGAGGATTATGATTCAGTATGTTAGGGGCGGAAGTAGGGGTGGGGGTGGGAAGATGGGGTCAGTGAATTAAGAGGTGTGTGTTCATGCACATGTGTGTGGGGGGCTATGAACACACACAAGAGCTAAGGTTCTGCCTGTCTATGAAGCTCCCAGGTGATGGTGACTTCTGGTTCTTGGACCACTCTTTCAGTAACAAGCACATACACAGAAGTAGACATAGAAACTGTCAGAATTAGACTTAATGGATTTATCTATAGAGATCAAAATATCATTCCATTCTCTGAGCATCAGCTGATGTCAGTAATGGCTACTACTGATGGATCCTCCTCGAGTGGTTTTTCTCA
This sequence comes from Lyroderma lyra, assembly GCA_004026885.1. Lineage (NCBI taxonomy): Eukaryota > Metazoa > Chordata > Mammalia > Chiroptera > Megadermatidae > Lyroderma > Lyroderma lyra. The sequence continues at coordinate 280,211 of PVJL010000134.1, forward strand.
TGGTCTTCTCAGGCAGGCATGTTAATAACAGAGTATTTATGTCCATACATAATGCACCCTACTAATTGGTTTTTAAAGCAAATTATTTTAACAAAATGCGAACACAGCTGAGCGTGTGGTCTACATGTGCTGATTTAAATATCACTGAGCTTTCGGTTCTCTGTTTTGCCTTAGTTTCAGATTTATGAGATGGTATTTACAATAATAAAAGACTTTGGGCTCTGTTCAAAGATGCCGTTAAATCTAGGAGAGAGATGTTGGTTTTATGCAACATTTAAAAGGGAAGCAAGCCACTTCCTTTTGCAGCCAAACTAGAGGATAGACATGTCTTTATTTTCAGTGTTGCATTCATTGTATATATGGAGGGGAAAGTTAATTTTCCCAGTTAATCAATGAACCTATCTTGACATTTAGTTCCCTGCATGTTGCAGGTTCAAAGCAAGAAACACCTTATCCCTATAGGAAACCCCACCACCTTTAGCAACAATTATTCATTGCCATTTGATAAGTAGTTCCCCCTGTGTGCCAGGGCCTAGAGTGCAAATTTGAATAAATTAAGGCCACAGCCTGTACTTTAATAAGGACAGAGCTTTCAGAAAGGAAAGGCACATGTGAAGAGTTTCCATCTGGTAGAAGAACAACACTCAAATGGCTACAAGAACCAGCTTTATCTTAGGAAGAGATTGCTCAGGGCTTTGCTAAGTTGCCTCAAAGTTAAAGATAAGTGTTAAGAAACACTTTTGGTTGTAGTCCTTTTTGAAATGCTTATTAGATTATTTTTTTCATGTTACAGTTCTGCGGAAGTACTTGAATTTTTCCCTGATGCTGGAGAGCTTTCAAGCTGACTGCTCCCGCCCTGGTACCAGTGTGAACTTGCAACTCTGAGTCCATGGATAGAGATGGAGAAGGTACAGGAGGCTGAGCTGAAGCTTCATAGATCCCAGAGAAGTAGCTTCAAAAATTAAATGTGTGATGTAAGCTCATCTAACTGGCCTCTTTTTTCTTAAACTTCAATATAGTAAGTAAATAAACATCATAGGTTGGAATTTGTAATTGAATAAGGTTTTATGATGGTAAGCTTTATAGATTTTACAAAGCTGAATTAGTTGAAGGCATTTGGCATAAAAATTGAAGGATTTTCTTGTCTTATTAAATAAACATTATTAGAATATTTCCATTAATAACAATTAACAGTATGGAGAATTCCTAATCATGGAAGATGACAAAAGCAAATTACTAAACAATTGAAAGACTGTTCAGGTGACACTTGCCTCGGTGAACTCAACACCATCCAGAACTACATGTTTGGATTTTGTCCACTGACCTGGAGTGGTTGGACTATCTATCTCATGGAGAAATACGACAGTCACTGAGAAACAAAATGTATGTACATGCGCATCTGGGTGTGTCTGTACGTAACTCTCTTATATACATGTGAGAATCCTAATATCTGTTACAGTATCAGGAAGTCAGTTCATTATTTTACAGTGAGAAGTATCTTAGTCCATTTAGGCTGCTATAACAAAATGCCAGAGACTGGGTGGTTTATACACAGTAACATTTATTTCTCACAGTTTTAGAAGCAGGGAAGTCCAAGATCAAGGCACCTATAGATTCTGTGTCTGGTGAGAACCACCTTTCTCAGTGATGGTCATCTTTTCACTTTAACATCATGTAGTGGAAGGGACAAGGAGCTTTTTCGGACCTCTTTTATAAAGGCACGAATCCCATTCATGAGGGCTCTTCGCTTGTGACCTAATCACATCCTAAAGGCCCAACCTCCTAATAAAGTTTGGATTTCAACATGTGAATTTTGGGAGGACACAAACATTTACACCATACCAAGAAGTACACCAATCTAGAAGTCAAATTCTTCATACAGAGCTGCCCAATTCTTCCATTCCTTATAAGAAAAGCTAACAGAGATCCACTTATCAGAAGCTTGCTGATATTAGGAAGAGCATCTTCAGTAAAGATAGTATGAGGCACTCTTACCTTGCCAAGGAAGACTTCTCTAGAGTATTCCATGGATGTGCACTGACAATGATTGTCTCTAGGAGTCTAATTTTTAAAGAGTCTATGATTCTTCCAAACCTTTCTATACATACCTCTTTCTCTTAACAGGATGCAATGAGATTGATTAGGTTATGGCTTATTAACTATAACCCCAACCTTGATCCATCTTTAAGAAGTGCATCCCAGATCACCTTGACTGTATTTTGGATCATACCTCATATATGGACTTTGTTTCCAAGCTCTCAGAGGAATAGTTACCTAATTGTCATCTCCAAGTATAATTCCACCGCTGAAAACACTTTTTGATTCACATGTAATGTCAGAAGTTGGAGAGCTTTTCTGAGTATCATTTCATCTTCCTTTTCTATCTCTGATTAAGGAGATACCCTGTAGGTTGTTAGAATCACTGAGTTCTTTGCATCTGACTCACAGGTATTGTGGCAGAGAGTCCAATCCTAGAGATATAATCTCATGTCAGTTAATGTGGGTTATTAATCAACTTCTATTCCTCCTTTCTTGCAAACATAAACTCAAGTTTATTTAGGTATCTACTCCTCAGGAAGCATGATGTCAGCTCAAGGGTAAATCCTAATTAGGCTAACTCAAGCCTGGTAATCTCATTTCCATTGCCAGTAATTAGTTAGAGGAAGTCAAATGGCTGAGTTTTAGCCAATGCAACTAGAATGGAAATCTGCTTTGGGCTTCTAGAAATGATGCCTTCTCTTATAAGGAGACATGAAGGGGAAAATGGCCCATTTCTTCCTGCAGAAGTGAACCTGTGTATCTGCTGGCCCCTGAAGGGAGCCCATTGGAGGGCGAAGCTGACCTGTTGACATTGGCAGATTGGAAAAAATGGAGAGGACCTGGGCCCTCCATGACAACACCAAGCTGCTGATGGAGCTAGCCAGCTCAGGACTTCCTCATCGTGTAATGCATTTCCCTTTTTTTCATTTTTTTAAATTTTAATTAAATTTATTGGGATAACATTGAGTAATAACATTATATAAGTTTCAGGTATACAACTTCATAATACATCATCTGTATGCGCTGTGTTCTCACCACTTAAAGTCTAGTCTCCTTCTGTCACCATATATATGACCCCCTTAACCCTCTTCATCCAGCCCCTACCTTCTTACATTTTTTTTACTAAGCCATCTGAGTTAAGGTCCCTGTTAGGTACAGCTAAAAGCAACAGAAACTTTTATCCTTGATTTAAAAAAAAAAGCTACATTTTTTTTTCTTAAGCAATCCAAACTTTTGACTTTTTTCTGTTTGTTCTAGATAAGGACTGAAACTTTCATCTTGCCTATTGATTACATCTCTTTATTTTTCAAATAAGTAAATATCTTGAATAAGTGAATCTATGACTTGGAGACACAAAACTGTACCCCAACTCTCTCAATTATTGTCAACCAAGATGCCCCTTCCCCAAAGCTTTCTCTTGTTGGCTCACAGTCCCTGAGAAAACTTTTCTCTTGAAAGCTGAGTAGACAGTGCAACTATTCCCAAATCTGTCTTCTGCTGCAAAAAGTCCAGGAAAAGGATAAATTTATTTTGGCCAGACCCAAACTCTCACCTGCACTGCCACTGTTTGGAATTAACATCGCCTATTTAAGATTTCAGCCATGTCACTTTTCCATACTTCTGCACTTTTGCTGCGTGTTCAAAATGTTATCTCAGCATTCAAAATGTTAAGCTAATTTGCATTTGATTATTTCAAAAAGTACACATTCAGGTATTGAATTACCAGTATGGGATGTTAACACAAACAAGGTAACTAGTACAAGTTAAATTACATGTGGTGATAAGTAAACATATCTACAGATTAGAATGCAAACATATAGTCCACTCATTTCATTAATTTATAGTAACCTACAGGGGAAATATTTAATATTAAGAGTGCAGTTTACTTTAACCTGGCAGCTGGGAAGATTCTTTCCTGAATATTCTTTTAGAATCTGACCTGCGCAGGATAATCAATCCATTAGCCCCATGTGCAGTGAAATGGATTGATTCATCTTGTAATATTGCATGATTTCAGGTGTGAAAGGAATCAGAGAGAAATCCTCTTTCCTTGGGACCTTGAGAAAGCCTGACATGAGCTTTTGAAGGATTTCACAAAAGAGCTTTCACACAGATACATTCATGCAACTGTCTTGAACACCTGATACATGACAGGCATCAGGCATCCTGTGAGACCCTAGGAAGTTTGTGAAGATGAGTCAGACTTGGATTCTACTCCCAAGTGGATTCCAAGTAAGATGTCAACTTAGAATGGTGACAGAAAAAGAGAAAAATGACTCCAACATTTTGCACCTGGAGAACTCTGAAGCAAGAGATACTGCTAAGGAAACAGATACTGGGAGAGGTTTCTGGTTCAGATGAGCTTCAATTTCAGGGTGTTTAATCTCAGATGTTGCAGGCCAGGTCTGTAGAGACACTTTTATGCAGCTCGATATCACCAGACTCTGTGAATTCCCACTTCTATTAAGTACTCTGATTGCATTTATCTTAACAAATTTTCTCTGCACTAATAACTCGACCATCCTTAACAGGCAGGCCTTTTGGTTTGGAATTTTATTATTACATAGTAGTAAAATATTAGGGCTGGAGAGGTAATACCCAGCAGCTCATTTTACTTGACCTGTGTCAGGGCCAGGCCTGAGCACCCCACTGGGAAATATCACAGCCCAGAGAGAGTTCTGTTTCTGACCAGGACCCTTGGGTGAGTCAGCCTGTCTGCACTTTGGATATCTCATCTATAAGGGTAGATTGGGCTGTTAACTCCAAAGACTTACCATGACTTCAGTAAAATCTTAAGGTAGTCTTCACACCCCAACTCTCTTTTGCCCTGGATGCTTACCTCCATCAGAGTGGTCAATAAAAATGTGTACAACTTTTTAGCTTCCCAAAGCATAGTCATTATTTTCACATTTGTTCCTTCCTAAGCCCTGAAATAGTGTCATTATTAATGACACCTCCAACCAGATGAAGAAATTAGGGTAAGGAGAGATTAGGAGGCTGTCCACAGGCCCTGGCTGGTGCATGAGGCCCCCCTCATTTCTCCTTGCCCCCATAAATTTCCTCCACCCCACATGCTCCCATCTCGGGTTGGTCCACTCTTGAGTGGACTTTAATATAGGGGACCTCTTAAAAAGATACCAATCTTTGGGATTGCAGATAGAAAGATTTTTAAGAACTTTTTATTTTGAAGTAATTTTATGTTTATAGTAAAGATGCCGATAACAGAGTCCTGTATACCTCTCATCCAGCTTCTCCTAATGTTAACATCTTACATAACCAGGGTTCATTTGTCAAAACTAAGAAATTACATTGGTGGAATACTATGACCTCAACTGCAGACTTAATTTGGATTTCACCAGTTTAAAATTTTAATGAACAAATAAAGTAAATTGGAGAGTGGAAACAGGGTCCTGGATATAAAGTCTTCTGGTCCCCATCAAATAATGTCGTGTACTCTCTGTTTGCTACAGGGCACAGACTAAAGCACCCCACCCTTGGTGAGAGAGTCCATGGACATAGGGTGCCTCGATGATGAGAAAAGCAGTGGCCACTGGGAGCACTGATAACACGAAGTCCCAAATGCTTTGGTTTGTGAACAACAAACCCGTTCGCAGTCCAAAGACACGTTTCAGCTCCTGTCTTTCATGGACAAGGCGCCCACCGTCCCCATCCATCATTTTCTAAGTATAATACTCTCCTGGAAGATAAGATATTGCAATATTATTCAAAACATGCCAAAGTGGGCAGGAGATCCCAAGAGTAATTGTGAGTTATGAGGTCATAGGGACCTCATTGCAAACTATTTGCAAAACTTAATTGGGGTAATAAATAAACTAAGCATGTAAATTAGATTGAAGACTACAGGGTGAATTAGAAGGAAGCCTAGCCTGCGCAGTCAAAATGCCGTCTTCTATTCTCTGCTGTTTGCTGAGTTGAACTGTTAACCGAGGAAGCATTAAATTCAAATATCCTAAAATTTCACAAAACAATTTGAAAATACAACCATTTAGTGAGATCCTTCCCGGACAAGATGTGAACTTCGTTGTTTACGCTCAGGCACTTAGGCAGTGTTTCCTGCAGGACGGTCTGGCCCCGTCGGAGTGGCCCTGTGGGAGCGCAGCTGCCCCCAGGGTGCTTGTCCAGAAGCAAAGGCCGCGAAGGAGACGTGGGGCTCCGGAGAACCGGGACGGAGGCCCCACGCCTTCACAACCAAGGTCTGCTGGCAGAAATGCCACTAGCTCCCGCTCCCTGTTTTCCTTTTTTAAACTCGGTGCTCCAGAACAACTTCAGACCTGACATTTCCTTTTCACATACTTGAAGAGTGAGGGAAGGGGCGTCTTACAGGCAAATCCAAATATTTTTTAAAATAAAAGAAACCAAGCGCCCAAATACCGCATCTAGTCCTCCAGCCCAAGTCAAGTCTTACAGCAGCTTTTTTTTTTAAAGCAGTCGATTGAATGAATACAAATGCCTCTCTGTTGTCACTTGGGATGCCACTTGATATATCCCATTTTCTAGACTCTAATTATTCCATTTGTAGACATGAATGCCATTTAGATGTGAGCTAATTCAGCATGGTAACTCAATTAGATTTGTACCGACTTGGATTTATGAAACATCAATGGGTTCTTGGTGAGACCAATGGGACTGCGAGCGATTCATCCCGAAGTCACACCGACACAGCCTCTCAGGAGCTCAATTAAACATGCCAGCCATGAGGATGTTTTCTAGCTGGACTGGTTCACAATTAAAATTAAAAAGCTTTCTGTGCTCCTCGGCAGGGCTGGCCCCGCAAAAGTGACCTGCAATAACACAGGCTAGACTTCTCCTCCGGGTCGCAGGCTGTCTCCACCGAAGGAGGCTGCAGGTGTGGCGGGGCCCCAGAGCGCCGGTGCGGTAGCACTCGGGGGCCGGCCTCAGGCCATCCACCTGGCTAAGATCGCGGAGTTTCGGGAAGCTTCCATTACAAGGGCGCGCGGTAAATGTTGGTTGAACTAAATTGCTAAGTTCATCTTAGAGCTTGCATCTGCATTTTGGTTCTGAGAGCTGCAAAGCAGTTAGATGTATAAAAATATGAGAAGTTTCAAAGTGCTGAAAATTACGCTCACTGTATTTTCAGCATAAATTGTGACCCGTGGTGAGCACAACAGAGAAAAGATTTGAAACCAGGATATTCATCCCCCTCATGGTTCCCTTGTAAAAACTCGTCGTTTTTAAGGAAACGATATTACTGTGCAATTCTGTGCTGGGCTTAGGGACACAGGCAAGCACCTGCGTGTTACCTGCCTGTCCCTGGCAGAGGTGTGCCTCAGGCCCCAGCTTTTCCACTGTTGAGGGTGTTTGATGACCAAAGGGCCCAGCACAGAGGGCGCCCAGGATTCCCCCCATCTGAAAGTAGGGAGTCCCTATGAAACCCTTTGAAGGCCTAAATGGCACAACGCAAAGAGGCAGTCGCCTTAGGACGCATCTTGGTAGCTATCGGATGCGTGAACCAACTCAAGGCAAAGCCCAGGCGCTCCCACGCAGCAGCCTAAACCATGGCGGCCGGGCAGTGAGATGCTGAAGGGCAGTCCTGGGAAGGAGCTGGCAGTGCCATTGTCACTTGGGGTGCCGCGGCCTCTGTAACAGCTCGAAGCAAAACAAACACTGAATGCTATTTTTCATTTTTGCCTTTTTTTTTTTTTTGTAAAAGTGAAGATCCTTTGGATTTCTTTCAGTTAGCAAAAACGGGTGCTAATGTAGGTCTTTCATACGTGAAGTGGTGTAAAGCAAACTTTTCAAAAAGCAGAGGATACCTGTACTTGCAAATACTGTGTGAATTCATGAAACAATGTAACAGATGTGTTCTCATGTCGTCCATGATGAACAACTTTGGAAACATCTGTTGTCATTTTTCTAAATCAAGTCTTAGATAATAAAAATGATTTCATTTGTTTTCCCAACACCTGGATGAGGGGCAATGTAAAGGGAAGAGAGTTTCGATTTTTTAATATTTTCTTTTATCTTCCTCTCTATTTAAACGTATTATTTATTTCTGTTATGAGACTGATTACTATAGAACAGTAGTAGTAGAAGCGGCAATACTTGGTCAAGTGTTATAAATAACATTTGACTTGCATGTCATAATTTTCAAATTGCAGTTTCACATAACGTGTGTCATTTTATCCCCATAACACTCCTACAGAACCAGCATGATTTCCTCCCTTCTATAGCTGAGGATACTGGCCAAGGGAAGTCGTGTGTCTTGCCTAAGGCCACAGAGCTAAATGTTAGTGAAAAGTATGGCAACGCAGTGGGTTTGTTTACACCAGCATCACCACAAACATGAGCAATTGTAATTTACGTCCCGACTGGTGGCTTTTCTTTTTGTAATGCAGGTGCCTGACTTACGCTTTGATTTCCAAGGCAACCCCTTCAAAGAGGCATCCACCTCTAGGAAGGCTATCTGGAATAAATACCTTGCCAGCCACGCGACTGGAAGTAGAGTCAGGCCGCCTGCCTGCACTGAGGCCGCTTTGTATTAGAGATCTTGGTTGGTTTAGACAACTGACCATTTGGGCCACTTGCTGTTTTTTTCTCTTCCTGCGCTTTAAATCCCTGCTCTCGTGTTTTAAATTCACCAATAGTGAACCTGCGTAACCCTAAGCCCCACCCTCGAACCCAATAAAAGCAGAATCCCAGGCCCCCGTGTGCTGGTTCTCCCTCACTCTCTGCCTGGGACCTTGCTGTGCTATCTGGTGCGCCTTCTCTGCCCCAGGGCCTGTAAGTAACAAACTCTTTTGTTTTCCAAGTTTCCTATTGATGACCGCGGGAGGGCATCTTGCAATCCTAACAAGACCACAGGGTAGGTCCAGTGGTAACACTGATTTAGAAGAGGGATGTCTATGGGAAGGTCATGGCCCAGGTGAAGCTCCTTGACATTTCTAGCCAATGTCATTATCAGTAGGCTGAGATGGCACAAAACAGTCATGCCTTGAACTAGGGATTTAGGACTAGGCAGGCAATAGGAAGTTTCTAGCTCCATTGGATTCTTATAGGACCACAGTCTTACATTTGGTCCCTCCTTGACCTCGATGTTGTTATGTGGCACATGACTGTGATACCTAATGTCAAGCTGTGTGACATTCAGCTTTAAAGCACTGAATTGGCAGGACCGGCTCTCAGAGCTCTGCGATGGGTGGGGTGCTCTGTCCCTGCACCCCACTCCTCCCTCCATCCGCTTCAGCTCTCTGCTGTGCTGTCAGGCCTCCCCAGGTGTTAGCAAAGACAACTGCCATTCCACCGCTGAGGAACCCAGAAGAAAGAGCGTCTCTTTCCCAATAATTCTAGAAATAGTGCTGATCTCACTGACAAACTTTTAGTCCTCTGCCCAACCTTGAAACTAGACAGGTTTAAAAAAAAGCCCCACAACAGGAGAGCTTGGTCATTCCTTGCCGGTCATTCCTTTTCCTGGGGCAGAGGTTCATAAACTTGGTATACATAAGAGTCCCCTGGGAAGTCTGCTGAAACCACTGATTTCAGGGTCTTCACTTCACCTCTGAGGTTCTGATCCCATCTTCTCAGGGACGGCTCAGAAATCTGCCCTTCGGCAAGTACCAGATATGTAGCCCAAGACTACTTTGAAAAACAAGGAAATAGGATAAAAATGCTTCTAGTAGTTCTCAATCTTTGCTATATATAAAAATTACCTACCAAATCAGCGTTTGCAGGGGGGAGGCTGGCCAAGTAAATGTTGCTGTTGCTCCTCAGGTGTTTCTGGTGTGCCCTAAAGCAGTGCTTCTGGGTATATGAATCAGCTGGGCATCTTCCTAAGCAGCAAATCTGATTTGGTAGGTTTAAGGTAGAGCCTGAAATTCCGCATTGTTAGCAAGGTCTCAGGCGCTGCTGCTGCTGTGTGGTACCCTGGCCACACTTTGAGAAGCAGGGCCCTAAGCGGCTCAGAGCCACCTCTGCATTTGGTTTGCATATTTTACGACTGTGTCCTTGAGGGGGCTACCAGCCAGCGGGCAAGCATGAAAGGGACTTTTCTTTCTCATAGGATTTGTTCATGCTGATACTTCTCACTGTGTTCTGGGCTGTACAGACCTCATCTTCAAGAGACTCAAAGAGAACACAGCCCAGCTGCTATAAGCCGTAGTGCACATTAGCACATCGTCCGTTTAATGAAGGCTTTGATACTCCAGATCTCGTTTAGACTCTGGAAACACAAAGAAAAGTGATACACAATCCATCAGGGAGCTCACACTGAGGGTGACCAGCTGTCCTGTTTTGCCTGGGTCTGTCCTGGTTCTAACACTGAAAGTGTGACTCTGGCAGTCACACTTCATTGGCAGTCACACTTTATTGAGGAAGAATAAAGAATGTTATTGACCAATAATTATAACACGAGGTAGTGACCACAGAGAGGGACCCAGCTAATTCAGCCTGAGGAAAAGCCAGGTTAGAGCTGGCCTCAGAGGCTAAATAGGAGTTCACTAGGTTGGGGGCTGAGGATGAAGAGGGCGGGGGGCATTGAAGGCCGAGGGAAAGCCTGTGCGAAAGTACAGGGAGACGTATGTAACAGTAGCCCTAACTGTCCTGCACCTCCCCTGCTTTGAATGCAACCCCGTCTTAGCTTGACAGGGCTCACCACTCTACACATGGTGGTTCACTGGGAAGGGTTCTCTCCTGGACAAAGCCCCAGCCACTGTTGGGAAGTGAGTAAAGGCCCACCCTGCAGCTCCGCTGTCCTGTCTGTTTTCTCGTAGCCAAGTATGTTATTGAGCTTGGCAAATGGATGATTGTCATAATTCGATCCTGGATATTTTTCTGGCCATATTTCTCTGTCCTGTTTTGGTTCATTCATCCATTTAACAAACATTATACTTTGTGCCAGACCATTCTAAGCACTTGTAATATATTACCAACAAATACCCCTTCCCCCAGGAAGCACATATTTTAGAAGAGGAAATGGGCAATGAGCAGTAAGTATTTAAAAAGTAAATGATGTATGTTGGCAGGTCGTAAGTGCGGTGGGGGAAAATACAGAATGTCAAGGTTACGAGGACTTTACACAGGTAGTCAGAAAAGCTCTCTCCAATTTGGTGGTAATTAGAGCAGAAGTCTGAAGGAAGTAGGGGAATGACAGGGAAGATACTTGCAGGAAGCCGTTTCAGGCCAAAGGAACTGCAGTGCAAAGGTCCTGAGGGTGCCTGACATGTGCAAGGTCCAATGAGGAGACAAACGGGCTTGGAGCAGAGCACACGAGGCAGAGCATGTGTGTAGGAAGACGGGAGATCAGACATGGGGCCAGGGCAGGGTTGTCACTGAGCGGGAAGGGACCCTTGGAGGGAGTCTGAGCAGAGGAGGAACATGACCACTTACATTTTTAGAGCATCACTCTGGAGTCTTGTTTGGGAATCCACCACTGGTGGGGCAGGGGTATAAGAAGGGAGACTGGTTAGGAAGCTATTACAATACCTCCAACGAGAGGTGACGGTGGCTCTGACAAAGGTGGTTGCAGGGCAGTGGTGAGAAGTGGCTCTCAGGGTCCACTGATTTCAGGCACAGCCTTCCAGAGTCCAGAGAATTTGTGCAACCACATGGGTGATATGCGCGAATCTCTCTACCCTCCCGGGGCTTCCTTTTCATCATCTAGGAAATGAGACCAAACAGTAACATCTGCCTAACCAAACTCACAAGGTTCTTTTGAGGGTTCGATGAGATCACACCTTGGAAAGCATAGAGCAAAGCAGGAAGAAAACCACCAATAAGCCAGACGCACCCGCTGGCTGGCTAATCTGCCCATACAGCAAAGGGAATGCTTCTGTCTCGTCAGAATTGGTTCAGACAATTCACAAAAGAGATGCTACTGAATTTGAAGGTTAAACCCCAGATCATAGATTGAGAAAGACATTGATGACGACCTTGTCAAACTTGATCTCTCAGATAAGGAAACTGAGGTACAGAGAGAAAGGTGGCTTTCCCAGGACAACCCAGTGAGCTCCACATGAGGGTCCCAGGTCTGAGTCTTCCTATACCAAGCAGGCCATTCAAAAATGGTGACAGATGTCCCTACCTTAAAAGCTAACTGAAGCATAATTACTACCAAAAGGGAGGGAAGAGGAGGATCTTGGTCCGGAGGCATACAACAGCCGTGTAGCTTTTAGGTACACCGTTGCATTTCATCTTCCCAATGACATCATGCGGTTTCGAATACCCCCATTTTCAAATACGGAAATGGGCTCAAGAAATCAGCTGAGTTACCCCAAGTAACACAGCAAGCAGGTGGCTAGGAAAGGATTGTAGCTCATGTCTCCTGGCTTCTAACGCAGTGCTCTTTCCCCGCATCGAATGAAAACCTTTGGAGAGAGCTGAAATTGGTCTAATTTTGGGAGCTATTATCTCTATTGTTCTAATTATTCTCCCTGAATCCCGCCGCAGGGGATTCGAAGGAGCATTGCTATTTGTGAGTGTTGTCTAGTGCTTATTCGAAATTTTGAGATTTTCACTGAAAGTTTCAATAGGCTTACTGTGATACTTTTGAAGTGTTGAGTGTAAATGTAAGTCTAAAAAACATTCTCAAGCCGAGCGCGCTGAGGTATTTTGAGATGGTTGGAAGCTTTACGTAAGTGGATGCTTTACCCAGAGACAAGCACTGAGGTTCACATGCTGCAAGTCTTGGAATCCTAAGAGGAAAGAGAGTGAGAGAGAGAAATCAGGAAGATACTGGGACTGGTGCAGAGATCACAAGCAAAACTGCTGCTGAGAAAGTCAACCTAAGAGACTCGTCCTTGCTGTTCATCTGGGATATGTGACATGTTGCTTGGTTTTAACTTTATTCTTTTGAATCAAGTGCTATAATAGATGAAGGTTTTAGGGGGCAAAAAATTTCTGCCAGAACACACAACACAGAGTAAGGAAAGCGAAGTTGGAGATGTCAGTGTATTCTCTGGAGCTAATCATGGCTAAGGTTGATGTAGACTTTGAATCTACTAAATGAACACAGTCCCTCCCCATTTACCTTGGCAGCAGGCACAGAGAGCTGAGAGCTATTAGCTTAGCTACACCAAGTCCCTTGGTAAGATATTGGGGGTCCTCAGGCTGTGAATCTGTGAGGTGAGTCCCCAGGGCATTGTAGCCCCAGAGCTGTGGTCCTCTCCAACCAACACCACTCGCCTGCCCTCCATGACCTTGTCATCACTGCTGAGCTATCACCCTGTTTCTGATTTGAACCCTAAGCTCAGTAGGACTAAAGTCCCATCATGAACAAAGCTGAAGCCTCCCCAAACTCCAGTGCCCTGAGAATGAGCCATCTCTCTGACCCCCACTAGTGGCTCTAGTCCACGTCCGGTCAGTCAGACCGCTGCAGGCACCACCGCACTGCCACCTTCTGGCAGTTCAGGTGTGTTCCCAGGCAGCAGGCTCGGGCACTCTCCACGCCGTGGCTGGACTCTGGAGGGTAGGATGCCTGCCGGAGGGCTCTAGTCCCTTGGGATGTGGGTGCTGGTCACAGCCTATAATGGGGTTAGTTCCTTCGCTCACCCATTTTTTTCCAATAGCCACCTTGAGGTTCCATGAAGTCTCATGGCTGAAGCTGTTTAAATTAAAGCAATCAACAAGCTTAGTAGTAATTATGAGAACTTCCAATTATTGAGTGAAAGCTTTATAGTTAGACCCGGGTTCCAGTCTCTATTCTGACATGCACTAGCTGTGTGACCTTGGACAAGCTACTTTACCTCTCTGACCCTCATTTTCTCATCTATAAAATTGGGGTCAAAATAGCACTTACCTTAGTCTCAAATTACTTGAATGGACAATGTGTGACTTACAGTTTTAAGTAAGATAATACATAAAAAGTGTTTTGCAAAGTACCTGGCACAATTAATGCTAGCTTTGAATATCTGTGGTGGTAATATGTACAATTATTAACTAACCAGTAGTAGTATGGTCCAAGCAGTCTTCTAGGAGCTTTACATAATATATATGGTTACATAATATACTAGGGGTGCCAAAAATGTATACACATTTTAAGAGCTGTTATCTATGTATTACTTTTCGAAGTTGGATTATGGTAGCAACGCGTAGTATGACGTTTGCTCAAAAGATGGCATTAATCAAAGGAGTGCTAGCGTCACCATGCGACAGGCAGGACAATGGTGGAAGCACAGTTGTCATTTGAGGCGCACAAGACCATCTGCCAGGACAATGAATAGGATGAAGAGGTGTGGTTGAGTTTCCCCCACATTTTCCTGACTTAATGCCCCTTGACTTCTACATATGGGGGAACTTAAAGGGTGTGATGTACCGTAGAAAACCAGCTACACTGGCGGTGCTTGGAGAAGAAACTGAGACAGCATGTATGGTGATACAAATGGACACTTTGGTCAAGCAGTAGTTTGCCGTAATCAGAAGTGTCTGGATGCTGATGGTAACCACTTTGAGCACCTCTTGTAATTGCAGAAGTCAAACGTGACTTGTATTCATCTTTTGTTATTGGAATATATCATTATGATTTTAATATTAATAGATTTTTCCTTTCTTAAAATATGTGTACATGTCTTTGGCACCCTCAGCATATTATTATTTCTGAAAACTTGCATGTAAAACAACATTGAACACATTTTACAAAGGAACAAGCTGAAACTTAGAGCTTCTAAGTAATGCATCCAAGCCACACACTTGGCCAGTGGGTAAATGGCTGGAATTTGAGCCAGGGTAAGTTTGACCCCAAGCCTGGGCTCTTTAGTCTTAAAGATGTGGATGGCAATGGAGTCTTGAATGACACCTCATTATAACAATGGAGGTGTAGGTGGTCCTGTGTGATTAATTGCCTCAAGAGCAGAACAAATAGTGTTGCAATAGTCAATACTTCAGAGTGCAGAGGAAGAGACAACGATTTAAGCAGGCATATTAACAAAAATCTTTAAGAAAGTATTTTTCACTTTAAAAAAACAAACAAACCAATCTTTTTCCTGCTTCTCAAAGCAACACATATGCATACATAAAAATGCAAGGACTTATTTTACTCCTAGCTTTAGTTTACTCTCCTATTTTTTCTTTATCTATTTCTGATTGTTCCCACTACCTAGCCCATTGCCAATATAACTGTTATAATCTGGTAATATCTATTAAGATTACAATTGCACACACCCTCTGACCCAGCATTGCTACTTTTAAAACTATGTTTTTCAATATAAAACACCAATAAGAGAGCATATATGCACAAGTAGGTTTTTGTAGTGTTGCTTACAGTGGCCAAACAAATTAGAAACAACACAAATGCCTTCAAGGTGATACTTGATAAGTTGTGACTCATTAATTCTAGAGAGCATGATGTGGCTATGACAAAGGCTAATTGAGATTTCTCTACATTGACCTCAATGAAACTATTTCGAATCTTAACAGCTTAGAATTTGGAAACCAAATCTACTTCAACACAAGATAGTAACATAGGGAAAAGTAAAAGTCTATGTTCGCATTTGGTTCCACAAAGACATTTGCATAAGCACAGCACTGGGGACACATAACTCAGCATCTTGTGTGACATGGGTATATGGTTTTTTGTAGATTGTAAACTCAATATAATCTAATGGTACAGGGGGGATAGAAAGCTAATGGGGAACTTGGAGATCATTGGGGGCGGGGGGCAATCATCCTGCTCTTGTCTGGGCTGACCAGAGAATCACAGTCAGTTTAAAACAAGAACGTGCACCAGGGTAGTGACACTGAAATTGTGTCATTGAAGAAAGAACCGAAGGAACTGTACTCATTTGTTCTGAAAAAGGGCAGATTCAAAGCACACGCTCTAATTACCACCAAATTTCATGTTACATGAAATATTCGACTTTTTTTATGGAAACACAAAGCTAAAACCAGGATCAGCGGGTGGAAGCCAACAGGAGCTGAAGCTTAGCCCAATGTAAGGAAGGTATTTGCAACCGTAAGAGCTGGTCACAGTAGCAAATGGCTTGCCCTGGAGATTCGAGTCACTCACCTATCTTGTCTCCACAAGTGTTGAAGGGACCTGATCGGAATAGTAAGCAAGGAGTCAGATATATAATGGGAGCACCATGGTGCCGCATACCGTTTTGTAACTCATCTACAGCCCTAATCAGAGAATATTCAAGTTTGTCATTTGATCCTGGGACCTGATTTTCTGTCATGAGTGACTGGGAGAGGCAATGTAAAACAATGCTTGTAAACTCCACCTATCACATTGAACAGACTCAGGTTTACAGGTTGTGATACTCAGGCTAGGGGCTTGAACCCATGACCCTGGGAATAGGAGTCCCAAGCTCTCCCAACTGAGCTATTCAGGCCATCAGACTCAGGCTTAAATCCTGCCTCCAGCTCTTGCTCTGTGACTCAGGCACATTACTAAACCTCTCCACATCCATTTGCTTATTTGTAAAATAGGAGTAATTTCTGTTTGAGAAACTATTGGAGAAGCAGAAAGTCTTCCAAAGTGGGTGAAGTGCAGAGCACAGATAACAAAATAAAATAAGCAGATGCTTGTGTTACAGTTAGGAAAGGAAGAGGGAGAGCGTTGGGTGGACAGTATAGAGAGAGGATACAGAGTAGGGTTCTATTGTACTGCAGGAGAGAAGGGGATAAAAGGAGGTTAGTAGATATAAAATGAATTAAATTAGTGTGTTTATTAAAGGTGTGAATTTCAATAGGACTTTATGGAGAGGCAGACAAATCCAGGAGAGGTGAGCAAAGTCAAACCGTTTGCATGTTTCTGACTGCAGGATTGAGGAGGCCAAGAACAGAGTGGGAGTGTGCCCAAGCAGGGGCCTGGCATCTGCAGAGCTGCACTGAGCACGCTTCGCAGGCTTTGGCAATCAGGCACCTACCTTCTGAGGAGAAATTGCACCTGTAAAGTTAGCGAACAGTAATAAGAGGTAATGACAGCTTCAGGGTAGGTCCTGGGAGGAATGTGAGGACCGACATTTTCATTTGATGTTCACAGTTTTATAACTGTGAGAAAAAGAGTGTGCCAATGGGCCAGGAGACTGCAGATCTCTCATCTCTCCCTGGTTCCGTTGCAGTAAATCCACTGCTTTCCCGTCCACGTGAGCTCACCTGGACATACCGTGGAATTGTCTCCTGAAAGGCGCCTTTGGTCTAAACCCATCCTGCTATCAGCTGGTGGGGTTGTAACAATTTTAACAGTCTGTTGGGTCGATTGTTCTCCCTGTTCTTAGCATTCCCCAGGAGGACTGAGGGTATCTGGAGAGGAAAGCAGGCCAAGAACCAGGAGTCAGCAGTCACAACATAGATTCACAGTGTTATCATTAGAAACACATATAGACATGCAGGAAAAGGAAAAGTCATAGAGCAAATACATTTCAACACCAACCGTGATCGCCTTTGGATGATGCTAACTTGGGTGATGTGTGTTTTCCTTCTTTTTATATGGCTGTGAATTTTCCAGATTTCCTTGAATGAAAGAGTGTAAATATTATATTTTATAAAGATGAAAAATGTGAGCATCAGGCTAAATTAGAAGATAACACTATTTAGTGGAGGTGGAAATTTTCCTTCATATTTTAGTTTTTTCATTATTGGAGTGATACGTGCTCATTGTATCCTAATATAACTTCTAGCTTCATTTTACTATGCTACTATTGTTTTTCCTTCCAACTTGCAAAAATACCTTTTTTTTTTTCAAGAGAAGAGTATCAACTCATCAATCTCCCATTTTTATTTTATCAGATTATTTTACAATGTCCGGGTGAATAAAGAAAATACTAACAATCTTCCCCATTTCTATCCTCATCTAGATAATCAGTGTTAACATAGGATTTGTAGTCTACTGCTCTTGCTCTGTTTTCATCCCCACATATAGAGGATTTTCTAATTTAAAAAAGACAATATACTAAAGATATTGCTCTCTAATATGTTTTTCTCTTAACAATGCATGCAGAAGATAGGAGACACAGGGATGAAGTAACTTGTCCATGGTCACAGAGTTAATGAGTACGATTTGAACAGAAGAAATTGCCTCGAATCAGAGCTCCTAACTGCCACAAACTATTACCCTCTGACCGAAAAGAAGGCCCAAAACAGCCCCCAGAGAGCTGGTCAGTATTTAGAGGGGGGAAAAGGATGAAAAGGAGCACGCTAGCCCACAGTGACCTCTCCCTCACTGTTAACCCCCAGCAGTACTATTTACCCATCGTGCACATCCTCTCTGTGCAGACGCTCCCCCTGCATGAAGAGGGCCAGTCACTGGCTCCAAATCTCACATGCTGGCCAGGCCGTAGGTGCTCAGGAGATGGTGGTGGTTGGTCCGTTGCTTTGGGCATAACCCACCTGTTCCTCCTTGGCAGGGAGCCATGCATTTTGACTTATAAACATCCGTAGTGGTTTGTTTTTCCACCAAGCAACCTTCTGCTTCTTGGATTAAAAAGGAAGGATGTCAATGTTTCTGTCTGCAAATGCTCTTGGGTTCAGACAATTCTCAGTATGATGGACAATTTTTATAACTGAAAAAAAAGCTGTACATATGTGCCAACTGACTTGGGACATTTAGTGCCTCTTTTAATTAAAATCTAGACAGAAATTTTAGATTTGTCACTGAATATTCACCGATCATGCCAATGAATCGTTCCTTCTGCGTTGATCATAACCTGTAGGAAGCTGCTATTCAGGATTCACAAGCACTTTCTTCCCTGCCTCTTTTCCAGCTCCATTCCACATTCATTTCTCTCCTCTCCTCTCATTATCATTGCCTTCTTGCCTTGAGATTAAAAAAAAAGAAAAAGAAGGGGGTAAAAGCTTTGTTCATGAAATACTGAATTATGAATATTGACTGTCTGATGTTCAGGGTTGTAAACGATATAATCATGGAATTGCTGTTGGTCACGTGAATTCAATTGGATCCAACAAACATCTAAGGAGTGCCAGTATATGGCTTGCAGTGTACTAGGAGCTGAGGATATGAAGCTCATGCACGATAGCAAAGTATAAGAGGAGTGTGGGCACACTCTAGTGGGACCATAGAAAAGAAACTGACGGGAGAAGGAGATATGAGGGAAGCCTTCCTGGAAAAAGTTGTTTAATTGGGTTTTGAAGGATGATTAAGAGTTTGATAGGTGGTCAAGTAAAAGGGAAAGCGTCGTTCAAGGCAAAGGAAGCAGCATTTGCAAAAGCACAGTGTTAAGAAATTCCATGTATGTCTGTCATTTAGTGATAATGGAGTGTGATAGGCAGAGAAGGCAGGGTACAGAGAATGGCTGGGTTTTCAGATGCTCGACTCTTAACTGTTAGAGTATATCTTTAAAATTTTTATTTACACTTGCATGTACCAGATACTGCTGTTTTACAAATACTAACTCATTTGATCCTCCTAACAATTTAGGCAGACTATTTGACTACAGAGTTGAAATAAGTGCTAAATAAGACTAACTCTCATAATAACCTGCCAAGGAGTCAGGATCATCCCTACTCAGGAAGGGACCCCATGATTCAGAGAGATGAAGTTACTAAGGCGACCGACTAAGGCCAAGGGGATGAGAACCAGGTATGTCTGGTTTACCAGACCTACCTTTGCTGGCCCTCTGGCCGCTTCCCCAAAAGGAGATGAGAGTGTCCGGCTGGTCAGCAGCTGTCCTTGGTGCTGGACTTTTTCCTCCACCACTGCTCCTAGGACAGGTACTGCATGCACCCAGCAATGAAGAAGGAAAGGGCAGGACCTGCAGGTTCCTCCAGGACAAACACTGCCCCAGAGTTTTGCCAGCAAGCCTGGTCCCTTCTGTGGTCTCCACTTGACCCACTTTGGAAGACCTTGTGCTACTCAAGTAGAGTTTCTTACACAGAAGGATTTCCTCAAATTAATGAATTGAAAAGCAGGACCGGGGACCCAAGACTTACTGTGACATCTTTATACTGACCTGTGCTGATAAACTATTTCATGATGGGTGATTTTTTTTTCAAATTGCCGTCAGGTGTTAGTTTAAGAGATTAGATTTGAAAAGTTAAAAAGATTTTTAAGGTTTAGTAAAAGGGAACAATTGATACGCACAGTAATAATGCCCTACAAAACTGTCAGTTTGTAGTAAAGTGACAAGAGTAGCTGAGGGGAATCTGGCATGGTTTGTGGTCATAAACTTGGTTCACTTTGATGAATCAACTAGTTTGAATTATTAGAAAAATGAAATGAAATGTTTTCCCTGGTTCCAGAATTTCCAAATCCCCCTGCAGGTGAAAAGAAGTCCTTTTCTGTGTCTGTTTAATTTAATAATATGTACAGTAGTCTCCATGAAGCATCTTGTCCTGAATTTATCAGAGCTTTAAATGAATGTCATGATCTGTTTTAATTTCATGATTCATGTCATCCATATGCAGATTGTAGATCTTTTCCTGTCCTTGCTAAATTTGCCTACAGATGGGGACTTGCTTGTTATAAAGGCGGACACCTAACTACCACTTAGAAAAGGGGAATATGTAAAGCATGTCTGCAGTAAATACTGCGGCCAATTAGGCTTCATCATAGTAATGCCTCTGGTTTTGTAATGTTTGTCTGATGGGTTTTGTAGGGAAGTGGGTGCCCTTTCTGGAACCCAGAATCAAAACCTTCCTCCTCATGTTTCCCTGCAATGGAAAGTGAGGTAATGAGAAATGTTTTCTTCCTCACCAGACCCCACCTCAGTTATGAATTAGACATTCGAAGATCCAGACCCAAACATGTAGATCGGCTTACACACAGTCAAGAAGGCGCTCAGCCACTTCCTAAAAACCCACACATTAATATTGCTTACTTTTCAGTGGGGGTAAATGGGGGTTTCAGAGACCTCCTCGGCACAGGCTGGAGTTAACTAATATTGCATGTTTTTCATTTTACTGTAATGAATGCAAAGCTATTAAATAACCTTTTAAAGAGTTGGTGTAATTATCTGTAAACAGTAATGTTACAAAAAAAAGGTCAAGTTGTCCTGCCATTAGATGTTTATGGATATAAACTAGATTTATGTTTCCATAAAACAGGCACCGACTAACTAGATTAATTCTCCACAAACTAAACCAACTGTAGTAATATTTAGACACAATAAAATGATACCAATTAAAACAATTTTATTTTTTGTGTCATATTGATTAATGGTGCACTAAAATTAACCAGAGACCTTAAACTCAGAATGGTTGGCAAAAGTCTTCCACATCTCAATATTATTACCAACACGAAGAGCCGTTAAGTGAGATGGCTGTGCAATAGTATGAATATTTAATTAATAATTAGTCATGTAATTTCTCCTCAGGAATTATTATCCCTCAAACTGGTTTGTGAATTTAATTATTAGCAGCCTTTTTGTTTCCATGTCCCCTCATTACTGTCAGGATTGATGTAACATAAACTTCATTAAAAATTAAAGCAAGAGTCTTAATTACAAGGCTACCCTGACTGAAGTTAGAATTAGCCAAGTCAGTGATGTGCAAATGAGTGCATTATTTAAGAAACATGCTGGAAGTAGTTATGCTAATGTAGAAGGTTCGCAGTAGCAGACCTTTTCACTTGCAGTTGCATATTCATTAAATGCACTATGCAAATTTAATGTAGCAGTCTTAGTAATGCGTTGTTAATTTATTCAGATTTATTGAGTACGACTTGTAAAAAAAAAGTACAAATTTAATTACTCTATCTAGTTGGGATGATATTAGGAGCTAGCAGAGGTTTAAAATGTGTTGATCGGGATTACTGTAGTTTGACAGAAGATGCGGTATCAAAGGACACAATTTTGATAACTGGGCTTGAAAGAATATTTGATTTACTTATGGAATGATCTAAGAAATCACTAAAATTGCACATGTTCCTTCCCAATAGGAAAGTAAAAAAGTCTCGGTTGTATTAACTTAAGAGCTAAAGCAGTGCTGAGTCCACAGCCTAATGGTCGTAATGACTCTACAGAGACCAGTAAAGGTTATGGATGGAGATGGGCGTGAAGCAAACTGTCTTTGTGGGAAGTTCATTGGTGGCTGCCTGCGCCTCCGCGGTGCACTGACGCCCGGCCGGGTGAAACAGCAGGAATCCTCAATTCACTCTCCAGTGGAAATGCCCTGGTGGGTGCTGTCTTTTGAGGTGGTGGATGCTTGGGTGGATTCTCGGGTGGAGCAACTGTTCTTTAAAGGAGATTGTGAACCACACCCACACCCTGGCATCAATGTTTACTGAGAGATCACACAGGCATTGTGTTTTACACGTCCGTGCTCACCTGCATCCCCGGAAAAGCCCTGCCGTGTAGATTTTCTTATGCCCATTTTACAGATGAGAAAACTGAGGCTGGCACAGGAATCAATGCAGGAAGAGCTGGGATTCACATCTAGACCAGTGTTCCTACCAAATCCGAGTTCGCCACTCCTCTCCCCGCCCCCTGCTCCCTCCGCTGCCACACCTCTCCCTCGTTCCTCTCTCCCTACCTTTACCTTTCTTTGGCCCCTCCATCCTTCGATGTCTCTCCTTTTCTTGCAGAGATTCCTCTTGTCTTGCAGCTCACTTCCACTATTCCAGCCCCTCCTTCCATTCCTCTCCCCTCCTCTCTCTCTCTCTCTCTCTTTTCCTCCCATCTTTCCCTTTTCCTCCTACTCCTCACTTGCTCCTTCATGTCTTTTTCTGTCACTCCCTGATTCAGTCACATAGATACACCTAGGCGTGAAGATACAATTTTAAAACTGCAAATGGCAGACCCTTTCCTCTTAAACAAGGGCTACAAACGAATATATAGGTTAAATTGGGATAAAGTTGTTTAAAAATTCGCAAAGCAACCCATGACAACACCACTAAGGCTGTGGTAGGAAACAAAACCGAGAATCTTCTCTTTGACCCAAGGCTCAGAGAGCACGATGTGTCTTTACTACCAGCTTGCTTGGCTTAGAGCTGCCTACCCATCTTTTAAATTTTTTTAACAGTTTCTTGGCCTTTATAATCACAAAAATGAGTCTAGCACATTTTTAATACTCTTAATATCTTATCTTAGTTCTGGGGTCTACTGCTTCAAATTGGTAAATCTTGGAGAAAAATCAATACACACTTTACTGAATTTCAGTAATGAACAGGCCAAATTATTACTCACCGTGTTGAGTGCCTGGTTGTCAGCACCCATCGTTGGCAGTAATCCAAGTGCTATGGTGTATTCACACAGTCTGACCTACACACATTGATCTCTGTCTGACAGAGGGAGGGGCTGGGCACCTCACCCTAAGGTGACGAAAGCTATGAATTGATTGCAGGCTGAAATTCGGTGCCTATTACGAAGATCTGTCTGATTAATTAATAAGGATCCAAAACGGGAGTTGGGTGGTGTAGCAGATGAGCTGGGTCTCCTGTATGAGCATTTTCTTTCCAGCTCTTACCTGAATCTGATCTTATAGCCCACATCTGAATGTGCATGTGTCACAGCCCAGCCACCGCCTTCCTAGCTACTGTCCATCGCTGTGTTCAATGCGTGCTGTTCTGCTTTGAATCACTTAATTCTGCTTAATTCCTGTGTGTGTGTGTGTGTGTGTGTGTGTCTGTGTGTGTCTGTGTCTGTCTGTCTGCCTGCCTGCCTGCCTGCCTGCCTGCCTGCCTTTGGATCATAAGCTCCTGGACATTAGGAAATGATCTTGTTTGTCTTTGAGTAGTGGCAGTGGTGTGCTGGGAAATGCTTACTAACCAGTTCCCTAAAAAACAATAAGCCCTGGTCTGTAGTGTTTACTGACTTCCTTGGTAAGTGTCCCCACCGTGTCAATTTCAAGCTACCAACATGACATCACTAAAGGTGAAGTTGGGAAGAGAGGGACAGCGGCAAACCTTTCTGTAGGGGGGCCACCATCACACAGAAGGCCGATGTAAATAACCTCAAGGGCATAGATAGCAGGAAAATGTAGTAAAATAAATAGGAAGTGATGAGTTTTCCATATGCATTACCTTTGCTTTTGATATAATTTATTTACATGTACATTTATATAATTTTTAATAACGTCTGGGTCTAATAATCTCCCAAGATTCCATGATCGGCTCCAGCTTACCAGTGGTTTTAGTATTTAAAACACCACCACAAATAAACCGTAACGGAAAAACTGATGGGGCTACTTCTACCCCTAAAGTGGTGCTTTATTATTTCTGCCAGGCAGAGGCAATCCAACTCAAAAATAAGAATTTGAATTGAGAAAGTCTGCAATTTCATATTGTCTGCTGGAATTTTTGCTGCAAAAGATTGGCATCTTGGAGCAAATAGAAAAAAAATGTTTTAGTGGTCCAGAGTTGTGCGCATGTTCGGCGCCTGGATTCGTGTATGAGGCAAGGGAGAGGAGGAATTGATGATGCGTTATTCCATTTCAGCCAAAAAAACCCCGGTGGTTCTGTTATCACATACACCAGGTGATGTGTGGGTGCTAAGGGTACAAAGATAAATGTGACTGGGAGTCTGCTGGCCTGGGAACAAGGGTGGACTCCCTGCAGAAGGGACAGTTAAGTCCAGATAAAAGGAGGCACAGTCTGGGGACAAAATCTGGTCCTGAACCTGAAAAGAGGTTGGTCTGTTCACCAAACAGAAGCCCGACTGACTAGCATGCAGTTGGCAACTGGGATGGGGGTGCGAAACGGAGCTTGTTGGGAGCCAAGTGACCCAGGCCCTTATGGGCTGTGTTGAGGATTCAAAATGGAATTGAAATTGACTTTGAAGCACCCTGAGGTTACCCCTTTTTACACTCACCCCCCACACACATACACACTGTATGACTCTTACTTGTGCATCTGTCTTGCCTATTAGGCAGTAAACTCCTGAAGGGCAGGACCAAGTATCCAGAGGGCTAGCACAGGGTCAGTCCATGGCAGGGACTAAGTGAAGATTTTCTGAGAGTAAATGAACAGATACATCCCTGCCTTCACCCCTCTTGCAGGTGTGGGCTTGAGCTGACTTAGAGGTGGTGCTTCTGAATGAGCCAGACCTGAGACTTGCCCCTTCAGACAGCAGGACCTCCCTGCTCTCCTGAAGGGGCCAGCCCAGCCAGAGTAGGCTAGGTGCACATCCTTTCCAGCTCTCTGCTTTCTGGGGCCTCTGGGAGCTCTTTAAGTTTTCATAGGAACCGTGGCCACCATAATAGGCTCAGGCAGGTGCACTTTGTGCCCCAGGGAGAAGTGGGAGCCCACACAGCTGGGAGCTCAGGTGTACTTTCATTGCTTCACCTTTTTCCTAAGGTGTGTATATCGTAAGATTTGACGGGAACCTAAAGACCCCCATGCCCTGCCCTACCAATTGGCTCTTGTAGCTACTAAATTCTGTTCACAGAAAAGAACACTAAATTATCAAAAGTTTAAATAACCCATGTGAGAATGTATATAGCAGACCCTCTGAATCATTTTGTTCAACATTTTTTCATCATCATGTTGATGAGGTGCCTTAGGAACTTAACTCTTGTTTATATCAATTAGCCTATGATAAAGCTTGGTTTTGTTTTTTTTTTTAATTCATTTTTATTGTTAGACTTATTGGTTTTTTTATACTTCATTTCACTTAAAGTCGCAGAACCTATTGATGATGATGACATTAAATGTGGACTTATTGTAGTTGGTAAATAATAGAGGAGGGACCAAATTAAGTGTGTTTGATGTAAAGCCTATATGTGCAAAGCCAGGTCTGTTTGACATTGTGCTGCCATTTAATTTGGGGGCTGGAAGAGGTAGCAAAAGGTCAGTTTTAGCCAGGATTCCCAAATTTCCCCGAGAAGCCGAATCCCATGAGGGTACTTGTTAATCATGGTATTTTTCCAGGCCATTCCCTGGGATTTGGAAATGCTTGGGTCTGGGATGGGGTCCTGGAGTTTGTATTTAACAAGGTGATTGTTTTCAAGAACTTTGGGAAACACTAGTAAGCAGGAATGATCCATATGCACTTTCTTCAGGATCAAAGCATATAAAGATGTTAGACCAAACCTACAGTCTCTCCACAAAGGAAGAGATGGTTTAATCCATCCAGAAACATTCACTTGAACACTAATTCAAAAAATCAAGGTGTCAAAGTCCTATGCGCAATAAGAGAGAAGCAGGGAAGGTGAAGGCTGATCAGAAGACAGGATACTGGTGAGTTGTGTAGCAATAGCATCTGGGGGGCAGATTGCCCACAAAACGGCTAATGCATTGATCTCAGACTGGTTCTTCAATCTTCCTGAGCCATGGTTTTCTAATCTGCAAAATGGTGACAATAACATCACCATGATAGAAGTATGAAAATTAAGTGAGAACTGGCCTGGAGTAGCTTAGTGGTGAGTGTCAATTCTGTCCCCACACTGCTCACAGGTCTATGTCTTAGCTATGCCACTACTCTCTGTGTGCCTTTCAGTAAATTACTTACCTTCTCTTTTAAAAAAGTCCCACTCATGGGATTGTTGTAAAAACTTTTTGTAAAGTACTTAGCACAGTGCTAGACCAATAATAGATGTTCTGATAAAAGCTGCTAGATTGTTGTTGGACTGCTTGGCACATATGGGTCTTAATGTATTTGATTTCCCTTCAGATATGATAACTGGACCTAAAAGCTGGGTTCAGCACACGATCCTCCTACCCATTGACTCTCTAGTCAAAAGTGAAATGTGCACATTGGCTTCTCAGTAATGATTTTAGAGAACAAAGCAGGGGACCACCTAAAGAGAGCTGTGTTGACCTTTGGCTCATTTTGATCTAGAGGCTGAAGTGGGGGGGAGGACCCATCCCTCTGAAGGAAGATGGTGAAATGGCCCCCCATGGTTGTTGTCACTGTTGAGCTAGTCATTTCTCCTCTCTGAGCTGAGTTACCTCATTTATAAAAGGTGCCTTCTAGCTCTGAAATCCTATGATTCAATGAAAAATACTCTTTCCACCTAACCTTCAAATGTCGGTTGCTTTGTTGGAAGTTCAGGGACTGGGGAGAGATCACCAGGGAGATTGGCGTGTTGTGACTTTCTCCTTAGCAAGTAACCTTTTTATTTAAGACCATTGAGTCCTATAGATTTTCAAATGTGCGTGGCTTTGCTTAGCTTGTCCTCCTGAAATGATAGCCTTAATCATAAATTCTAATTGGAACAGGATCCACCTCAATTTATTCCTAATGCCTCAGAAAAGCAGAACTGTTCCTAGGAATAAATTGAGATGGATTCTATTCCAATTAACAATTTGACTCAGTTAAAGTGTTGTTAACCCACTATTGTCCTCTGTTCACCATCCAATTCATGAATGGCAAGTTGCTGGCCTCCCCAGAACTAGCAAGGAGATGAGAACCATCGTAATGTGGTCACCACGTTAAGTGGCATGGACCCAATTCTCTCCTCTCCACCCTACTCTGTTCTCACCTTAGCTGTTTAAGGGGCACTGTCAGTTAGCTTGCTTTGAGCTATTGGGCTAGTCTCTCTAAACTGGAAGTGGGATGTTCTCATCTTATTCAGACAGATTCTGTATCAGGGCTCCCCAGAGAAACAAAACCAACAGGATGTATATGTACATGACTCATTTTAGGAGTTGGCTCATGTGATTGTAGCCTCTGGCAAGTCTGAAAGACTTTAAAAGAGAAGTTAAGTAGTGTAGGCTAGCAGGCTCGAATCTCAGGACTTGCGTGTTACCGTCTCGAGACAGAATTCCTTGCTCTCTAGGAAACCTCAGTTTTTGCTCTTAAGGTCTTCACTTGATTGAATGAGGAGATGCACCTGCATAATGGAGAATCATCTTTATTTAAAGCCAACTGATTGTAAATGTTAATGATACCTTCACAGCAACATTAAGACTAGTAGTGTTTGACTGAACAACTGGGCACCATAGCCTGGCCAAGCTGACACATAAAATTCACCATCAGAGATTTCATGGGTTATATTCCCAGTCCCCTGAAACAATCTGCCTAAATGTGAGACTGCATGTAAAAAAAGGCAACAGGCATGAGCCAGTGTAATTCTGAGGGTCAGCCAGTGCCACCTGACACAGAGGCCTCAGGTTTTGTTAGGTGCCCTTCCCATGCCACACCCCTCATCTTATGCCTCCAGGTATGTTTTTTCCCAAGGGAGGTGTCAAGACTCTTTGTTGGGCAAAGGCAGGACCATGCTTCTCTCTGATGGTCCGGTAAAGTCAGGCTCATACCAATCTGTAAACGCACAGGTACCAAAGGAAGGGAGAGTAGACACTAGCTATGGATTTCCATGAAGCAGTAGGTAAATATTCGTGATTGAATGCCCAGCCTGGCAGGCACACTTGGGAGGTTTTGACCAAAATAAAGCCTCAGAATTTTCATTTCCACTGGGCAAACAGGAAAATGAGATGATAGAAAATTGATGTGTGTGGAAAGTAGAGTAATTGGGCATTTACATCTGTTTAATTAAGGAACACATTGTAACCTCTATTTACTTCTGTTTAATTAAGGGATTGCTCATTTCAGAAGAGATATCATGCTGGGCCTTCTACTACTTTTGTGATTCAAAGCTCAACCAAAGCAGCGGTCCCCCACCTTTTTGACACTAGGGATCAGTTTCATGGAGGACACTTTTTCCACAAACTAGGGGTTGGGGGGGATGCTTTTGAGATGATTCAAGCACATTACATTTATTGTGCACTTTATTTCTATTATTATTACATTGTAATATATAATGAAATCATACAACTCACCAGGCACTATAAAGTCTGCCCCAGATGCAGCTTAATTGTCACTTGCCACTCACTGATAGGGTTTTGATATGAGTCTACAAACAATTGATTTATTATGGTCTCTGTGCAGTCAAACCTCTTTGCTAATGTTAATCTGTATTTGCAGCCATTCCCCAACACTAGCATCACCACCTCAGCTCCACCTCAGATCATCAGGCATTAGATTCTCAAAAGGAGTGCACAACCCAGATCCCTCACATGCACAGTTCACAATACGGTTTGGGCTCCTGTGAGAATCTAAAGCATCTACTGACCTGACAGGAGGCGGAGCTCAGGCAGCAATGCAAGTGATGGGGAGTGGCTGTAAATACAGAGGAAGCCTCGTTCACTTGCCCGCTGCCTACCTCCTCCTGTGTGGCCCATCTCCTAACAGGCCATGGACCATGGCACCAGTCTGTGGCCCAGGGGTTGGGGACCTCTGAACTACAGGATGTATGGGAAATAGTTTGGTAATCTTAGGTCAGTCCCTAATATTGTAAGCTTCGTAGTATAAAGCCAATAAACTATGCTGCCAGACTTGCAAAAACAGTCAAGGAGCTTATCAAGAAAATGATGTCTTCAAGACACAGATCATTCATAAGAGTATGCGTTATTCTAGAATAATTCTGGTCAAAAGTTAGAACCACAGTAGATTCCTTGTGGAATATTTGAGTAGGAAAGAAAGAGCCAAGGAAAATTATTACAGCTTTATAGGTTCCTAACGTATATGAAATTTATTTAGGACATTGACAAAACTAAAAACTTCTTCTCTGGCAAATAATTGGCTCTTCCTAGGCAGAAGCAGAATGGAGAATAGGGAAGACAAAGTGTGAGGCATGTGTTTTTCTATATGCATGAATAGTCCCTATCTTACTCAGGTGTTGATTATATTTTTTTCTCCTTGAAGGAGGTGTTTCAAGACTCAGGTGACTCATTATGCCATCTGACATTTTATTACATTTTATTATCCTTTTTGGCATTGCCCTAAAAAAATGCCCCTAAAGTCCCTCTTCTTTTTAAGTTATATGAGTCACAATTAAATAGAAAAGGAGCATGGAGAAAGAGCTATTTGAGAAGGAAGGAAGGGAAGAGATGGTGAGTGTTTCTGGGGAGTGACGACTGGAGAAGAGGTGAGTTTGGGATCTCCATCCAACTTGCCAGCCTCTGATTATCCAGCTACATCCTCTATCTCTAATGAATATCACCATTGAATATCTGCCAAGGTATTGGCTGTCTAAGAGGACAAAATAATCAGCTGAGTACCACCAGCCTCCTCAGTATCCTCCCTCTGTCACCAGGAAGCAAAAGTGTTCTCCTGGAAATAACACTCTCTACACTTGTTTAAGTCAAAGCAGAGAATGGGATGACATAAGAGATGAAATACCCGCTGGGTGGCTGGACCTTTTTGCACATGTCTATACTGTAACTCCTGTAGAGCATGGACCACACCTTATACCTATGTGATAACTTTCCTGCACCTCACCAGCTCTTTGCACTTTGTGAATGCTGAATTGATACAAGAAGCATGAGTGAATGCTTTACTCCTGTAAAGCTCACTTGTTTTTCTTAAAGTCATCATATAGTCTCTCATTTCTTGAATGCCCTCTTAGTCCCTCTTCTCCATGTATCCAAGTTCCAACCATTTGCTAAGGCCCAGAATAAGTCTCTCTACTTCCAAGAGGTCTGTCAGACTTAACCAGCCCTTAGCTAGCTCTCCTGCCTCCAAAGACCTCAATTAGTGTCTGCAGTTGGTAATGGATTTGATGGCTTTCTGACAGAGTCCATGATAAGCTCCTCAAGGAAAAGGGCCCAGCCTGTCTTGTACAATATTGGATTCCTAGTACCTATTATGGGAGCTGTTCAAAGAATATTTGTTAAATAAGTAGTTGAACTCATTTATGTTGGGGACACAATGCCTTTGCTGCTAAGTCTGAAATCATACCACAAATGTACATCAGTTACTGACTGCACAGGCTTTTAAGGAAATATTTTCTCTTCCCTAAAAGGGGATAGAATTTTAACTAATATATAGCGTCTCAAGACTTCTAAGTAAAGAACTAGTTCAAGACACTTTTTTGAGCCCCCACTACTGTAGGATACTAGGCTAGGCAGGGCAGGAATGAAGGGGTGATGGAGATGCTGTCCCTATCTCAGGGAGACTTAAAGTCTAGTAGTGAAGTTCATCAAGGAAGCAGGCAAAAGTTACAAGGCAGGATGGAAAGCAGGGAGCCATGGAGGAATAAAGCACATGTGGTTGAAGGGTTAGGAAAGATTTGAGGGACACTGGTAAGTATTAGGAAGGGAAGAGCTGATATAGGCAGATGAAGGAAAAACAAAACAGCACCTGGTGTAAGGGCATGAAAGGTTATGGTGTGCTCAGATATAAGGGCACGAAAGGTTATGGTGTGCTCAGGTATAAGGGCACGAAAGGTTATGGTGTGCTCAGGTATAAGGGCACGAAAGGTTATGGTATGCTCGAGAAATAGCAAGTGGTTCAGGGAGCATGGGGGAAAGAAGAGGTGGAGCTGAGATGGAAAGTTGGGTTGGGTCCAAGTTGTGAAGAGCTTTACCCACCATGGTATCTCACAGGCAAAGGCGGGCAGGGGTGAGGTTCTGGCTTATAGATGCCCAATATTCACTCCAATCAAAACTTTTAACTCTCCTAATTCACAGGTGAGAAGATGCTAATTCTGTTCTATTTGTGGAAGTGGAGATTTGCTCATGAATCTTAATCACAGTGTGAATTCTTAAAATGTCTTCAACTCTGTCCTGACAATAGTTTTTGAGGGTTTCAAACTGTTTTCAGTGGAAACTTGGGAGTTCTACAGAGGTTTGCCTGGATTCTATGGGAATATTTTTTCTGATTCAGTAAATTTCTATTTTTGTGAAGGCACAGATGTATTTATTGGTTATAGCTTAAGTTGGGAAAAGACTGCTGTCTTTAATTATTACTCCTCTCTAATCAGTTGCCATTCATACAACAGTTACTGCATGCTGCTGAATTAAGATTAGTGGTGAGTTATACAAAGAGATTTAAAGTCTATTATGGATTTCCTAATAGATTTCCTAGAGATTAGTAAGAAATTGTAATACAAAATAGTCCACAAATTACACCTGTACCATCTTAGGCAGTGTTGCAGAAACTGTCAGCTGTACATCAAAATCCATTCTCCCCTTCTGTCACGGCGTTACACTTGTAGTCAATCTCAGCTACACTTCATTTCCCAGCCTCACTTGCAGTTAGCTTTGGTCATGTGACATTCATCTTGCCAATAGAATGTGACCTCCATAGATATGAGCCATTACTCTATCTGGGACATAAGACATTGGCTAGGTCTCCTCTGGAGTCTTTCTCCTCCCCTCTGGCTGGAACCTGGGCATGGCTGAGACCCATCTTCACACATGCATATAATGACAGTACCCTAGAGCAAGGGGAGGCAAGACATTGATCATGGTCCACCAAGCAATTTTGGGGTGATCGCCTGAATAATAAAATAAATAGATAGTGGACCACGACACTTGGAAAAGTCGCCCTTCCCCTGAAAACATCTGCCCAGGCTTGCCATAGAGGATCGTGGAGCTACAACTTAGAAGGAACCTTGGACCCTTTGTGACTGGAAGGAGGAGAGACACCCAATCACTGTGGACCATTTTTTGTAGAACTGTTGTGGAAAGAGAAACAATGTCCTATATTCTTGAAGCCACTTCCTCTTTCAGTCTTTTGTTATAACAGCTTAGCTTAATCCTGATAATATTGAAGTTGGCGCCATAGGCTAGAAAATTTGCAAACTTCGTTATGCCATGGCAAAATATTTGGTAACACTGTCTTTCACTATAATTTGAAGACAAACAATATAACAACCAACACATACCTTGGGAGAAAGAGGTTGGAAAGAGCCAGAATGTTAATGTGTATTATCTTGATTTTAAACCAGGGTACAAGCAGAGATGAAAGAGAATAGAAAATACCCAGAAATTTGAAGCCTTAAAGTTTAGAAAAATAGCTACTTCTGTACCCCAAATAGCAGGAGATAAATTTGTAGTTGCTCAGACTTGGACTAAGATACAATTAAAGGTTTTATCTCACCTATGTGCTTTGTTTCAGAAGCCTCCAGACTAGTCCCTGCTTATAGAGAGAGTGACAGACAGGGAAAAGGCGAGAGGGAAAGGCTGGGAGAGGTCAAGCCAACTCAAAAACTATGTCTAAAAACAACTTTGGGTTGGTCACTGTCCATAAAGCTAACTGGAAGCAACTAAACTCACTAAATTTTAAGTACTGTCAAGGAAACCACAAAGCCCTTCCTGTAAAAGCGAGGGATAGTCCCAGCCTTACTCAAGCCTTCGGCTCCCAAGTCTGAACAGGTGGGGAGTAGCTGTGAGAAGTGTTCGGCCACCAGTAAGGGCATATTCCAACATCTACTTCAAATGTGACTATGGAGGATGAAGGAGGGACTTTTTAGAGGATGAAACCAGAGGCCACAAAGGAAGATACATAAGTTTCTCTCGATGAATATATCCAGGATCTCACCAGAGAATTTTCTCCAGGTCAGGGAAGCGGACCTTTTCATTTTTCCCCGTAGGATTTCATCACTGCTGTTAGCCAGTGACTGCTGTGTGTTCTCCGTGCTGCTGTGATTGCCCTGATCTGTTTCACCAATGCATATGGAAAGTAGGACAGATAACATGTCTTTAGTTTATAGCAGCAATGTCCAGCCTTTTGGCTTCCCTGCCACATTGGACGAAGAATTGTCTCGAGCCACACATAAAGTACACTAACACTAATGATAGCTGATGAGCGAAAAACAAAAAACAAACAATCAAAAAAACTCATGTTTTATGAATTTATGTTGGGCCACATGCAAAGCTGTCCTGGGCCGCAGGTTGGGCATGCCTGGTTTATAGGTTGCCAGACTTTGAGAAACCAAATCTGATTCTGAGAGGATGGCATCTCACAGAGATCCTGAACTTGGAGTTCAATGGAATTTGGAGTCATCTTCCCCTTAGCTGGAGTACATGGAGGAAGAGCCTGCACACAGATATGGGAGACCAGAAGTGTGGACAATGGTGGGCCCTGCTACCTGTCCTCTGAACCCTATCACCTCCTTCCTCCATAGTCAGTAGGTTCCCAGCTGGTTTTGGCGGCCCGGCCTCCTTTAAGGTTAAGTGTGACCATGTGACTAAGTGTCCCCTAATGGAATGTGAGTTATGATGTTTGTTACTTTTGCTCTGGGGCTTTATTTTCTTCTTCATATTTCTTTTCCCTGTCCTCTGGAACCTGGACATAATGGCAACCCAGATGCAATTGTGCCAATAATGACGGTGCCCTAGAGATGGGAAAGTGACAACTTGGAAGGAATCTGAGTTCTTGAATGATCACCCTGAACAGGGCTACCACCTCAGTATGGTTGCATGACAAAGGTAAGCTTCTATATTCCTATGGATCCTGTATCTTTAGGTTTTTCATGATAGCAGTATAGTTTCCCCTGAACTAATTCACAGATAAGAGTGAATATGTCCAAGTGCAAACAAGGATCACATCATAACATGAACAGGTTGACCAGTGTCTTCCAAAATGTCTTGTTATTCTTCGGTTGCAAAACTTGTGTGAATTCCTGTTTAAAGTTATTGGCCCAATCTTTGGTCTTATGTAATTTCAGAATATCTCACGTGGGACAATGTGATCATAAAAATCTTCAAAATAAAATTTCCATTAATACAAAATTTTAAAGGAACTAAGTAAATGACAGAATTTTGAGAATGTGAAAGGAAAAGCTCTTATGAAATCCCATCCAACAAGATCACACCAAAAAGTTTGGGAATGACTAATATGATTTAGGTTATTTGGAAAGAACTAATTGTTTTCTTTTTAAACCCATATGAATGGCTTTGGGTGGCTTACCATCTATGAAACTAAGTAAGAAAGAGCTATTTCTCCAAATAAGCTGGATGTTTCATACCACCTTAGCTTTACTCAGGCTCATCCCTCTGCCTGGTACATCCTTCCAGTTCCCTTCTTTAGTCCATGATGAAATTCTGCTCATCTTTAAAACCTAGTTCAAGGGTCACCACCTATGAGAGGACTTCCTTGTCCCTCCCTTCTCCCCTCGATCCCCACAGCACTTGCTTTAAAGTGTTGGGAGAGTGTCTTCCATAGCAATTTTACTTAGTAGCTGTTCCATGCTAGATTAACCATGGACTACTTACAGGCAAGGACAAAATCTTTTTTGTCTCCTTTGTTTTGGCCCACACCTGGCATAGAGCAAGCTGCCCACAAATAGTTATTGAGTAAAATGAGTGCCTGTTTCCAGGTCCTGCACACTTCCTGTACCCAAGGGAGCAGAGCCAGTTGGGTGAGGGGAGAGGTGGCCTTGATGGCAGCCCCCTTTATGTAATTATCTCCTTCCAGTGACTAATGGGGCTTCAGCACTCTGTCTGATTCTTTGATGAAGATGAAACTATTTAATAAGGTTTGGTTGCTTATCTCATCATCTTCCTGCATCACACCCTTTCTGACGAGTTCATTAGCTGGAAGAAAAATTGATGACCTCGTTAGTTCTGCACATTGGTTCACTTAGGACAAATTGGAGCTTTAGAATGTCACTCAACTAAGACTCAGAGTGGGACAAGGTCTCACTCTCAGGACTGTTTGGATAAACCATGCCCTTGGTGCCTGTGTCATGGGTGGCCAAGCTAATTTCTGTTTGAAACAGTATCTTTTCCCATGTAAATATCCCTCTCTTGCTTTTCCCTCATTCTGCTTAGTGAGGAATACAGCACACCCTCACCGGGCCAAGGGCAGGCTCACCTTCTCTCCACTGATACCCCCTGTTATTTCTCTCTGCCCCACATTGAAATGTTATCATCCTCCAGGGCCTGGTTTACTTCCAGGCCCCACCACCATGCACAAAATATTCATGCGTCCTCAGGGTCCTGACTCAGGTGAATTTGGAAGTAGCATGAGTTGGGATCGCAACTAAAGGCCTAGGACCAGATCTCACATCAGAACTATGGGCAAAGCCTAGAGAAAGGCACCAAGTCGCAGGGACTGCTGGGCTCTATAAATTTGGCTAAGGATCTGAAACATGGAGTCTGCAGAAGCAGAGGCCAATTCTGATGCTGTCCAGGCAACCCATTTTTGCAAGGGAGACATGGTGGCCACAGGAGCCTGGGTGGTAGGTGATCCTGAGGGTCAGGGGCTGAGGTTGAGGGATTGTGGTCCTGGGTCATGTTCTATTTCTTCTTCCTCAAATGTTGTTCTGTCTCCTAATCTAACTTTACCCTATTTGCCTAATGAACTCCCACTGAGTTTTCAAAAGCCAGCTTTTTCTAGAAAGTCTTTTCTGTCATCCTCCATGCTTGTGTTAGCTCTCCATCTTGATCACATTTTTAGGGCTGCATCTGTCACACAGTGTTGTGATTATTCATTAAAAGCTAGGATTCTTCAGTCTTCCAAAGAGCTCTTGAGGGTACAGATTTTGTTTTTTTTTTTTCTCCCCTGTATCATCAGAGCCTAGCTGCCACCCAGTAGGCATTAAACAATTATCTGTTAAATAAAAGGATGAATGAATGGTGGACACCAGCTTGCAGCTGGGAAGTGAGTTCACATAAGAGGTAGGTGAGCATGGACCCAATGGAGCCTCGCAAGGCTGCTGCAGAAGTCCAGTGCCCACCTCTTCACTGCTGGCAGAATGGAATGTATTGCCAGAAAACAGAGGTAGTAGGTAAGTCCCATGACCTGGACTAGCATGGTGTCTTCTAAAAATGTTGATAAGGGTTTTGACAGAGTTGTTAAGGTAACATTGTTGGCACTGGTTCAGCTGCTGCTTTATACTGGTTGATTGTA
Organism: Lyroderma lyra; assembly: GCA_004026885.1. Taxonomy (NCBI): domain Eukaryota; kingdom Metazoa; phylum Chordata; class Mammalia; order Chiroptera; family Megadermatidae; genus Lyroderma; species Lyroderma lyra. Next base: position 316,693 of record PVJL010000134.1, read on the forward strand.
GTTACAGGGGGTTAGCACTTTAATAGCTTTTTAAATTTATTTTGTTTTTTAAATTTAGGAATAATTGACATATAACATTAGTTTCAGGTATACAACATAACGATTCAATATTTGTAGATATTGTGAAATGATCACAAAAACTCCAGTTAATATCCATCACCATACACAGTGACATAGCTTTCTTGTGATGAAAGTGTTTAAGATTTACTCTTAGCAACTCTCAAATATACAATCCAGAGTTTTTAACTATAGTCACCACTCTATACATTACATTCCTAAGATTTATAACTAGATGTTTGTACTGTTTAACCCCCTTCACCCATTTTGCCTGTCCTTCTACCCCAGCTGGCCTGCAGCCACCAGTCTATTCTCTGTATCCATGAGCTTGGTTTGTTGGTTTTGGATTCCACATATAAGTGAGATCATACAGTATTTGTCTTTCTCTGTCTCACTTATTTCACTTAGCATAATGCCTTCAAGGTCCATCCATGTTGTCACAAACAGCAAGATTTCCTTCTTTTTGTGGCTGAGTAGTATTCCATTGTACGTATATATCACAGTTTCTTTATTCATTTATCCATCAAAGTACACTGGATTGCTTCCACATCTTGGCTATTGTGCTGCAATCAACATGGGGGTGCATCAAGTTAGTGTTTTTGTTTCTTTGGATAAATACCCAAAAGTGGAATTGCTGAGTTGTATGATAATTCTATCTTTAACTTTTTGAGGAAACTCCATACTGTTTTTCACAGTGGCTGCACTAGTTTGCAATCCACCAACTATGTAGAAATGTTCCTTTTTCTCCACATACTCACCAACATTTGTTATTTCTTGTCTTTTTGATAATAGCTAGTATGACAGGTGTGAGGTGACATCTGCATTGATTTGCATTTCCCTGATGATTAGTGATGTTGAGCAATTTTTATGTACTTGCTGGCCATCTGCATGCCTTCTTTGGGAAAACATCTATTCAGATTTGCTGTTCATTTTTAAGTGGATTGTGTTTTTGCTATTGAGCTGTATGAATTTTTTTTTTTTTTTTTTTGCGCCTCCTGCCCACACATTCCTGCTTAAGTAGAGTCACCACATCTGTGGCTTCCTCAGCCACCTGGCCTGGTGAGTCTGTTCAAAGTCATGCTCTGCTGTACCTGTGAAGCATTCCCCAGCTTCTCACCAACATGGCCGTTTTTGTTTTCCTCAGAAAGACCTTGGAAAGCAGACAGCTCCACGGGAGCAAACAGTACCAGGGTGGGAAGAAAGTGGAGAGAGGGGAAGGAGGGCCTCCCCTCCTCCAAACCAGCGGGCCAGACAGAATTCCTCCCAACACCAGCCAGAGAAATGAGGGGCAACAGCACCCCTGGGGTTGGTCACCAAGATGGGAGTCGGGAGACCCTGGTTTCTGAGCTCTCTTGGGGCCTTAGGACAAGTCAGTAAACATTTCTGGGCCTGTCCCTTTTCGTGTGAGGTCATACTCAGATGTGAAAATAGTGCTAAAATTCTATCCTTTACTGTTTACCCAAAAAGTTCAGGCAGCCATGGAGAAGAATGTGGACACTCACCGGGCACCTTGAGCAACTGCTTGGTGACCAGTCACTTCGGGGGCAGTGTCTTCTGAGAAGCAGAGGTGGGATTAGCACAGATCAAAGGGTTAAATAGCTGTTGGATGCATTTAGGCCTGGAATGAAAGCAGGCCCTGCTGCCACTCCCCCAGAAATGCTGGGAGCTCATTAAAATACCTTAAGCCCCTGAAAGTGAACCAAACCTGGCATTCTCAGTAATTAATGACTTCTTTATATACTTTGAATAGACCCTTATCAGATACACAAATACTTTCTTCCATTCAGTGGGTTGCCTTTTAATTTTGTTGATGGTTCCCTTTGCTGTGCAGAAGCTTTTTAGTTTGATGTCCCTCTTGTTTATTTTTGTTTTTGCTGCATTAATAGCTGCTTCTTTTTCACGTTTTCCATTAAACAAAAATGGCTGTAGCTTCAGATGCTGCTGCACACAGATGCACGGCTGATGGCTGGGCTAAACCCAGACATTCGGGACACTGCAGGCAGGCTGGGGCCAGTGCCCTAAGGCCAGGCTTATCTGGGAGAGGAAGCCAGAGACCATTTGTTCATAAGAAACGAATGTAAATAAAACAGACAGTGCAGGGAGGTTTCTGAGACAGCCGCTGGGACTTCTCTAGGAAAACACCTGTTGAAGTGAGGATCTCATTCAAAAGCTCACCACTCACACGTCACACCTGCCTGTTGCTGCTGCTTTTTGTCCCCTTTGTCCCCATTCTGAATTTCTGTATAGAGGCTACTTCTGCAAAACGGCTCATCATGATACAAGAATTTGTCTGGACCCTGGCAGGGAGTCTCGGAGTAGAAGGTCTTCCCTTCCAAGGGTCAAGTTCAATAAAGGTGAACCTGGAAGAGAAATTGGGAACTTCTCTGCTTGCAAGGGAAGCTTATTTAGATATCATAACTTAGAAGTGAGTTAAAAGAAAGAAGCTGGGACCGAACAGGAATAGACCTAAACTGTCCAGGAGAACACAGGCAAGGCAAAAATCGAGGAAAAATGTAGAGGGCAGTAACAGGTTGTGCAACAGCAAATGGAAACGGCTTCCCTTGTGCAGTGCCCTTTAGTTTATAGAGCACCCTCCTGTACTTTGGTTGCCCAAGGAGTTCCCTAAAGTTAGAACTGAGTCTAGTTCAAATCTGTATTCGTTCAAATCCCCCTCACCAGGATACCTCTTCCGGTACAAAGCGGGCGTCTGGCACACATCCAGCGAATGCAAACAGTCCTATGGCAAGGCTATGAGGCAAACGTGACACTAAGTTGGTAAAGGACACAGAGGCTCAGAGCAGAAAAATGACATACCCAGGACCATACAGATTGTGAATGATGAAAACAGAGCTCAAAACCAGGCCTGTTGTCTCCTGGCATAGTTTCCACAGTATCACCGAGAAGCATGAACTAGCTTAGCAATCAGTAAATGTGAGAGAACATGAGGGGGGGGGGTGTCATTGTGATGACTGTCACTGTTTAGACAAGATGCCCTTTAACTGCATTTCAATCCTTATGGTACACTTAGAACTAAGATTGGGAAATTTAACACCAAGGACCTCGTTGTCTCCCCCATCCCACCGTGGAGCGGTATCATACAATGTCTATAAAGTGGGGGTAGGAGTTCAGTTTCATTAAAATGAATCTGCCATTCACTTTCCACTGGGCTTGCTACAAAGACACCTCTTGAACACTTTGCACCGAGTGACAGCTGCTTGCATAGCTTTCTGGGGAATTTCAAGGACTTTGCTCAGAACCAATTAAGCCCACCTGTTTGGTCTCCCCCATCGGAGCTGGAGCAGGCAAAAAGGGTCAATGTGCTTTTGTAAGGCAGCATTCCCCCAGCACTTAGCAAAGGCCCCTCTCCCAGCTCTTCATTGTCTCCGCCTAAAACGTTAACTAGGCAGGAAAGGTTTGACGCTGCCGAGCAGAGGAAGCGGACACGCTGACAAGCGGAGGAAGATTCGTGTTGTGTGGCTCGGAGCAATGGCTTTCTCTCTAATTTGTTATACTGGTTCTTATCCATAGTTTTTTCTTTTCCTTTCTTCTGAAGCATCCCTGTGTTCCAGGGCAGAGGCAAGTGGCCGGAAGCACCTTTCCGTCTTGCTTTGGCTGCGCTCTTTTTAACGAGCCTCTACCTTGGGGCCCTTTCTTAGTAAGGGCCGTGTGCTGCTGGCTGTCCTGACCTTCCTCCACTTCCACCCTCTTGGGGGTTCTGGGCCATTCTTCCCACCCGAAGAGTGTTTGCTCTATGGACAGGTGCCTTTGACAGAGCACAAAACCCATGCTGCGAATGCACCATGTTGTCTGCCACCCTGAGTATCTGTTTCCTGAAAACGACCTTGAGGATTTAGCGGGAATGGTGTCCCCATCTGGACTGCTCTGTGACTTAGCCTGCTACCACCGAGGATTTGATGCTGCCCCTAGGGTGTGGGGAATTGTTGTTCTGCATTAGAGGTTAAAATTGAAGTGACAAACCTTCCTAAGACCCTCTTAAGAAAAGAGGGGGTGGTGGTCAGTGTGAGGGGTCACATGGTACTAGGACTAGTACTGGAAGCAGGCAGCCACCAAGATCAGAGGCTGCCATGGGAAATGGGCACTTTCCCAGTGTCTCAGTCCAGTTGGTTTGGCTAATTACTGTTGTCTCCAAGGCACCACATGGATAGGCTGACCAGACATAGTGTTTTAAATGGGACAGAAAACAACAGTACTGTCCCATTTCAAACAGTACCTATGGGCAGCCTGCTGACACCTTAAATTTAGCCCAGTGAGGCTAGGCTGACCATAGACAGCATTTGAAATGGGACAGGACCATTGTTTTCTGTCCTGTTTAAAACAGGATATCTGCTCAGCCTACTCATGAAGTCACCTGCTGGCTCACAGATGGACCCCTCTTATGCCATCTGTCTATCTCTTTTACAGTCAGTGGTTACCCCTGGACAAGAAAGAGCCTGTGCTGCCACTCTGTTTAAGGGGGCTGAGGACAAGGCAATTCCAACTAGAAGGTGACAATGGCATGTCATGATTAAAACAAATAGCCCATGATTCATACAGAGAGCCAGTGTGGAAAGGAGTAGAGTTGAAGAAGACGGTGGCTTTGTTTGCCACTGAAAGTCGTGTTAGACCTGGGACTGGAGTGAACATAGCTGGCTTGTAATGTTTGGTTGGCACAAAATACTTGTAGAATGCCCCTCTCTTTTTTACATATCCACTGTGACTGTTTTCTGTAACTCCTGTCCCCTTTAAGTCTGCCCTTTCTGATCATTTAAATTAGGTCTTATGAGGTATGTTCACAAACTCATCCTAGAAAAGGTACTACATACCTCATTGCTGAATATCAATCACTATGGTCACCTTCGAAGTACTCCCCTTGGGAAGCTATGCACTGACACCTAGTCCATTCTTCAAAGCAATTTTGGAACTCTTTCTGGAATGGCCATCAGAGCTGTCTTTGTATGACCCTTGATGTCCTGAATGTCATCAAAATGTCTTCCTTTCAATATTTCCTTTATCTTTGGGTAAAGAAAAATGTCATGGGGGGCCAGATCAGGTGAGTAGGGAGGATGTTCCAATACAGTTATTTGTGTACTGGCTGAAAACTCCCTCAAAGACAGTGCCCTGTGAGCTAGTGCATTGTCATGATGCAAGAGCCATGAGTTGTTGGTGAAAAGTTTAGGTTGCTTTCATCTTTTTCACGCAGCCTTTCCAGCACTTACAAATAGTAAACTTGGTTGACAGTTTGTCCAGTTGGTATAAATTCAGAATGAACAATCCCTCTGATGTAAAAAAAGGTTAACAACATCGTATCGACTCTTGATTTGGACTGACAGAAATTTTTTGGTTGTGGAGAATTGGCTAACTTCCACTGAGTACTTTGATGCTTTGTTTCAGGGTCATACTGGTACACCCATGTTTTATCACCAGTGATAACATGGCCCAAAACATCATCTTGCCTCTCCAAAAGGTCTTAGCAAACTTTGACTCTCCTTTGCTTTTGTTCATCGGTGAGCTCCTTTGGGACCATTTTTGTATACACCTCTCTCATGCCAAGGTTTTCAGTTCAGATTTTCCTGTTTCTCTATTGATGTTTACTTGGTCTGCTATGCTTCCCATAGTCACCTGATGATTTTGATACCCAATTCGATGCATTTTTGCAACGTTTTCGTCAGTTCTGCTTCTTACTGGCCACCCTGACTTCTCTTCATCAATGATGTCTTCTCTCCCCTCAGAACAATGTTTAATCCATTCATGCACTGCCTTTTTCTTCATGGCATTATCCCCATAAACTTGAACCAATATGTCTCTGATTTCACTTCCACTCTTGCCAAGTTTAACAAGAAATTTAATGTTTGTTTGTTGCTCTAATTCAATCTCCTCCAACACTCTTGTGATGGCACACAAAAACATGCAACAGCAATAATGAATGCCACTCAGCCAGACACTGCCACATGTCAACTCGAACACAGCTGTGAGACACAGATATACCAAGCTTATAAAACCTTACTGAGTTGTTTGTACAGTGCTGTCAATGTAAATGCATGGTGGCAAGTTCATGAACTTAATTGTCAGACATGTTACTATAATAATTACAGTAGATATGTGTTTTGGCTTGTCCAGCTTTTCTTCCCCCAGGTTTTGATAGCACCTTCCAGTTTTCCACTGGGGAATCATCTCCCACTTTTACTCCACTTGTTTCAAGTGGAGCTGGTCCCATTCTGGCCAATCTCATCCTCTGGGATATGGTGATTGGTTCTGGAATGGCCACATGGCCCAGGCCTGACCATTAAGAAGCTGCTTACTACTTTTGTTAACGGGGAAAAAAGTCTCTCTTTCTGAGGTCTATACACATGTGGAACTGCTGGGGTCATTTTTGCTACCATGTTGGCCCAACAGAAGAGAGTCACACAAGAGTTAAAGACATTGTCAACTGATGAAATTATTTGAGCCCCTGGACTTAGCCAAGTCTGAAGACAGCTAAGTCTCTGGACATCTCAGCGATATGAGCAAATAATCTACTTCTCTGCCCCCCCCCCCCATTTTTGTGGCTACAGCCAGTTTCAACAAGTTTCTGCCATTTCCAGTCACAAGAGTCCCAGTTCATATAACCATGTTCCAAGGGGATGGATGTTGGGGGACAGAAGGAAGAGATTTGTCCTCTGCCTAATCCCAGGGTTACAAATAGGTGCATCTGCATGATTCCACGGACCCACGGGAAATCTCAGTCCTGGAGAATATGTTCTAAGGTTTTGATTAGTATCTGGGATGCAAGGATTCAGTTAACTCTTCAACCCTCTGTCTACTCCCTACCAAGGTTTTCGAACTGGAGCGTCTCCCTCTTACAATGCGTCTCTTTGGATTCTCTTTGTATTTAGGCTCTGAGAGTCCCGGCCCTATTGTCTCATGCCAAGGGACTGTTTGCTCCCTTGTAACTGGTGTGATAAGGTGGCTCTGGGCTGCCCTCCATGCAGGAGTGAGTCCTGTCCTCAGGGTGGACTCCCTAAGCGGTTAGTTTTGGGCTTGGGAGAAACATTGCCTCTTTGCCTTCGGGGATCTCCTCTTTCCCAGTCACAGAATGGTAAGCTGTCATTAGGGTAGAAGCCAAGGTGAAAGAGGTCAGCTTGGTGTCTCCCCTATGATTCCATCAGTTCAGTCACCACAGGGCCCTCTCTCCCATCCTAGTCCTCTACTCTGACTCTTCCTCATCAGTATCCTGCTGGCACAGCCACTTGGCAATTGCCACTCTGCTGACAATGCCAGCATCGGAGCCAGGACTCTATTCCTTGCTGCTTCCAAGCCGAGGAAATGTCTCTTCTCCATGACTGTGTTCAGTTCTTTGTCTCCCAGGCCCCCATAGCATTACTAGTGCTCAGAGCCTCACACCACCTTTCCTGGAAATAGCTCCTTCCACTTCTGGACCCACCTGTCTCCACTAGGGCTAAAGACCCATCCAGGGGAGTGAAGACAGGTGGCCATCTCCCTGAAAGCCCCATCTTTATCCTTCACACATAATGACCCACATACACAAACAATTCATGTAAACAAACAGCCAAAGTCCAGCTCTCAGGGCGGAATCAAGTCGAACCAACAGTCATTCCTAGAAAACCCCGACTGCAAAGACGACTAGAAGCTTGAAGAATGTGTTAACTACAGAATCTACTTTTCAAATGTCAAAGTCCTTGCATAAGAAAGTTGCTTGTTAACAAAGGGGTCTTTCTACCATGAAGGCAAGTTTTCTTTTCCAGCGGTGAGCTAATTTCTCTCTCCACTAAACAATGATTTTCTGCTCTCGCTCTCTCCCGCTTACAGACACTAGTAACATCCCACAGGAAATGATGGTTGTACAGTGTTCCTTGATTAACGATTCCACGGGAGCAAACCTTCTTATAGGCTGAGGGGCTGTGCTCACAAACACTTCATAGAATCAAGTAGCCAAGCTGCCCACACTAGCAGCACCGGCCGGCAACCCTCCGTGCCCAGCTTCTGTTTGGCACTGCCATGCTGAAGGTAAGGGGACAAAAGTTGTTCATTGTTCGCTGTTTCATGTTTGTATCCATCTTCCCTAGGTGAGGATGGTCCTTACTCTCATCCTTCCTTCCTGCTCCCTCCTCCCTCTTTCACCTCCTGCTCCAGATCCGTCTGTCCCCTCTGCACACTTACACCTTACAACAGTAAAAAATGAAACTATTTACACTGAAGATTCAATCAAACCAGACATTTGCATTTTCAGCTGAATTGTGGAAAAATAGGATTCTCTAACTCCTGCTAAAGGAATCCCAGGCATCGGATAGAGCTCAGCAAGCAGGTAGAAAAATGGGGGAGAAATGAGGCCCTTGAATTAGCACCAAGTCTACTCAACTGGCTATGGTTGCAGATAACAAAATGTAGGCCTTTGCCACCATCACTGGGTGGGCCAAGCAGGGCTGGTTCAAGACCTGTTTACCCTCTGACCTTGGTCCGTCCCATGGAGGGAATCCAAGCCCAGGATCAGCTTGGCACTTATGCAATCTGGAGGATAGGAGGTGGGGGCTTACCAAAAAGTACAAAATTACAAATACAAAATTAGGTATGAGTGGTTATATTTATTTAGAGTAATAGAAATCAAAATAAATGATAAATTTGAAAATACCACAAGCATTCACAAAACCTGGAAAAATAACATTAATTAGTCCCATCATTATCTCCTTGACATATTTCTGCAATACTTGCCCCCACCCCAATATTTTCTAGCTGAAAACACTTTTGATTGCTTTCTCAAATGAAATATTTTCTATAAAGAAACCTTAAAGATAATTTCCTTTAATACAGTTGACAAAAAAAAAATGTTTCACTCAGTGACCATTTAGAAATTTTTTTTCACCTTCACAAATTGTTATTGGTGATGTCATATACCTTTTTAGCATTGTTTTTAAATTTTGGGTAAACCTCACTCAGTTTCTTTCATTTAAGACTTCAGAACATTTCAAATTTTTTTGTGCAAGGTCTAATCTTAAATAGTTTCTGAAATTATATCATGCATTAACCATTAACCATTGTAAAAGTTCTCATTATGGGCACATAGTATATGGATATTGTGCTATCTTCATTTATGTTCTGTTGTATAGAGATACATAAAATGTATACTTGATTCAGTATTTTTGAGTGAAAGCATTAAAGCATTCAATGTGTCACATAGCTGTTTGCTGTGCTGCTAGAGGTTTGTGCCTATAAACAGAAGGATTCTTATATAATCTAAGTCATGCAATTCTTACCAACATTCTAGAAAATACATAGTAATTGTATACCCTGCATTACCAAGTTTCTTGTTGACAGGAGATCCAACTTCTGTTCTGAGGAGGTGGTGATGGGAGTTGAATACTCTTCTTATAATTTTCCCCATATTACGTAACCACTTTCTGCATTTCTCCTTCCTTACCCACATATGTCCGGTATCAGGTGGCAAAGGACACATTCACATGGCTCTAGCACCTCCTGCCCTGCACCTTTATGAGCCAGCGAAGTGGGCAATAGGAGTATTCCTGGAAGACATACCTGGACTAGGATGGTAAGTAATACTGGTATAGCTCTGCATGGAAGAGACCCTGACTACATAAATATAATCTACTAAACCCCATCAAAATGGATCCTCAACTCAACTTCCCCTTAGCTGTGTCCCCCAGACACTCATGACCACTTTAACGCCACATAACACAAGGGTCAGTATGACAGGAAAGAGGAGGAAATCAGGTAAGAAGGATATGGCTTCTTAAACCACTTGTTAACCAGTTATGGCTACAATCTTATTTTTGCAAAGTTCCTAAACACATAGGACTGTGTGAACAAATTGCTAGAGCCTGTTGTAGGATCTTGGACAAGTTTGTTTTTTGTTTTTTGTTTTTTGTTTTTTTTTTTGCAAGGGAGTGGCACTGAAGCTTAATTTCTGTCAGTGTCACAGATAACCTGACTGCTTGTGAATTGCAGGGTGTGGCTAAACCAATGGGCCTCTCCCTCTTCACCTGCTTTTTCCTGACCTGGAAGGCCCCTGCACTAACATGAGACTGACAGCCCATTCCTCCAGACTGCCTGCCTGGACCAGTACTCTCTCCGCTGGCCTCAGCCTTCTCTCCTGAACCCAGGCCAGGCCTCCTTCCATCCTGACCTCAGCACTCTGTTTCCTTTACTCCAAGAATACCAGGTACCATTTTTTTTTAATGTTCCATTTATTTTTTCATGGGTCATCAATGATGTCTTTTACACTTCCAACTCCATTTTATTTCTACCTATGCTCTATATCCTGCCTATATTAATTCTGCTTCTAGGTGTGAACTTTCTGACAAAGAGTTTCCCCATAATGTGTCCCCTCCGTTTCATGGTTACTTTATGCTGCTGGGATCTGATAGAGCTCTTGGCCTCTATGGTAGGGACCTCTACTTTGCTGTTACTCATCAGGGTTGTTATTTGTTTTTGTTTTCCTCTGTCTCTGGATTATGGACGCAGTGAATTAGTCAGGGCTCTTTCAGTTGCAAGTGATGGACATCCCAATTCAACATAGCTTGAGCAAAATGAAGGGGTATAGTTTTGGCTCTTGTCCAAGGTTAGTTCTGAGTTCAAGTACAGTTGGATCTAAGAGCATAGACAGTGTTGTCTTCTTTTCTCTCTTCAGCTCTTGGCTCTGCTTCTCTCTCTGTGTTGGCCTCCCTCTCTTCTCCTGTAGATGGGCAGTGAGGTACATAGCTTACATTATCATAGCTCATGGTGTAAGAGGAAAGAGATACCCTGTCTTTCTTGGCATGTTCTGTTAAATCCAGTGGAATGACTCTGATTGGTTTTTGCCTCAGTCACATGCCCTCCTCATGGACTAATCCCTACAGACAGGGCATGGTGGACCAGGACTGGCTTAACCAGAGTCACTGGCCTACTCCTGCCTCCACGGACTTGGAAATCACAGTTGGTACTTGCTCCTCAAATTTTATAATTGGAGTAGGAAGAAGTCCCTCAAAGGAACAGAGAGGCATCCTAGATAAATTGAAACAACATATATCCCATACACATAGGTAAAGCTAAACACTGACATATGAAATGTTTTTCATTGGAACTGACATATTAATATCTTCCTTGCTTCCTTAAGTTTGCAATTCCATTCCATTAGTATGAAAATCATTTAAAATTTTTCTGGCATACAGCACTTCTGATATTCTGTTATTCTCCTATGCAGTTGACCCTTGAACAACATGGAGGGTAGGGGTGCTGACAGCACTCCCCTCACCTCCACCACACAGTTGAAAATTTATGTATAACTTTTGACTCACCCAAAACTTTACTAATAGCCTACTGTTGACCAAAAGCCTTACCAATAACATAAACAAACAATTAATATATAGTTTGTATGTTATAAGTATTATATACTATATTCTTATAAAGTAGGAGAAAATAAAATGCTAAGAAAATCATAAGGAAGAGAAAATACATTTACAACATTTATTGAAAAAATCCACATGTAAGTGGGCCCATGCCTTTCAAACCCATGTTGCTTAAAAGTCAACTGTATTTCAACTACGTCCTTGTTGTACTTCAGCTTCCCAGGAAACAGATTCTGAGACCATGAGATTTCTGTGCACAAGGAGTGAGGGAAGTAGGGCTGGGCAAAGGAGGAACTGAGCTGCATGTCATCACCACAGAGGCAACTACATCGCCTCACTCCACTTGCGGGAGCTTTGGAACTAGGATGACCCTTCAGAGTTGCCCTAATTGAGGCAAGGGAGGGTAGAACTTCATATCCTCCTTTGATCAGCAGATGGATGGAGGCTGCCCCCGGGCGCAGTTCTGTGGCTGAGAGCAGAGCCTGGAGAGGACTCAGCTGTGAGCCATCAGTAGCCAACAGTCCCAGCAGCTGGAAAAGTGAATTGCTAGATCCTGAAGGGCAATGTGAGTAGGGCACTCCTGAGTCCACTCCAGGAGCTTGCCAAAGAGTGGAAAAAAGAGTCACATAATTCTAATATTTAAATATTAAAGATCACATGTGGCCAGATATACCCTTATACATGTTATCACTTGATATTGTCCTTTATAATCACAGATATTGAGTTGTTCGCTTTAGAATCTATATTTTAAACTGTTCTCTCCAATGTGATGAGTGTTCTCTGATGTTTTAAAATGAATGATGTAATCGCAAACGCTGATGTACGCCACAGAATCGCTATAAACATGATTTAAAGATACAACGCAGGGGAATTCTGAGAGCCCGTGGTCATGTTGCTACCTTACCTGTGGACTCGGAACCCTGCCTGCCTGCGAAAGAGCTACTTATCTGGCAATCCCTCAAAGGTCAGGTCCTTTCAGACCAGGGCTGGCAAAAGCACTGCGGTCCAGACAGCACTACTGTTAGCGCTCTTTCCCTGCCGTCCCCAGCCTCGCAGCGGCCTGCCAACCTAGTCACTTGCAGTTGGCAGGTGTGGTGAATCCTGCTTAGCATCTGTCTTAATCAGTTCCGGCTGCTGTAGCAGAAGATCACAGACTGGGTGGTTTAAACAACAAACACTTATTTCTCATAGTTCTGGAGTCTGGAAGTCTACGATCAGGGTGACAGCATGGTCGGGCTCTTGGTGAGAGCCCTCTTCTGGTTTACAGATGGTTGCTTTCTTGTTATATCTTCACATGGTGGAGTGAGCTGGGGGAGAGAGAGAGGGAAAACAGCTCTGGTCTCGATCCCTTCATAAGGGTGCCAGTGCCATCATGCCAGGTCCACCCTCCGCCCCCCCCCCCCGACCTCATCTAAACCCAGTGACCTCCCAAATACCATCACACTGAAGATGAGGGCTTCCACATATGAAAGGGAGTGGGGGGAGGACTCAAACATTCAGTCCATAGCAGCACCCCTGATTGAGACCTCATCTGTGCCCACAATCCGCCTTTCTTAGCCTCTAGCTACATCTCCCAGTTTTAGACCTCTTTTGACAGCAATTATTCCTGTAGTCCCACTTTCAGAATCAGAGGCTTTTCGACCCACCCTCATATGTAAAATCCTGGGGTTCGCTCCACCTGCATGCCTGTGTGGACATGCAGGTTGGATTTTCCCCAATGGTCCATTTAAAGGCAGCTCCTCTGCTGCCTCCCCACCATTCTTCATCTCCCTTCCAACACTCGTTGGTCAGATGAGTTTACACATGAGCTGACCTGTGAATGTAAACTGGTTTTAAAGCAGAAGTCACAAATGGTGTTGCAAGGGCTAGGTGTGATAAGCAGCTGAATTTTGTTTGGCCTAAACCATGTTTTTAAAACTTTGAATAAATATTCAACAGTCTGGAGATTTCATCCACAATAACATCTGGTTTCTCTTCTCTCTTAAAAAAAAAATCAAATGACTCAGCAATGCAAGTATGTATTTCTATGACTACATGTCAACTCTTGGCTCAAGCTGAATAGCTGCTACTCCAGAGCACCAGTTCCCACCACGCATGGTCATGTTACACCTGCTCCCTTCACTCGTTCATGTCATCCACCTGGGTTCTGTAGTTTACAACCCTGGTTTAAGTTACCGTTCCTCCCCGGTGGTATTGGGCATCCGGTGCGAGTTCCTGGCAGTAAAGAAGGGCCAAAAACATGATGCAGTCAGGACAGGGGTGAGGAAAATCAAGCCCCAGTGTTCTCAGTAACATCAGGTTTCCTGATGCAAAGAGAGGACGCTCGCCACCTTTGTCAACTTCACGGGAAGGACGGACACATTGTGGTTTCTGACAGAGGGTCCCATGGTGAAACAGTGGTAACTTCTGTCACTTGTTACTCATCTGCTACTAAGGAGGAGACTCAGAAAAAGTTGGAAAACTTTTCCAACCTGTGACATAGTCCCTCCTCCTGGGTCAAGGACACTGCCAACCGAACATGTGAGATGTGCCGCCAAGCAGGAGAGTCTTTTGTTTGACAAAAGGAAGCACTTTGATTTCCCTGCCTTAAGAACTATTTCCTCTACAGACTGGCAAGGCATGCCCAGGGGAACTCATGCCAGCCTGCCCTAGTAGGAATTTGCTTATTTTAAGGTGAACAGAGGATGAAGAGAACATAGCAGAAAAGAAAGAAAAAAATTGATGACTCCAAAGTATCACAGCAGAATACTAACGGTGGCAGACAAATGGATTTACTCAATAAAATATAAAAACCATTACTTGGTTTATACTTAGCCCTGCCAATTTTAAAAGCAAAATATTTTCATCTGAGAGTCTTAGCAATTTTAGAAACCAAAATACCTTCATTCAGTATTTATGTTATATTTAAACTTACCTAGTTTAAGTAGGCTTTCAAATCAATTGTAATGTTTTCCTGCTTTTCAGGTTTAAATGAAAGACGGGTATTGTGTGGAGGGCTGTCTTCTCTGCAGGGCTGGGGGTGGAGGGACTGATGCATTCGCAGACTTCATTATACTGAGTACTCTGATCAGAGAGGTGGGTTCAGTCTCTGCTCCCCAGCCCCCACTCCCTGCCTCCCCTTGGCACATTACTTCCTGTAACATGTACATTTCTTAATTTAATGGGTTCATTAGCCTATTATGGCTTTCTCATAGCTGAAATGGATCAGAGCAGTGATGAATGGTTTATCAGGAAAGCAGCTCAAGGGTAGACTCCATGACTACTGCAGTAGCACCTTAATCAGGAAATCCAAAGGACTGGTAATGCTGGGAAGGGAGAGGAAAGGACATTTGGATCACCAGAGAATTCCTTCCCCTCACTCAGAAACATTAAAAAATCTAATGCAGCTTTATTCTCCATCTTCCTTTAAGCCTTAAATGTCTGCCTTTGGGGCATGGACTGTAATAGACTAGGGCTTTAGGACCAGTTTCTCTGAGAAGCAGCCGGTGTTCAAGAAGGGCCCTTGACACCATTCTGACTTAATGCTAGACACATCTGCAGCTACTTGGATAAAATTGACATTGTCTGGAGTGCAAAGCAATCGCCTAGCACAGCATTAGGGAGCATTTACTCTTGAGCCGTGGTACCAGACAGCAAATCTTGACCTTTAGGAGTTCAGAGATTAGATTTCGTTGCTGCAGGCCTTGAAGATATTGTTAGGAATTTGTTGCTATTCAAAGCAGATTTCAGGGGTTACCTATGGGTTTAATTTATCGCATCAATCATTTTTGGAAGGTTCTTTTACAGCCAAGATAGCTTCAAATAAAAACTAGGATTACTTTTACATTGATTGTCAGTAGTTGGTGAGGAGCAAAGGGGGAATACTCTTGAGATGCTGTTAAAGTTTCTGTATTTGTTCCTTCCCTGGCAGGCATTCTGTGATATTGGAGAGAAAGGCATGTTTCTTCAATGGGCATACGAGGCAGTTGCTGCAGGAACAGACAGGAAATGGGAATAAGGATTTGACTAACCTCTGATGTAGATTTCTCAAACCCTTTAACACATTCAGTGCGAAGACCTCCTGCAGGTTATCTCAAAGTGCATCGTTTAAAACAAAACCTGTTTAAGCCAACGGGAGTTAAGTGGGGCTCATTTCGTTGGGCTAGTCTGTATAGACACCCAATCTCCCTCCATTTGTGCGTGGGTGCATGTGTGTGTGTGTGTGTGCACACATGGAGCGTGTGTGTGTACGTGCATGCGCATGCATATGTAGGCAGCCTCTTCTAACTGGAGTTCAGTTTCCCAACCCTCAGTCCTCTTCATCCTGGGGTGTATAGGAAAGATTTCTGAGGGTCTCTGAAAAGGAAGTGCCTCATAGTGGCTGGACTCGAGCCATGTGCTTTTCTTCTTTCAGTAGACTTTCATCTGATCCTTATTGATTTTTATTTACCGTGCAATTCCTATTAAATGCTTTTTCTCAGCTCCCCATTTCATAGAGATTAAACACACTGAGGAGACCTTACCTCCACTGTTTCTCTTCACGTCTCCAAATTTGCTTTTTATTTCTCAAAAGAGGGAGTGTGTCCTAGATAATCCTATAGCATTCATTTTATTGCAACTAGAAGGCGATAAGGATTGCTTTTCAAGACAGGTACAACAGCAGCAAAAGAAACAAGAACTAGAGCAGTGGTGTCCAACCTTTTGGCTTCCCTGAGCCATATTGGAGGAAGAAGAGTTTTCTTGGGTCACATATAAAATACACTAACACTAACAACAATAGCTGGTGAGCTAAAAAAAAAAAAAAGTCACAAAAAAATCTCATAATATTTTAAGAATTTGCATTGGGCTATATTCAAAGCTGTCCTAGGTCATAGGTTGGACATGCCTGAACTATAGCTTAGGAAGGGAGGGGATACAGACATTAACACAGGGTAGTAATGGCCCTGAGACATCAATGAAGGTCACATTGCAGGTCAGTATGTTTAGTTTAAGAACCCAGGTAATGGGTAATTAGTGTAATTTAGAAAGACTTTTTATCTAAAATCATCAACATTTACAAGTTTTGTTGCTGGAAAGAGGAAATTTTATTATCAACAAAAGCCTGTCTTTGGAGCAAGTTGCCACTTGATGCTGCTGAGGACCTGAGACCCGCTTAGGACAGGTGCATCTCAGGTGAGCAGTGTACGTTAGCGCTGATGCTCAACACTGTGCCTATGTGGCACTCTGCACAACTTCAATGAGAACATGAAGAGGAACTTAATTCTCTTCTCCTCCATTCAAGTGAAAGATGCACTTGCCAGGCCATTGTCACCATCGTTAGCAGAAGAGTTCTTGTGTGCCAGGCATAACACCCTTGAGTTAGGCATTACTGCCCATTGAGCAGTGAGAAAACCTGAGGATTGCCAAGTTCAGTATCTTGCCTAAGGTAACACAACCACCAAAACACATCACTGGGCTTCAAACTCAGCTTTGTCTATTTCAAGGTTCTTGATGGCACCATCAAGCCAAGCTGTGGCTCCCACACAGGTGAGTAAACTGAGGCATGTGTAGCTAAATGGTCTTAAACAAGTTGCAGAAGATGACCAGAACAAATATGTCATTCTCAATCTGTTGGCCTTCTAATAAATCATACTTCATCTCACTATATAAATTAATATATATTAATAGCCACTGTGAACTCATAATTTGCCAGGTATCAATACATATGCATGCATAATATGTGCATTATAAAGAATGATTACTAATTGCTTTTGCTCTTAGGGAAATGTATCCGTATGTGCATTGTAAAATTTGGCTAAGCATTTCTACCAGGCTTCAAAACCCGCCTGGTAGAGGGTCTTCAAGTCACCTACATACATACCACTGTTTGCAGACAGTGGTCTCCTGGGTAGCCAGGAGAGTGACTTACTGCTCGGCCAATGCTGAGATGGGGTTAAGGCTCTCAGAATTCACGGGTAAGGATGCAGTTTATTTGAAAGGAATACAATCATGCAGCTGCTAGAGGATTAATTGGGCCAAGTGCTATACTCTGGACATGCGAAGTTTAATAAATGGGCAGATTTGAACTTGCTTGAGTTTATTCAAGAATCTTTTATTGCAAGGACAATACAACTTTATGGTAGAAAGCTGAAGAAGTACCAAAAAGCAAAAAGAAATAAAATTCACTCACAGTTCTACACACCAGAGACAACAAAAGCGAACACATTGGGATATATGTGTGTACCTACAGTGTTTATGAAAGAATCGTAATTATAGTCTGTTTTGTAGCCAGCTTATTTCACTTAAAAAGATTACAACTCACTTTATTGCAATATGAGCTTCATTACAGTAGTCTGGAACCAAACCTGCAGTATCTCTGAGGTCTGCCTCTACTTTGAATAATGATTGATCTACATCTCTTTAGCATGCGAATAGAGTAGGCTGTGTTGCTCTGAAGCAGTGGCCATGGGTTGGCTGGGGAGGCCTGAGCAGCCCTTCCAGAGTCTCCTTGGTATCTCCAAGATGACCCAGATAGACAGTCTAAGTTTGCTCACTGGAAATTCAGCATCAAGGCAAGTCCCCTACTAGGCCCCTCCCCAGTCCCTCAGCCCCTCCCATGGAGAAAACTGGGAGCTGCCTTGCCCTGTACTTGGCGAATTTGGTCAGTGTGAAGGGGAAGATGAAAAAGCACACTCTCTTCTAATATTGCCAGTAGTTACTGAGTCCTTGGATGAGAGTCAGGTGTTAAGACATGACACTGATTTTTTTTAGGGTGCCAGTGTACCATTCCCTTCATCCCCATAGCCGGCTCACCTCCCTGGGCTGATGCTGGATGTCCATAGAGTGAAGCGGGTGCTTAGAGGAGCCTATCGCTTGGGGCGGCAGGAGACGAACCCAAGGAAAAGCGCTTTGCTTCCATGAAATATTTCTTGATCCCAGAGCAAGGGTCACAGTCCATGCAAAAAAGTAAACTGTCCAAGTACTTTTATATGACGTTAGATTTATTGTTTTTGTTTTTTTTTTTTTAATCCATTTAATCAACATGTGTTTATTGAGCGACTTGCTAGGCCCTGGAAATACCACATTGATTCACAAGGTCCCTGCCTTTAGCAAGTTAGGAGTCCCATGGAGAAGAGTTGCTCTGAAACTCAGGGACATACCCGCAGGTTGTGGTCTGCCCAGCCATGGTGGACTGTCAATCACTTCACTAAACTGAGAGCAAAGTCAGGCTCTCTTGGACATGGTGTCCTAGCATCCTGGACCCCTGCTAAGCCAGGGTCTCATTGCAAAGGCAGAAGGATGGGGTTACTCACATGGTACATTAAAGGTAGAGAAGAACAGGTGGTAAATCCTTAGCAAGGTTTTAGAAATTCCTGCAAGGTAATTCTAAAATAAATAAAGGAGCCAAGTTAGGGAGCTTCCTAATGAATCAGACCTGATATGTTCATTTTTCTGCTTCCTGTGCTTTTGTGCTATTGTTAGGGTTGTGCTCTCTACCCATAATCCTGAGTTTGTTTGTTTTTTTAAATGGTCATTCCTTTTCTCCCCACCCCATTCTGAACAGTATTTCCCATTTTAAATTTCCATTTTATCCAGTCTTTTTCAGTATCTCCCATCTAAGCTCAGTAGCAGCAGGTCAAGCAATTCCATTCTGTCCCCAAGCTTAGTCTCCAGCTTAGTATCTCCCCTGGGAGAGACTGTCATAGTCTGGGGATAAGACAGGCAGAGAAAAGAGGAGAAGGAAGTAACGATCACGGAAGCCTCTTCTACGTGAAGGGCAAGGTTATGCTGAATGTGATAACCACAGCCCCAGATCCCTATTCCTGAAATTCAAGTCTGACAAACCAAGGTTTTTCTGAAGTTTGTAGCAAACTCCCTGGCTGGCAGAACTGGGCCTGTACTGACATGAGTCTTTTTATAATCTTTATTTATCCTACTTGGCATGAATATTCATGTATTTCATTAAAGAAATATTAATGTGTTTAATTAGGAGATGCTGCCACATACCCTGTTGGGGGTGTTATGTAATGTATGAAAAATGCCCCATATTACCTTTCTAAAATTCAAAAAATTCTGAATTCTTAAACACATGGGTCTCATGAATTTCTTTTAAGGGTTTGTGGAGTGCTATCTTTTTTCATTCTGTCTTACGAGCTTATCTTTATCTTTTATAGAAAAATTATTCTTCAATACGCTTGAGAATACAAAGCAGAAGCTTTTCTCAAACTCTTTTTTTTGCTTGTTCATCACATATACTTTCTCCCCCAGCACCCCAAATTAGCTTTTATTTCATGCGTACTATGCTTAGCACTTTGGGTTTTTTGCAATTAAAAAAGTCCTTTTATATTTTTATATAATATCTTGGTTTTGTTATTATTGTTTAACAACTTTATTAAGGCATAATTTCTGTATCATAAAATTGACTTATTGTGAGTCTACAATGCAATGACTTTTAGTAAATTTACAGTTACATGACCAGCATCACAATCTAATGGTAGAACATTTCCATCACCCCAAAAAGAAACCTGGTGTCCATCTGTAGTTACTCCCCATGCCCACCCGCAGAAAACCACTAATACGTAAACTTTCTGTCTATATTTTTGAGACCACACCATATGCCAGTCACAGTGCACACCGTCCTCCTGAGAAAACTGAGGCGGGACTTAGTAGTAACGGATGAAGCAGGGATTTCATGCAGATCCTCCTGACTCTAGAGTTCATGATCTTACCAAGGGCTCCCAGAGGAGGTCAAGTGGCCTCACACTGGACAGGATCAGAGACAGCAGCGGCGCGGACATGGATGTTGGAGAATGGTGTGATCACCAGCAGGGGCGTGAACTGGATGACCTTTAGGCTCCAGCCAGTTCTGAACTTCCCTGAGTCTATAAATCCATAAAATGCTTCCAGCTAAGCCAGGGACTTACTTTAATGAATAGATAAGAATGGTATGTCATGAACAGACTAATTGCATATAAAAGGAACGCTTCTGAAGTGTGCACTGTGTTCCCTTAAGCACTTTAACCGCCCCCCAGAGATGCTGTTTGCAGTCACAATTTGCATTATCAATGAAGAGGCAGTTTGCCAAGCAAAGGCAAGCATCAACCTTGCCCTGATTCAAATCACCACACATTCCAATATATTGATGTTCAAATTAATGAAACCTTTTGATAGATTTGTTCTCCCTGCTTTTTAAATTTGAAGTTGGTACTTCTGGGTGTAATTGTCCTCGTATGCTGGTGTTGCATTACGTAAGACTAGTTGATAGAATGAAATACCCTGTGCTATACTTGAGGAAACATCTATTATGCTATTATTATTATTAACAATTAATAATTTCCTCTCTGTGCATTAAAAGAAGCCCATTATCCAAGTCAGCCCAGTTTGCCTCCAGCCCTCCCAGCCCTCCTTCTGTATCAGACCCTTCTCTGTGGCACAGACTGCTGTTACTGGCCCTCCCAGCGTCCCCAGATTTCAGGGATTGTGTGTTCTGTCTGTACTCTCCGCCCAAGCAAAACCCGGGCCTACGACAAGGCTTAGGACCCATCATCTATGCCTTGGTATAATATTTAGATCACTAAGATCCCCAAATAGAGATTCTAGGTCCATGGGTCTTAAACCCTGTGGCCATTTTGAAGTTAGAGATAATTTGATCCTTGATAAAGATATTTCAGGACCGAGATGAGAGTTTTGTCATCTGTGTGGACTTTTCTGGGTGCTGCAGAAATTTTAGTGCATATTGTTGAGAGAGAAACTGAGGCATATTAAACATTTTCAGAGTTTATTTGAACAGACATTGATTCAAGTTGGGCAGCATTCATTCTAGCAGATGGCAAGGAGCTCTGGGGACCTGTGCAAAATGAAAGGTGTTCATTGGCAGAAGGGAGTGGGAAGAAGGAAGTTACCTGGGCGAGAAGTCAGATGGGTTATCACAGTCCCTCTCCTTTAGGGGGTGGCAGTGGTCTGTCAGGCAGATTGTATAACTAGACTGATCAGGCAATTCCTAATGACTAGTTTAAGATCCCATTTCTGGGGAGTCGAAACTGTAATTAGGTCTCCGTTTGGTGATGTGAGGCTTAGCATAAGCGACTCCATTTTGGGCCTGTTGTCTTGTTTTTAACAATATGTTGTAATGGATATCTATGTATCTTTTTGGTTGGCAAACAACTTTAACCCATTTTCTATCACTTAATCATTACGATGGTCCTATAAAGATGATGTTGTCAATTGTTCATTTTATCAATTATTGGTTATCATTATTAGTGAATGAGAATAAGTGAGATAAGATGTGTAATGCATTTAATACTGAACTTTCTAATGTAGAGGACCCATGCAATAACTTAGCTATTGACGTGATTTTTAAAATCTTCACCCTTACTTTTAGAGGCAAGGAAAAGGAGGCTCAGAGATAGATGCTAAAGAACTTGCCCAGGTTCAAGAAGTTATTAACTGTGGGGTAGGGATTAAAATTTCATGTCTATGTTCTCTGGGACACACCCTCCGTAACAGCTTAACTGACATGGCCCTTGCCCAAGGTTAGAGTACTCATTCTGCTACTTACTGACTCTGTGACCTTGGGCAAGGCCATGCTATTTGTCAAACTATGCCACTGCCAATAAAATCACAGAGCACAAAATCAAGGACCTGAGCTTAAGGCTTGGGAACAAGTTTCCCACACATGGAATTCTTTACCTCTTCCTGGTGAACTAGAGAGAGGGCGCAGTTTTCCTTCCACAAATAGCAGCAAAGTGGTTTTATTTACACTTAGAAATACATGCGCTTGAGCTATTTTATAAGGAGTCTTTTCCTACTAGAAATAATTTATCAGTTAGTGCCCAATTGGAGACAGATTTTAAAATATTAACAACAAACTAGTAATATAGGACTTGCCAAAATATTCTGTCACATTTGTGATCTCATAATTCGTGCCCTCTGCTTCTTGACATAGCACCATGAGATGTCCCTGCACTTGTGTGTTTATGTAAGCAAAAAAGTGCTTACATCTAAGCATATGTTCATATGACAGTGCTCATCTTGCTGGATAGTAAGGATGTCTGAAGATGTGCTTTGGGGTGCCTGAGCCAGCACGGCTAAGACCCCCACATTATATTTCACTTTCTATTTCTTCGTTGGCAAGAGTAGGATTCAGTAATAAAGTGCAGCTATGACTGAATCAGTATTCTGAGAAAGAAGGTGGCAATGAGGGGGAAAGGAAAGAGTTGGGAGTGAGGATGGGTGGTGGGAGATGTGCTCCCTCTGAGAATGATAGCCCTGCCAGGAACTCCCGAAACGGGTTTCTCCTCGTCGTTGGAATGGGGCTCCTGTTAAACATTGGCGTAATACCAACCAGTGCCCCCCCACTTTTTTTTTGGTTAGTTTTTCTATTTTGCTAAACTGTAAAATCCCTCTCGCCTCTTATGCTAATCACTGGTTTTGAAATGTATGCATATTTTTAACGCAGAATTTGAGTATGCTTTCCTTTTCCCAAATAATATTGTTAAAATGGCAAACACTGCTGCCTAAATGGACAAGAGGTTTCTTCATTGGCTGTGCAGGGGAACAATGAAGCTGAGGGCTGACCTGAAATAATTCTCACCTTAGCGTGTCTAGCACTGGTGTGTTATCGAGACTAGACATTGCCAAGCAAAAAGTCACGACCAAATCGGACTCACAGACATGTTCTAGTATTTGGTTCACACAATTGAAGAAAAAAAAATTTTTTTAATGGTTGCCAACTTTAAAACAAATCTGAAGTGTTCACATAAAAATAAGAAATGAGTTTCTAGCATCTTCTGACAGATCCAAAGCTCTGCACACAGGAATCCCAATTGCCCATAGTGACATGAGGTACTGTTTATGTATCTCTGTCCTTTTAGAAGGGCCATAGTCTCTCCCGGCTGCGCAAGTCCCCACCGCTGCCTAATGTCTTAAGAAAAGTTTAGCCCCTGTAGGCGTTTGAAATTACAACCATAGAAGATTAGGCTTGCCACCACCACCCCTCCCCCACCCCAAAACACAGACCTTACCACTTCTCATTATTTATTACAAGAACACACAATGATGCATTAATATTTGGGAGAAGGTGTGCATGGTCAGCCCACGCTAGGGAATGTGCATATTAATTTGTGTCTATGATGTGGTGTCCACAGTGTGCTATGTAGCCTTAGACTCTCTCCCCTCCCCCCATGCCAGCAAGTCCTAGAAAGGGTGGAGCACAAGCTTTGATGTGGGACAGATCTAGCTCAGATTCTACTTGTGCCATTCACTAGCCACATAATATTGGACAAGTCATTTAACCTCTCCCAGTCCTCTATAAAACAGGGATGCTGTGAGGGTAAAATGAGCAAATGCCTGTTTGTACAGACCTGACCCACTTAAACACTAAACACATGCTCCCTGCTTCTGTTCTCTCCCTTTAAGCCAATCACTAGATTGAGTAGGCAAGCTCCCTCACTGAATAGACAGCCACATGGGTCTGATGGTCAGAAAACACGCAGAACCCTCCGTGTGGAGAAGTGTGTGCTGCCCTGGAACTCCATTTAACACAGAAAGCCCCTTCTGCAGCAATGTGGGCATTCTGAAGTTTCAGGGGCCCCCAAGCTGGCAGCATCTCTCTCTGTTGCACAACCCCTCGGGGTGGACTAGATGTGTCCTTTGTCGTGGTCGTTGCTGAACTGCCACTGCTTTTAAAAGAAGTATGGAGCCTATGGATTTGAGATCAGATTTCAGAGTGAGGCCCCAAATTTCCAGTTAAGTGTGAACACTGGATGAGAAGTAACAATAGCGAGTGAGATATTGCTAAAAGTGTTATACATGAATTTACATTCAATAAAAAAAACCCTTCCAGCTATAATTATCACATTTTTGCTAATATTGAGATTCTAGATGTCAGACTTAATATTTGAGTAAACTAATTAAAGAATGTTTTTTTCCTAGCCTTGACAAACAAATCTCTTTCATAGAAAGTCTTCCAGTGCAATTTTGGGGAGAGAGGAAAGCTGAAGCTGACTGACCTATATGACTGATCAGCCCCAGGAGCATCTCACCTCTGCTTTTTCTTGTCTCCATCCCTTTCCACCTCTCCCATTCCCAGCTCTGTTTGTGATCTTTTGTTAAGGACTCTATTTTCAGACAGTGTTAATGTGTCTTTTTTCTTTTTTTTCTTTTTTTTTTTTTTAATGCATTGGCCAAATAGTTGCAGATGGAATTGCTTCTTAAGATTTCCTCTTGGGCAGTATAGTAGCACATTGAGGCTCTAGTTGTTGTGCTCAGTAGGCCCATTGTCACATTATAACTGTATAGAACAAGAAGGAATCTTCTCTAAGGAGCTCAGAGATTAAGCAGAGGAAAAAGATTAATTTTTATGCATCTAGTCATTTTAAAGGGAGAAGAAGACATTAAGATTGCTAGAGAGAGATTGTTCTCATCTAATGTCGACATAGAGGATATGTTAGGACTTTGGGCTTTGTGCTCAGGTTTGTTTTTACCTTTAAAGTAAAGTGCTCAGAGCTAGGTGATGAGCTTGTTTACACATATTTCAGGTTTTATAAATAGACTCCACTAAAAACAGATAACACTTTCACCATATTTAGTTGCATCTAAAAATATTTTTATTATTTTTGCTCCATAAAAATAATAGCTACATTTTAAAAAATAAGACAGAAAAAAGAAAAGGCAAAAAAAAGTCACTCTTGATCCTGTTACCCTAATTCAGCAACTCTAGTGATGTATTTTCTTTTCACCTAGAATACTACTTTTTAACATGCTTGCAAACATATGTATGTGATTTGTTGTCCTGTTTCTTTTGTTCACCTACATTTACTATGCATGATTTTCCACATCTTTGCATAGATTTTTCTCAAGCACATACACCCAGTTTATTAAGCATTTCTATTATGAGACATTTGGGTGACTGACTTTTTTTTTTTTCTTTTTTTAATTCTTAAAAATATATTTGTATACTGGGATTTTGCCACATTTTGTTTTATATTCTTAGAATAAATTCTCCAAAGTGGAATTTCTGGATCAAAGGTTTAAATATTAAGATTTTGATGCTAACTGTAGAAATTTGTTTCCTAAAAGAATTATACCAATGGAATACCCTTTCACCACATCAGAGGCTATTGTAGTTAATGTGTACCTTGTGAACTTCTAGAAAAATATTATTTTTATATTTTGCTTAAATCTTTTGATAAATCACAGAGCATCATAGGTGACACCAATTGTCAGTCTTACTAATAACCCTCAATAAATAAACATTGTAACATTTAAAGACAAAACGATGGAGTGTTTGAGAGCAGTATAGCGTGATGAGTCTGGACTTGGGAGTCAGGCTGCCTGTGCTCAAAGCTGGACTCTACCACCTACCAGATAAGTCATCTTAGGTTAGGATGTCTCCCCGTCAGCCCTATTGACATTTGAGGCTGATGACGTTTTTTTTTTTAATTTTTTTTTGCTGTGGGGAGCTGTCCCATGCATCCTGGGATGTTTAACAATATCCTTGGCCTCTATTGCCCGCTCTCCCCAATGTGACAACCAGAAATGTCTTCCAACATTGCCAAATGTTCCTTGGGGACAACACATTCCCACCTTAACATCATTACCTCAGGCAGATTACCAAACCACTCAGTGCTCACTTTTGGTATGTAAAATGAGGAGAAAAGGAATATCCTCAAGGAGTTATGGGAAGACTCCGAAGGTCCATCCCTATGGAGCCTAGAGAAGAGAGGTTACCACATGCCAGGCACATATGACTGTTCAAGCTCAGCTGTTATTAATATTGAATTCCTGATGATGCTCTGAAGTAAAACACTTGTTACTTTTACTATAAATGATTGAATAATTTGAAAAAATTAGGAAAGTATCAGAAGCAAATAAGGATCTCCTATTACCCTAACAGCCAGAGACAAGCCTATTAATATTAAGGTGTATTTTCTTCTTAAGCACCTAGAAGAGTGCTTAAGCACATTATGGTCGCTCAGCAAATGTGTTGGATGAATATAAAACGTGAGATCAAGTTTTATATATATATATATTTATATAGCTATGTATATCTCTATCTATCTATCTATAGATAGATAGATGATACATAGATAGATAGATATAGTAAAGTCTTGCATCCTGTCTATGTGTTTGGAAATTCTTTGAAAAGATGTTTAATAAATGCATAATATCAACCCTGAGTGCTCTCTAATAATTATATAATTTGGGGCATAAACATGATGTTAATTTTTTTAATAGATGATATTTCTCACTTTTTATCATGAAAATTTTCAAACATACATAGAAGTTGAAAGAATGGTTATACACCCTCATTTCGAACTTTTAAAAAACATTGTGCCCTATTTTCTCTATTTATTTGTGATGTTTATGTGCACGTGTCCCTACGTGGATACAGACATGTGTTACTGAGGTATTTTTATTGTTTTGTGGGACCATTTAAAAGCGACTTCAAACGTCCTAACATCTTACTTACACAGACTTGAGCACACACCCCCTAAGAATAGACACTCTCCCACATAACCACTTTATGAATTTGTTCCCCGGGTGTCATTTAACGTGTTCCTCCAGCTCTGGATTTCCTGTAAACTGAAAATTAGATCTGAAGTCTTAATTAGATCTGAAGTCTTAATTAGATTTAAGTAAACAATTTTGGCAAGGACACTTCATAGGTGATTGCATTATCAGGAAAATATAGCATCAGATTGTCCTATGATTGGTGATGAGAATTTTGATTACTTGGTGAAGGGGGTGATTGCTAGATTTCTTTGCCTAGAGCAGTGGTTCCCACCCTCCCTAATGCCGCGGCCCTGTAATACAGTTCCTCATGTTGTGGTGACCCCCAAGCATAAAATTATTTTTGTTGCTACTTCATAACTATCATTTTGCTACTGTTATGAATCGTCATGTAAATATCTGATATGCAGGATGTATTTTCATTGTTACAAATTGAACATAATTAAAGCATAGTGATTAATCACAAAAACAATATGTAATTATACATTGTGAAATATTTATTCCTAATTACAAATTAATGAAATTTTGACTTGAAGCATGGTGTAGCTGCTTTTAACAGAGTAGCTGCTTTCAACACAGCAGCTGCTTTCTACACAGTAGCTGCTCTCTACACATGTGATTGGTCCGCATAAGTACATTACGGCACCAACCCTGTCACATACACCTGTGTTTGTACGGGGTGTATGTGATGGGGTTGGCGCAATGATGTCATCATGCCGGGTACTTGTATGTGGGCGTATCTGCATGTGGGCGGATCCGCTTGGAGACGGATAGAGGAGCTTTGTCTCGGTTCCTAAGACCATCGGAAATAGGTGTTTTCTGATGGTCTTAGGCGACCCCTGTGAAAGGGTCGTTTGACCCCCAAAGGGGTCGCGACCCACAGGTTG
This sequence comes from Lyroderma lyra, assembly GCA_004026885.1. Classification (NCBI taxonomy): domain Eukaryota; kingdom Metazoa; phylum Chordata; class Mammalia; order Chiroptera; family Megadermatidae; genus Lyroderma; species Lyroderma lyra. Next base: position 344,444 of record PVJL010000134.1, read on the forward strand.
AGAACCGCTGGCCTAGAGGTTTTTTTCCTTTGCAATTAGTACATATTCTATGGGGTGCTACTTTGGTATCATATGACTATCCTGTTCCCCAGGAACTTTTCTTGGTTTTTAGCGTCACTGGTGATACTTGCCAAAACCAGTTATTTTATCGGGAGCTTCAACTGGTGGTTTTTTTCTAATTCTGTTATTTCACTTACATTTAATAACTGCTAATCTTCTGGCAAGGAGAGTTTTTCCTCTCACATGCAAGGTTAGTGCTTACTTCTTATGTTCTAAATACTCATTTAAAGAGTGAAATAAATGAGTTTTGTTTATTTTTCCCTCTCTCTTTTATTTACTATTTTTCTTAGTATTAACAAAGACTCATGGATTTTTCTTTAGTGTTTTACAGTCAGTTGCAATAACGTTCTGATGCTGAAGTTGTGTAATGGGCACCCCTTCAGGCTGACTTCCATGTCTTTTGACATCCCTCTGTAGTTTGGGCATCCTTACTCTTTGGCATACTGGGTTACAGGCTTATGTTTACATTTCCTGCCTCAGCCGTGGAATCAGCCATTTCCTTTTAGTCCTGAATGATATAAGTAATCTTTGGATGAATACCTTTGCATATAAGATTTTGACCAAAATTGCTAGATTTGAAATTATTTTGACCAAGATTGTGAACTTTTTAATGCCTTTAATGTACTTGCCAAATTGCTGTGTGGTAAATAGGAATAATACATTCCCTCTCATGTTTGAGAATGCCTGTCTCAGTGCATTCACATTGACTTTAATTTTTTATGTGATAAGTAACCCTTTATTACAAGTAAGACTGATCAGCTCACTTTTATGAGTGTTTATCAGCCTATTAGTTTTCATGTATTTTGTCTTTTTTTTATTGTGGTATATATTCAAAAATTTAAAAATGTCTCAAAGTCTTTAATCCTCTGTCTACTGTCATTATTGCAAGTGATTTTTATATTAATAGAATGTTCTTCATGGTTTTTTGACTGTCAGACTTTAATTTTTAAGTGGTCAACTTTATATAGCATTTCCTTGGTGATTTCATTCATTTCTCTAGTGTGTAGCCATTCCTTGCCCAATGTAAGAAAAGTTAAATATTTCTTTGTTTTCTTACCATTTAAAAATTTTAAGTAAAATTAAGTTTTTAATATTTACACTGAGTTTTTAAACCATGTGGAATATACGTAAGGCTATAGTTTGAGGTGAAGGTCAAACTTAATTTTTTCCCAAAAGCCAATTTTCCTCTTATCACATGAGGGATAATCCATCACTTTCTCACTGGTATGTGACTGTTGCTTTATCATATATGTAGTTCAATATAGGTATATAGATATATATAGAGAGAGAGATAGATATAGATCAATTCATTTTTTAAAAATTTTAAATGGGAAGAAAATGTATAGAAATATTTAACTTTTCTTACATTGTGCAAGGAATGCCTATGCACTAGGAAATGAATGAAATCACCAAGGAAATGCTATATAAAATTGACCACTTAAAAATTAAAAAGTCTGACAGTAAAAAAAAAACACCAAAAAGCACTCTAGTAAAATTACTGGCAACAAGCACAGTAGACAGAGGATTGAAGTCTTTGATACATATTTTAAATTTTTGAAATATATACCACAATAGAAAAAAAGCAAAATACAAGAAAACTTATAAACTTATAAACACCCATAAAAGTGAGCTGTTCAGTCTTACTTGTAATAAAGGGTTACTTATCATATAAAAAAATTAATGTGAATGTGAATGCACTGAGACAGGCATTCTCAAACATGAGAGGGAAGGTATTATTCCTACCTGCCATATAGCAATTTGGCAAATAGGAGTACACTAAAGGCATTAAAAAGTTTGCAATTCATATCTGTCAATTTCTGCACCGTACAGTACTATTTTAATTATTGAAGCTTTTAAATACATTTTAAAATTCAGGAGCCTTCTTCTTTTAACTCTTCTTTTACATTTTTTTCAAGGTAAACTTTAGAATAATTTTATTGTTTTTCAGAAAAGATTTTATTGCACTTAAAAAAGCAATTTCTTATTTTTAAAATAGGAGTTAGGGATTTTGTAATAACACTAAAAATTAATTATGGATGAGGTAATCTATAGTAACATGAAAGTATTGGAAGTTGTGATGGGCCTCTGAAATAGAGCACGACCAGTGTTGATTTGGCTTAGTAGCAGTTAGGTCTTAAGAGACTCTTGAGATAAAGACAAACCTCCCCTTTTTCATGGCATAAAAAGATCCACGTGGTTACTACAACCATAGTTTCTAATTCAAAAATTGAGACACGTTGTCTGGTAAGTGGAATAATATTTAAGGGAGTAGAGGGAAATGATATTTGAAATCTGAGCTTTCCTGGAAACAGAGATCTGTATAACCATTGCTCATGTAGCCACCAGTTGCAGTCATTGTATCTGGGGCTATGTGTTCCTATCCAAGTTGTGTTTGCTTTCCTTTCAATAGAGGTTAAACTCGCCAAGATATAATTGACATGGAGAAAGCCATCGTGGGCTAAGTCTGTGAATATCAAGCTATGTAGTAATTCATATCCTTACAGGACAATACAGTGGAGGGAAGGCATGGTTTTTGGCAGCGGACAGACATGGGTTTGGCCCTTCACTCTGCCTCTTCCCAGCAGTGTAACCTTGAATAATAACAGAGTTGAGAAGATTAAATGAGATGCAGTATGTAAAGTCCTCAGCAGTGCCTTGCACATAATAAACACTTAATCATATCATCTATGTTATCCCTATAGCCCAGTGATTCTCAACTTTCCTAATGCCATGACCCTGTAATACAGTTCCTCATGCTGTGGTGACCCCCATAAAATTACTTTCGTTGCTACTTCATAACTGTGATTTTGCTACTGTTATGAGTCATAATGTAAATATCTGGTATGTGTTTTCCGATGGTCTTAGGCGACCCCTGTGACAGGGCCACGACCCCCGAAGGGGCCGTGACCCACAGGTTGAGAACCACTGCTATAGCCAATACAGTGACTCCTGTTGCTATTATTATTGTTGTTTTGTCTATTGTTTAGGATTGAGGTGACTGAGAGCTCCTTGAGAAATCTAGCTCTGTTGTGTTTCTGTATGGGGTTTCAGTTATAGTCAGTTCAGAGAGTCTACTGACTGTTCTACAACCCTGATAGGTGGTATGTTTTTCTGTAATGAGTGTTCAATACCAACTACCAATGCCCTCTATGTGAAGAAGTACAGTGTCAGAACAGTGCCCATAAAAGCTATAGGAGGAGAAAGTGACATCCTTGAAAATTCTAAGACAAAAGCAACTTCTAAAAAAAGTCCCATTCATTCTTAAACTTTCCTGAGAAGGCATGCTTTCCATTTGGGACTAAATATAGCGAAAGTCAAGGCATTAACTTACATATTTGTCTACTGTAAGTAGTGTATCTTATGCTTTTTTCTTGGCATAAAAAGGTAATGTTTCTCTTGAAAGAAAATTAGGTCTGATTACTATCCTTATAGCACAGACTTTACAACAAAGGACAGCCTTTTAAAGATTCAGCCTCTAATTTAAATGTGACATTATAGAGCTATCTGCAGATGTGGATAATTCCTTCAGACATCTTAAAGTGGTATGTATAGGTTCATTAATGAGCAGGTCAATATTTTATTCATACACTGGCTGGGATAAAGCAGGTAGAAAATTGGGATCCAAGATGAGGAAGGAGTTATTAGTAACATATTGCATCAAAATAATTAGGTTTTTAAATGAGCAAGGGAAGTTAATAAAAAGTTAACATGGCCAAGACCTTACACTTGGTCTGATTAGTGAAAAACACGAAGCTATAATCCACATTATAGTTAGAGAAGTTCCTATTTCTAGGTCAGGGTTAATCCATAAACTGATTAGAATAAGGTGATTAAAGTCTCCGTAAACCACTGCAGGTAGCCTGAAATGTCAGGTAGATGTCGCTCGTATCCCTCTGTCCCATCGTTTCCCTTCCCAATGCCAATGCCTTTGTTCAAGTCTTAATTACTTCTCTCATTTCTGACAAACATTTAACCTTAAAAAAAAAAAAAAAAAGAAAATTTAATATTTAAAAGATAACCCATGACTTTATGGAAGAACTATGCAGAGTAAAAATGAGGTAGGAAGACAAGATAGGAGTCTGCAGCAGGGCTCTAAGCGAGAGATGATGGTAGCATTGGAGCCATGGAAATCATGCACATTTTGTATGAGGTATTTGTCCATTATACTGCTAATGACCATTTGGGTAATTTCCAGTTGGGAGCTATTTGTAGTGCTCCCATGCATATTCTTGTACTTGTCATTTGGGGCACAGATACATGTTTTTCTGTTGAGTATATACCAAGGAGTGGAATTACTGTATAGCAGACACTAACACTCACATTAATCATATACCCTTGTTACTATGACACACCGAGAATACATACATCTCTCTACTGGGGGACTTTTGTGCGGCTATGGTTGCATTTGGCCCACACGAGCCATAAATGTCAGAAAATTAATGCTTCCTGCTATGGACTGAATGTTTGTGTTCCCCAAAATACACATGTTGAAGCCCTAAACCCCAATGTGATATTTGGAGGTGGGGCCTTTGGGAGGTAATTAAGTCATGACAGTGGAGCCCTCATGAATGACATTGATGCCCTTAGAAAAAGAGACACAAAAGACATGACCTCTCTTTCCTGGTCCCATGAGAATATAGTGAGAAAGTGGTCGCTAAATGCCAAGAACAGGGTCCTCATCAGAACCTGCCCGTGCTGGCATCCTGATCTCAAACTTCCAGCCTCCAGAACTGTGAGTAATGTTTATTGTTTAAGCCACCCAGTCTATGCTATCTTGTTATAGGAGCCCAAACTGACTAAGATACTCTCAGAAGGAGGTCTCAACAGACAGATGGTGAATAAAAATCCAGACTACTTGTCCCTTATTTGGGAACATTCTAGGCTGGTTCTACACAGCCTCTCAGAGTTTCCCAGCAAGACTGAGCTCCAACTGCCCACTATGGTAACTGGCATGGTAAGCACCCTTATCGGCTTCTTACTTTCCCAGGAGCATTTGCAAATTTCCTGCTGGTGTTTCTATGTCCCTTTTAGTCCTGGCTCCTTGGTTGCCCTTGATTCCTCAAAATAACGGGTTTTGTTTGTCTGTGCCTAATCATACCCAGCTTTTGTAAGACATAAAGTTTTTTTTTGTTTTGTTTTGTTTTTTATTGGGGTGACATCTGTTAGCAAGGATCACATAGGTTCCAGGCATACAACTCCACAGTGCATTGTCAACCCGATGCACAATAAGTTCACCACCTAATGTGACCTCTCCCTCCATCACCCCATACTTAGCTTACCCCCCTCCTCTCCCACCCCCATAAAGTTTGATATGGTGCATGCAACTCAGTCACACTCAGAAGAGTAGGACCTCTGGACATTTCAGATTAGCTATTCCTATTAAATAATTCAATTTTCTTGGGAATTTTCTGTCAGTAACTTGGATTGGCCATTCCATCTAGAATTGTCAACAGTGAATATTGGGGACAAGCTAGAAATAAAAGACAAGAATTTGTTATATGTACCCCCAAAGGAATATTGATGAAGGTGAGCCTACTCAATAGTCTACTAACCCTTAAATGTGTAGAAGTAGAGGATGCATGGCAAGCGATTAGAAAATATTTGCCATCAGAATGAGTACTTCCTTCTCTACATTTTCTATAGAGCATTGTTTTTATTTAATGCCTTGCATAAGGAAAAAACACTATACATCAAAGTGCTAAAAGTAATCTGTTTATACATTTCTAATCTGACTATTCCATCTTTTAAAGAATCTGTTGCATGTCCAAGTTTTTTCACCTGTAGTCTGTTTTCTTTCCATTGACTTTAAAGACTACATCTAACACACCAGTAAGCCCTGTTTAAGCACATACTATTTTTTCTCCTTTTGCCTCCCCCTTCTCTCTCCTGAAATGTTGGAAAGCAAAACCTGGGTAATTTATTATATTTGAGCTAAAAATTTAGCCAAAAACTAACAGTATGTTAAAAAATGGAACTAAAGAACATAGAGACATTTCTTCACCTACTGGTCTCTTAAAAATAGTGTTTAAGAAAAATATTTATTAAGCATGTACTAAGTGTTAGCAATAAAACATGCAGTACAGAACAAAGCAGATTTTTCAAAACCCTACCCTCATGGGACTTACATTTCAGTAGGAGAAGACAGAAAAGACAAGTAAAATATCTAGTGTGTCAGATGAAAGTAAGTTTGTGTGAAAAGCAGGGCAAGAGCATATCCTTTCACTAATCCAGCCAGATTTCACTGGAAGAGATAGATTAAGCCCAGTGGAGTCAATTTTAGGGTAAGAGAATCCCAATATCCAAACCATAGAGCTAAGGAGAAGGCCTAGAATCATGGATGGGAGGAGTTACTGTACTGTGGGTCAGGGTCCAAAGAATAAAAAGAGAGTAAGACCAGGGCGGGAAGAGCCGAGTTGGGAGTTGGGGCTCAGAGACAGGACTCTGTCAGGTGTAGGAAATTGGCCTATGAGAGCGGATCAGAGCCAAGTTCAGGGAGGCTGAGCGTGGGAACGGTGAGCTCCCTGGTACAAGCCGCAGGGCACGGCTGGTGGGCTCATCCTCGTCCCCCACTCCATGCTGAAGACACCACTGCTGTCACCTTACAGAAGCTCTCCCCTCTTTCAAGCAATCCGAGATGCCAAACATAAATGGAATCTCAGGCAGAACCCCATGACAGGGAGCTTCTGCCTGAGACTCGGGAATATGAGTTACCCCTCAGAATTGTCCCAATCAGCAGCAACTTTCATACATACCCCTCTATCTATCAGTTGTTGGTTAAAAGCTGCCAGCAGGGGCCAAATACAGTAGACTCTCAGTCAGCCGGCACCCATGGGGATTGATAGATATCCAATAAATACAAGTAGACTCTTCGTTAACTGGCAATCTCAAGCAAACGGCAAAATCTCAAGCAACGGGCAAAATTTTTGCCGGTTGCTTGATTTCTGGTTCACGGAGAGTCTACTGTACCTGGTCCAGGCTGATTCTCAGATGCAGGGCAAAGCAGGCTGAGGGCGGTCTCCCCAGGGTAGCTGCTGGTGTTAGCTGTTGGATTCTGAGGCACTCTGGTCGGAGCAACATTTCTACCACCGTGAGCTTCTGCTTAATATTTTGGTTGAAGCAGCTCTACTACTGAAATAACACTTAGTTTAAAAACCACGGTAGCAGGCAGAGAAGTAGAACGTGGTTTGGTTTAAATACTTTCCTTTCATCTTCTGAGAGGAGACATGTCCTATCTTCAAACACAGTTGATCCCATTAACGAACAACTCAGATAAACAGGTTGATCTGGGACAAGGAAACGTCACTGAGGGCGATTAGGAGTTGACTATATAAATTAACGGGTGATCCTGGCTAAAGTAGCACACTCCTCATTCTTTAAAGTAGAGAGACCCTAATATGATTACTTCTGGTGGGACTTTTCACATATACCTTTTCCATTATTTCTCTCTGATGGGTTGGGCGAACAGAGGGTACTGGCAGAAATTAAGCCTGTAAAGTAGTTAGTTCTTCTTACACTAGGCAGGCCCTGCCTTGGAGATGAACTCCCTGGCTGTGCACACCTGAATATCCTCATTTCATTCTTGTCCCCATTATCCACTTCATTAGATAGTTTCCACTAGCCCTGGGTGTCCAGGCAACAAAAACCGATAGCCTGTGAACATTCATTCATTTAACAAAAGCACATAGTCGGGTCCCAGCATGAGCACAGTCAAGGCTGCGCCCTGCAGCCAGACTCTCACAAATACTGCCTGGGAATGCATCTGCCTAAACCAGCCTCGGCTCTAGTCTGTTTGGTGTTCAGATTTCATTTTAAAAGGCATCTGTGAGTACAGCTGCCTTAGGTACTTTGTGATGGATAAAACAAGCACCCAGAGAGGGACAGAGTCCATTGGCCAGGCCTGAATAACAGTCCCCACAGTTACAACATAGATTAACTGTCACAGACATCTTTCTTTGTTGTTTTTTTCAACCAAGCTGCCTTCCTGCATCTATGCAGTGATGATCCTGTTAAACAGACCTGCTGAAAGAAAAATCACTGCAAAATATTGACTATCCATGTTATTTACAGATTTCCTGCTGGAAGATCTCTAGGGAGTGGGGGGCCAGGTGATTTAGGTAGCTGACGTATCGTTCAGATCCTTTGCTAGAAGTGATTAGCAAAACTGGATCATGCCTTCTGCTGAGCTTTCTCTCTCATCAATAATTTGATAGAAGAGCTCATTTTTATTTCAGATTCCTGAGCAAACTGAACCTAATTTTGTAAAGGTGACTGGCTACATCTGGGTGTAATTGCAAAATGAGTTTAACCAGGAAGATAAAATAATTTTATACATAGATGTCAAAGTTTCTAAAAACAAGGAGAGGGAGATTAATTGGGATCCGCACACCTTGGAATGACAAAATGCGGCTGCTGTTGACATCTGCAGAGCCAGCTGTTGGTGCCCAACTTGACAGCATCTCTTGTGATGCATGGCGAGCCATGTCTGCTCACCGCTGATGAAATGAGGGCACAGTTAGCATATGTGTGCAACAAGCACTAACACACTGCTTTGAGAGCAAGAGAAGAGCGATTTAACTAAAATGCAAGTCTTCCTTTTTCTCTCACAATAAAATACAACTTAATCTATGCTATGGCTGAAATACATCCAGGTGTATCAGGGCACCCTGCCTCATTTGCTCCTGCCATTCACCCACACTTAAGCAACCTCATCTTCCTTCCCACCTCCCCACCCCTCCCTGCCTTTGACAGATTCGAGCCCACAGCTGAAAACGTAGGGAGCATTAGTGTTCAAGCCCTCACGCATCTGATTACAATGCCACCTATTGTGTCTAGAGTGCTTTTTCATTTACAAGGCACTTTGAGAGAGATTTTCACATTCGACTTTCAAAGAACCTGTATGGGGCTGCTTGTGTTGTCATCCCATTATGCAGATAAGGAAGTTGAGACTCAGGGTGGGTTGGACTTGCCCTGGGTCCACAAGGAAGTGGCAGAGCCTGGGTGAGGACCCAGGGTTCCAACAACCCAGGCTGCCCTTCCCCCTCACACCTAGGTAATTGCATTTGTTGTTACTACCTGGTACATCAACATGTTGCTTTGTAATTCCCCCATGGTCCTGTATGAAGGCACAGGAACAATGAAATAAAAGTAGTGTGTTTTGATATTTTCTTTACCCTCTCAACTTGTGGAGGATTGGCCTTTCTATTCTTCAGCCTGGAAGTAACTTCCCTTAACATGGCAGAAGAGACAGTTGCCTGCATTGAAAGGCTTTACACGGGCATCAGAAGGACCCTTCTATTCAAAACTATCCCCCACCCAAGTCCATTGCTTGGAAGTCCACCATTTATTCTTTTGGGTACGTCACTCTCTTTGGATCGTTTTTTTCAAATGCACATGTCCCTGGGCAAGGTAACACATTGATTTAACTGGTGCTTAGGTGTTATTGATTCACTCAATTCAACGGCCTGCAGACAGAGAGACCCAGGACACCCTGGGAAGAATCTGGGGCACTAACAAGGGATGAAGGGACAGTGTAGAAGAGTGAACACGAGTGTTTCAGAAAAGATTCTAGTTGATAGTTCTTGGGATTGAGAACCAGGAGCCTCCATTCCAGCACAACTCGATGCTGGAGGTGTGAGAACTCTGCCCTACCTCCTAGGCTGCTGGAAGCTGGGGAGGAGGCCTGGGATCCCTTGGCTTTGAGCTCAGAGATCTTCTGCTGGTTCAGCTTGGGCTGCCAGCACATTTCACCTGGGCTGCGTTCCCCAGGGCCAGCGGCCAGAACAGGACACTGCACACTAAACAGCAAGTAGAGCAGCAGTGTCCAACCTTTTGGCTTCTCTGGGCCACATTGGAAGAAGAATTGTCTTGGGCTGCATATAAAATACCCTAACACTAATGATAGCTAATGAGCTAAAAAAGGAAAAAGTCACCAAAAAAATCTCACGATGTTTTAAGGAAGTTTATGAATTTGTGTTGGGCCACATTCACAGCTGTCCTGGGCTGCATGCAGCCTGCTGGCCATGCATTGGACAAGCTTGATCTAGGGTGACTTCCAGAGTTTGCTCTCTGTGGAAGCCAGAGATGGCAACCTCCTCTTTGTGTCTGATAAATTCCTGGGCTGCTCTAGCACAGTGACTGATCTGATTGTTTTGGTAGTGAGTGTAAAAACAGGAACTCTTGGGGAAGTGCTTTCTCTTGCGCTGGGAGAGAAAAGTTCCCGATAATGAGGAAGCCGCGGGATTAAGGTTTAAATTGGTATCTGAATCCTATGCTGTTCTTCTGTGGATTGCTGCCTTGAGGTGGAGGAACCTGGAATTCCTTTAACTTGGTTTGGTTTTGGATCCACTCACCAATCAAGCAATGCTGTCTTGTAAAATTTTTAGTTTCAAAACAGTATTTTTAACCCAGAGCAGTGTGTTAGGGGCAGGTGGTTTCAAACTAAAAGGTGACAACCTCTGAGAAATTGCCTTCCACACCTCACGTCTGACCATGGGAATGTTTCTGGTCCCTCGTGTCACTTGCAGCCAAGCTGGTTCAGGTGAGTTCAGCTGGCTTAAATTGCCAGAACTTGACTGGGCAAAGGGGTGGCCCATGTGTTTCTGGCTTCCTTCATTGTCTGCTGAGAGCATGCACACAGGGACCTCAGTGTGCCTCACTGGTGTGAATTTAGAAATTGTTATCTCCAGAGCTTCCTTCCATCAGAGAGGGAGGGAGGGAGGAAAGGAGGAAGTAAATCTTCTTGCATAAGCAATTACAGACACTCTGGAAACATGCAGCATCGCTGTAGAGGTAACAAACCTTCCTCTCCCAGACTGTAATTGCTCCTGACCCCGAACTACCTACCTACCTACCTACGATTTCCAAGTTAGAGAATGGTGAGGATTCCAGGACAGTCACCTCAGTTCTCCAAACCCTCAGAACTACCCTGTTTTAGGAAATCTGATTATAGAGGCAAAATGGTATTGGGCAGAGAGAGACCATGTTTTCTGTACCGGTAGTTGGGGCTTATTGTCATGAGACGGGATATTTGAAATTGTATGTCCTGTGAAAATTCAGGAAGCATGGGCCATAACTGTGGAATGTGATTCAGTGTAATGAAAAAGAAAAAAGAGTTCAATGTATTAACAAGCCTTCTAAATACATTGTATAGGTATAATTCCATTTATAGTGATAGGACTTAATATAAAAAGCAAATTCATTTTTGTGTGACTTTGAAACTTTGAAAACTGTCATCCAAGCCACGAAGTCCACTCCAGTAGAAGTAAAATGCTGGATAATAAGGAAGACATTAATAATAAATAGCGATGGCTTACTGTTTTCTGAGGGCTGGGCTCTGTGCGCAGAGTTTTTCATGCGTTACCTCGTTTAATCTTCAGGAAAACCCTATATGGTGTTTTCTCTTCTCCCTTTTTTTAATTGTGAAAGATATTGTTGCTTTAGAGGGGAGGGACATGGAGTTGGAGGAGATTAAATAACTTACCTATCATGTCACAGCGAGTCCCTAGCAGTACCAGGATTCATGTGGATCTGTCTGGATTGAGTCTGGGAATCTAACCACTAAACTCAGCTCTCTCAAAGAGTTTACCGGTACAGTAAATAGGAGAAATATTTATTTCTCATGTTTGGGATGGGGCTCCAAAGGAGTGAGAGTCTTGCGCTAGATTTCGGCCAAGTCTTTCATGGCAAATATTGAAACAATGAGTGTGAAATTTGTTCCGTATGCCAACAGCAAGCCTCCCAGTGAAGTCACTGTTCAAATATCTTCTTCCTAATTAACTGGAAGCTCTGTGAAACAAGGCCATTCTGCTCCCCTGTTTCTCTTGGCAGCCCCCCGAGTGTTGGCCAAGTAGAGAACCCGTTGAGGAAACTGTACAGGCTGAGAAGAAACAGAACGTTTCTGAGGTTCTTAAGGGTGCCGAGTCCTTTCAAATTAGGCAAAAATTATTCTTGGCTCATAGCTCAGCTTCAACACTACAAAGTCTGAGGGAAAGTGGTCCTCCCTGGACTTCCTGCATGGCTGAATGGAGCCCAGCATTGGGCTCCCGAGGGGCAACTGGATAATGGCATCTTCGTTAATCCGAGTCCCTTCCAGCCACTTTCCACACCTGTCATCCTGGGAGGCATGGTGAGGGTGGATTAATTCATCTTGGGACTGGCAATTTTCCTAGCTAATTATACTCTTAAATCATGGGATGGGGGTGCTGAGTAGAGTCTCCTTCAGGTGGATTCCTGGATTTCTGCCTCCCTTTAACCTAGCAGAACCAAACAGAGGCCAATGATAGCCATCTCTTTCTCCTGTCCAATTATCCCCGGCTGTTCTCTGCTGCTGCTTATAGTTGTAACCGGACAGGAAAAAAATTTAAACTAAATTTGAAATCTGCAAAGAAAAAGATTTTACAGTTGATTAATATAACGCTCGTGGTTCATAGTGTTTTGGCATCACGGAGCCCTTTGGATATCTTTGGAAAGCCATTGACCCGCTCTCAGAAAAATCCCCAAACACACAAAATGTTTGTGCATCATTCTCAGCACTTGTGGCCCGTCTTTTGGAAACCCATCTCTGGAACCTGATTTTAAAAATTTCCAACCTCAGTGCTAAAATTTCCATCTTCCATAAGACAAATGAAAAACTACACAGGAGTGTTGTGATCAGGAGCTAAATTGAATGGCATATGTGTGACTGTGTGTAAACTGACTGTGAATGCCAAAAGGACTTCTGGAATGTGGCAAAGACTGCCGTGGTCCCTAACAATGTGATCCCAGAGTTGCGTGATCCAGATGGGCGTTTCCCAGATCTTCGACTGTCAGAGGCTCCAAGAAATGTCTCTCTTGGTTCTTGCCTCTTGCCCAGACTAACACTGCATTGGGTGTTTCAATAGGTCTGCAATAAACAGCTTTTGAGATGAATTCACTTGAACTCCTCACATGAGCACCACATCTTTGCTGCCCTATGAAATCCTACCACTTGTGTGTTAATCATCTGGTTTGGTGAGAAACACTGGGAAGCTGGTGAGTCAGCTTAGAGGCTGCTCTGGAGTTTTGTTTGTGAAAGGACTCAAAAGCTGCTAGAAATTGTGCAGAAAAGCATGCGATCTGGGTAGGAGGAAATCAGAAAAACTCGAAACAATCGGGAATGGTTTTGTTTTTAACAGCCAAGATGAGTTTAAATTATACTTTAACAACGGCATCAACTTAAAACAGAGAATTACAACAGTATTCATTTTTTTCGTGTTCTAGATGCGTGCTCGATCCTGCAGAGCTAGACCTTTGCCAACGTGAACATGGCAGGTCTGAACCCTGTCCTCACAGAATTCCATCTCAAAGGGACTTCCTTGGTCATTCTGTAGATGAAGAAAGTAAGGCCCAGCAAGGAGGGCAGTGATTAGCCCAGGATCACACAGCTACTTAGAGACTGAACTATGACCACAGACCAGGGCTTCTGACTCTCCAAGAGCACAATCATGTTCCTAAGAATTTGTGAAATTGAGGGGATTGCAATCACAATCAAACATGTATTAAGTGTCTACTATATTCTGTACCAGCCCTTGGCTAAGGGCCAAAGACTCTGACATGTCTGAACAGTTTTACCTTCTAAGATAGGGCAACTAAAGCAGTTTGGGTTGTAGAAGGCAATGGTTTTAATGGGGTGGCTTTTAGTATGAGCAAACCCCAACCAACCCAACAACCAACCAACTAAGTAAAGAAGAGCTTAATTAGGGGGTCACAGTCAATACTTGGGAGGAAAAATAGGGAAAGGGAAAACAGAAGAGAGAGAGGACAAATGGCCACAATAAAAATGTCAAGCAGAAACTGAGCCATGTTTTGGTGGTGGGAGCATCTACTCAGAGGCTGTGTTCTCCTGTGCAACCTTGTAAACCACCCTGGCAAACAGCGCCAACACGCTTGGAAATCTGCACATTTGCAGAGCCGTGTTGGCTTTGGAAGGGGGCAAGAGGATAGCATCAGAAAGTTCAGCTGTCCGGGGCAGAAAAATCCCTGACCCTAAGTACTTGGGCGAGATGGAATTTCTATTATAACACATTGTGTGCCTGGGGCTTGCAGGTGGACCTTTGAAATCTTTCCTCGGGGTTTGGCAACACTGTGTTGCCTCTCGGTGCGCCTTTATTGATGCATCCATTAGAAAGTGACATGATTTGTTTACTAAGTTTCTCTTTAATTTGCATCTTAATGTCCTATCATTAGGATATAAGTACAGGCAAAGGGAATTGAGTCATTTAGAAATTCCCTCTGGGGGGTTGGAAACTCAGGACTATGAACTCAGGAGGCTGCATGCAGCCTGGAAAAGTGGGTATCCGATGCAGACTGTGGGAGGTGCACTGACACAGACCCACTTGCTGCAGGGACGGGGCTCCAAGGCCCAGGTGCAGAAGGGTATGTCATGAGTGGCCTGTGATTCTTGTTCAAGGTCAGTTTTCAGAACTGACCTGGTGGTTTTGGTTTGGGCATTTTCCTGCTTGTGTTTGTGCCTGTGTGGGTTTGTAAATAGTGCCACAGCCGTTGCCTCCTAGTCTGTGCACTTTTGCTTTGGAGCTATCTGTCTTTGGTTTGGGCACCTAAAGAGTGGTTTCCTGTAAGGAAAACTGTGGGAGCCAAACAGTCCTGAGTTTATCTTTCAGTGACTTAGATAACATTTCTGAATCCCAGTGAGCTTTTATCTGGAAAATGGGTATAGTAGTTCATTTGAAAAATTATTGTGAGGCCCGACTGAAATAATTTGCTTAGAGTGCCCAACATAGTACCTGAGTCAGCAGGTACCTAATAACATAACTGCTCCTTACTTTTCTGAGAGTGCCTTGTTCTGTTTTGGAAATTCTCGCTCCCACATGAAGCTCTGTGGGGACCAAATGCAGGGCCCCTGATCATCCAAAATGCATTTTTCTCTGGCCCACTTTTGAGAACAGAAGTTGATTGCCTAGAATGACTACTTCTTACAAATGGGCAAAGCGCATCAAATGATCCATCTAAGTCTGTTCAGGAAAGGATTTGATCCACCCCTCCTCTTTCTGCTGGCAGAGCTGAGGGCCCCAGCTGTGTGTACCTTACAGGAGGGCTGAACACGCACTAGAGAGCTTCTAGTCCAACCCTCTCAGTTTCAAGATGAAGAAATCGAGGGTGAGAAGGATGAAGGGATACAGCTGAAGCTGTGTAGCCATTTATTTGCAGAATTTGGAGAACTGATGTCTTCTATTTTTATGACCATTTCATCATTTTCAAAGTACTTTGGTATATTTTATTCTTACTATGATTTTGAAAAAAAAAAGACAGAGTATTCTCATTCCCATTTTATAAATGAATCAACTGAGATTCAAAGAGGAAGCAATTCCTAAGTCTCAAACCCAGGTCTCTGAATTCTGGTTTGTGTGTCCTTTCCAGGCCCCACCTGACCAGCTGCCAACACTCTCCTGAGTAGCTCTGAAAAGTGCGTCCGTGCTTCAGACCTGGGATACTTTACATATCACCAGTCTCCCCTGACAAGAGGGAAAATCTCTTAGATAAATCCATGAAGGCAAAGGGACTCTGGGACAGAACACATGGGGAAAACTTCATTCATTCATTCATTCATTCATTCAATTATATGTCAAATATTTACTAAGCAGCCAATATTCAAGGAACTGTGCTAGGTGATGCAGGAATAGGGGGCTGATTCAAATACCATCTCTGCACTCTAGGAACTTATAATCTAATAAAGGAGTGTACCATCTGTGACCATTTATCTAGCCAAGGAATCTTGACTTTTAAATAATAAAATAAAAGTAAAAGATCACTGTTTGAAATGTTTGGGTCCACCATCTAAAATTAGTAACTAAGGTCTGCTGATCTTAAATACTGATAACCAAGGATCCTTCTAAATCTCAGGGCTGAAATTCTGAGCATCACTTATTGCTGCAGAAGAACTAAAAGTGTATGGACCAAGAAAGTCTGGACAGTTGTACTCAATCTGGACTGAAACCCTGAAGATTAGTTTCTAAATGTATATAGGTTTCATTGTTGTTTCTTTTCCTGATTAGATTCTAGGGACAAGGAATCTAGTATTTTGAGATTATAATTAATTGGATTTTTGGCTAATTGACCTTTAATTGCGTGTATTTTACAAAGAAATATGGTACTTGGCAAAAATCCATGTTCATTCTTTAAGTAATCATCAAGTTCTATTTGCCAACTGACATGTTATAGTGCGAATCAGGTCTTTTACTTCACGGGGTTTCTAATCTTGATCACAGACAGCAAACACACAGCACGAATGCTGCCACGTCTGTTTTCTGCGCTCATGGCAGACAGTACCCATTGATTCCAGAACTCCTTTGATGCATCTAGAGCCGGTCTCAGAATCATTCTCATCACAAAGCTTCAGATCACGACCAGTTATGAAAAGTTTCTTACTTGAAACCTATTTGTCCCCTCTGTGCCAAATGAACACTTTCTGCTGCAACACAGCTGGAGAATATTTAGCGGGATATCCCGTTAAGGCCAAACAGACCAAGATGATGATACGAGGGCTGTCCAGAAAGTGTCCAGCCATGTAACTGTCCTAGTTATATTGACAATGGATTTTTTCTGGACAGTCCTTGTAAATCCACTTCACCTCACTCTTTTAGCTCTTCAATGAATTTAAATTACATTATACAGCAGAGAAACTTCTTTTGTTAAAATACATGAAACTTGGTTTTAATTGGCTCTATGTACAATTCAATAATAGGGCAAATAAAACTTAAATCTCATTAACAGGCGTTAACTTTATAAAAACTACTGGATAGTCACATTAACAAAACTTAAAAGAAGTATCCATTTAGGGCTACTTATGGTCTATTTGAATTTTAGTTTTATAAGTCAGTCTTTATTAATGTCTAACTAAAATACCTTTACTTATAAACACAGACAAAAGTGTCTTTTTTGTCGAATTTGAATTTTTTCCCCCTAAGTGGCCAGCGTTGGTCCCATCAGAGGAAAAATTCAGACCAACCTTGACAATAAAGATTATTTATCCACTAACTATAAATCCTGTTACTCAAGATGGCAGAGGGTAAAAGAGCTGGTGTTCTGCCCAGACCACAGGTGAAGTAACCAGCCATGTGATGGGTGTGCCATGGAGTAAACCTGTCACCACCCTGGCCTCATTCATGGAGCCACAGGCACCAGAACTTCCTTGACTCCTCACGCCCGAGCACGGCTGTGGCAGTCTGTGCAGCTCCAGTTTAAAAAGCTGGAGATGACCTCGCTAGTAAAATACCTGCAGACCATGTAACACGAAGGCCTGATGAGGAAAGAGAGAGGCCCCTGTGGTAGCAGAGCTAGGTTTTATAGGGCCTCAAGTCGGTACAACTTTAAGGGACAGGGAGGCCTTTAAGAAAAAGAATACAAAACTGCAAATACAAAACTAGGTATGAATTTGAATACTTGTTTTAAATGAGAAAATAGAGCACAACAAATTAGAGTACTGGAGCCTTGGAGATTCAGGTCACCTTTTATCTGAGAGCTCTAGATAGTTTCCCAGAAAGATTGAAGTGGGAATGCTTCCTGTTGGAAACCTGGCTTCCCCTCCCCTCCTAGGACCGTCTGTGACACTCTGCACTCAGGGGACTTGTACCAGTGAGGGGCCCTGAGACCTGAGCTTTGACAGCTTCGTGGTTAGTCCATGTCTGGTTGTGCAGTGTGTGCGGGTGGGGAGGAAGACGGGTGGGAGAGGTGCTACTAGCAGTGGCCACCAGTTCAAGGACCATGGATTCGCTTCTCTAGTGTTCCTGGGGGTAGAATTTGGGCCCAAGGTGGAAACTGAAGCAAGGTAGATTTGGATAACACAGTATGAGAACTTTAACAACCAAAATGTTCATCCACAGAATGAGCTTCCTGGCCGTGGCAGGAGGAGGAGCGGGAATGGAATCATCACCTTTCCAAGCTGTGTAGCCCAGATCCCTTCATTCGGGGCAGAGTCTGCTCTTGAATTTGGTCTCTAAAGTCCTTCAAACTCCCAAGTTCTGTGTCATCCCTTTATGATCGTCTGTTCTTTTTGCCTGGCCTGTTTTTGTTTATCCTTCATTTGGATACCCCAAATTTCTTTTGGGGGAAGCCCTCCCCTCTCGCCGTCAGCCACCTTGTAGGCTCATGCTGCCCTCCATTCCGACCCCAGGAATGACATGTTCTAGTTCTGGCCACTGCAACCAGTCCAAGGAGAGTCATGACTGAAGTCGGGGTCTTGGAATGTTGGTGCTTTTATTAGGAAGGGAAGAGCTATCTTTTGGCTGGGGTTGCTGAACCAGAAAATGCTGGGTGCCGGTGGTCGCCCTGCCCTCCTGAGAGAAGCCACTGAAAAGGAAGTAAAGCTGAGAGACACACATTGGTGGCAGTGGTTGGGAACCTGCATTGAGCCTGGCCGGAAGTTACACTCCCTGATCTTTGAGTCAGTAAATGCCCACTTTTCTCAAACTGGTTTGATGTGGACATGATTAATTGGCTCACTAAGACCTAAAAACCATCCTAGAGACTGAACTGCCCCCACCCCCTCCAACTTTTTTGGATAAACACCTCCTAGCTCTTCTTTCCAAGAAGGTTATGGTTGGTCCCATTTATACTACATTAGATGTTTAAAAGCATTGTTTTGTTTGGTTGGTTTTGTTAGTATTTTGAATTGTTAGCCTGTTTTTGGCATCACAGTCCTTTTATAAATTAAGGTTCTGGTGTGCAGTTTTCACTCACATGACATCTATAATAGAGTTTCATATTTTTGGATATAGGTAATCAAACTTTCCCACTTAGAGGACTAAGGTGATGTATGTGTTTACCTTTGGAAAGTATGCGGAGAATCTTGCTATGGCCGGTATTCCAAGTCTTTTTCATCTTGATTACTAATACAAGATTTATGTTCCCACTCACAGAATATGACAAGCTAATAAATTAGACTTGCTGACAATCCCTCAATAAAAAAATCTATTTTTCTGCAGTTAACAGTTCTTTTTAGATATTAATAAACTTACTTAGTGTTAATCATCTTGACATAGGCAAACAAAACTGTCTCCTAAAGAATATAAACTCTAACAGACTAACATATTAAAAATCCTTTTTTCTTATGTAGCATTCCTTAAGTAAAACATGAAATCAATATACTATACATGCAGTCCTTGTTTTGCATAGTAGTGCAGAAATGTAAACATGGCTGAGCAAGCTGGAACCTTATAAATCATTCTTAATAACCACAGGAAATATTACAGTTGTTTTGTGACCTTTAAAAATTTTTGTCAAAACATTAAAATCTATCTCACTCTTGATTACAAATGTATAAGGAATTCTTAAAAATAGTAAAACTAATATTTACTTAGTACATTATAATTTAAAACATTAGAAACATTGAAAATTCAACTATTTGTAAAACAAAAGCAATCAAAAGTAGTTCAAACAGGGCCTGCCTTCTTTGCATCATGTAACTTAGGAAATGGAGCAGGCATCCTTTCTAGGCCTCGGTGAATTGTTATCCTTCTTTCTAAGCCTGGATTAGCTTCCAGCATTTTAACCTTTTCACTTTTAGTGGTGTGAAATATCTGCAAGAGTTCCTTCAACATGAAATTTTTGCTGGTATCCCTCCTCTGGGACTTCTTTATCCCTTCCATCATTAACAAAATGGGTGGGGTGTCTGTGGAATCCCACCTATAAATCAAGTCCCAGGCCTCTGTCAGCATGGAATAGACTGACTTAGGCTCCATAGAGTCATTTTAAAATCCAGACCCTGAAGTCATGTCAGTGTTAGAAATTCTAGTGCATGATGCATTTTCCACGTGTCTTCTTTAGATCATGCTCTTATTTGGTTCTCATTGTTATTGTCTGAGTTAGGCTTGGCAGAAACAGTTATCTCCATTTTAGAGATAAGGCAACGAGGCCCAAATAAATGGAATTATGACAGCAACTAGGAAGATGCTCATCAGCCCCATTTCTTCTTCTTGGGCACAGAACTAAACTACATTTCCCAGCCCCTTACAAACAGGGAGAGACACATGACTAGTTCTCACCAATTGAATGTGAGAAAAGGGATATGTCACATGCTGGGATAGTTAAAAGAGGATCAGACTTCTCCAGCAGTCCTTCCCTCCCCTTTTACAGTGACCTTAAATACCACCTGTGAGGACGGTGGGACCACATGGAAAGAGCCTGGGTCCCTGAGTCACCCCTTGGAAGAAATCTGTCCAACCTACATTGAACTGTGACATAAGTCACAAACATGTGTTATATTAAGCCACTGAGGTTGTAGGGCTTTAATATTACAGTAGTTAGCTTACCTTGACTAATGCAGAAGTGAACAAGTGATCTGCTCAAAATCACACAGGTAGTAACAAAAGTAGGTCGTGAAAACAAGCCTCTCAAATCATGTGATACGTAATAAAGGCTTAGCTGTGCTAGTGGTTTTGGGAGCTGAACAGATCTGAGGAAGAGGTGGTTGTGAATTAGAGAGCAAAATCAATGTAGGCCCTGCTTTTCGAAGTCCACCCATCCTGAGCTCCTCATCATGACCACTCTGTATCCTTTGGTCCACATCAAATATAACAAGAGATTTCAACAATTATGTTAACAAAGGTACTTAGGATCTGTTGGACTTTCTCTATCCATAAGAAGAAAGTAAGGTCTTTTTTTTTTTTTTTTTTGAACCAGAAAATACAACAGAAACAGAGTAAAGCCAACATACGATTGTTTGTAAACTTTGTTATTATTCCCAGCCTAGCATAATCTTCAAGCTCACATCTCAAGGCTGCTTGCTTGTAGGAAACGCATCCATATGCATAGTGCTTGTTTCGTGAGGATGGGACATGAGAATCCATGTCCTTTGTTGCAACATTGTGCCGAGTGGAGTAAACCAAATGCCATATGGTTTCACTTATGCATATAATTTTGTATCTTCTGTGTAAGTTTGGAAAGTGTGGTAGGCAGAATAATGGCCTGTCCAAGGTACCTACTTGTATGTCCTAATGCCCAGAACTTGAGAACAGGCAAAGAGAACTTTGTAAATGTGCTTGAGGTTACAGACATTGAAATGGGAAGATTATCCCAATTATCCAGTGGCCCAATCTCAAAGCATGAGCTCTATAAAATGGAGAAATTTCTCTTGTTAGAGATGTGTCGGAAAATAGGATGTGTAAGAAAGACACAACCTTAATTGCAGGCTCTGAAAAGGAAGGGTTCCATGAGCCAAAGAATGTGGGGTGGCCTCTAAAAGCTAAGAATAACCCTAGGTGAACAGCCAGCAAAAAAATGGGGATCTTAGTCCTACAACTGCATGGAACTGGGTGCTCCCAACAACCTGCATGAGCCAGGAGCACACGCTCTTCCAGAGTCCTGGCACCTTGGTTTTAGCACGGTAAGACTCATACGGACTTCGGACCTATACAACTGAGAAAATAAATTTATATTGTTTTAAGATGCTATGTTTGTGGTAATGTGTTATGGCAGCATCAGGAAATTAATGCGAAAGTGTGTGTGCTTTCCAGTTGGATTGCAGTGTTTCATATTTATCCATTAGATGAAGTTTGTTAATTATGCTTCGATCACCTGTATCCTTACTGATTATCTTTCTTATGAATAATTGAGAAAGGTAGAGATAAATATTTTTTCAGTTTTTCTCTGTAGTTCTGTCAATTTGACTTTACACATGTGTTAAAGCCATATCATTAGGTAGAGAGTCATTAAGAATTGTTATGGTCACTTATAATTGTTATATTTTTAATCCACTCTGAAAATCTTTATTTAACTAGATATAGTACTTTAGACTTGTAATTTTATGGAGGCCAGTGAGATGTTTAGATTTACTTATGCTCTTATCTTGTGTTCATTTATCCTTCCTATCTCACCTTTTTCTCCTTTCTTTTTCTAGATTTGATCATATACCTATATTTCTTTCCCTCATTCTCTTTTGAGTCTCGCCAAAATTAGGAGTTTATAGTCTACTTCTACAATTTTATTGACTACCCTAAACATTTTAATATAAATAATTAATGTTTTTAAAATGCAAAGTTAATATTTTCCCCATCTCAAAAACAATGAAAGGAACTTAGAACATTTTAATTCTGATCATCCCTATCCTAACTTATTTGCATTTTCGTTCTCTATTTTAGTTATATGTTAATTTTTATCAGTCTTCTGTAATACATTACACAATTATTGTTTTATAAAGTAAACTTTTATTTAGTTTTATTTATATGTTCATCAGTTTCTGTGTTAATGTTCTCTCCTTAAATACTGAACTTTCATTTGGGATCCGTTTTCCTCAGCCGGGAGGATATCGCTTAGAATTTCCTTCCATGACGGCGTCTTGATGCAGGACTCGGATTTTGCTGGCCTGCAAGTGTGTTTTACTTAATGGCTCCTGGGCGATGATTTTATTGAGTACACAATTTTATTTTAACAGCATTTCTTTTCCTCTTGGAACATCAGATCATTCCATCGTCTTCGGGAGTGCGTTGTGGTTGTTGAAAACCAGCCATCAGACTAGGTGGCATTCCTCTGCAGATAAACTGTCTTTTTTCCACAGTTGGTTTTAACATCACCTCCTGTTATTCCATGTTTTAGAATTTTATTTGATTGTCCTCACAAGAATTTCTTCCTATTTATGCTCTTTGAGATTCCTTAGGCTCTTGGAATTGAAATTAGTGCCTTGTGTCAGTTCTGAAAAAATTTCAGTCATGATCTTTTGAATCCCTCTCACCTTTTCTTTCATCTCTCTGTCACCCTGATTAGACATAAGAAGATATTTTCACTCTCTCTTCCATGTCACTTGCCTTATCTTTAATGTAACATCTCTTTTCAATTGTTTTGTTCTGTGTAGCATTGTGAATAATTTCTACAGCTCTGTCAGTTCACTAATTCTCTCTTTAATTAATTTATCCGTTAAGTCTTATCCCAGTTATTTAAGATTTTATTTTTAGAAATTTCATTTTGTTCTTTTTAAAATTTACTTCATCATTTTCAAGATTCCATTTCCTTATTCATATTAAACATATTAAAACATAATTATTTTTATTTTGGGTCTAAAACTCCAATATTCTCTTGATTGATATTTCTGTTAGCTATTATATATGACACCTTGTTTCTTTATTATTATTATTTTACTATGAATTCAGATTTTATGAATATTTTGAAAGCCTTGGTGTAAGTATATTCCTCTATAGAGGGTTTAACATTTGCTTTATCTAGATGCCTTACACCATTTTAAACTAAACTTTTGGCTTTAACTTCAGAGCACTCTGAAAGTGTAATTTGGGTTGCAAATTCATATGTGGGCTGATTTGTGGTTATAAAAAAGTTTGTGTCCCCACTTCCCACTGCCAAGATTAGGAACGGCAATTTTCTTTTTGTTCTCCTCTGCAAGTGTGTTTATTGGTTGTTCACTATGTTTCTAATAATACAATTCTCCAGAATCCCAGACACATCCAGGGCTCGCCCATTAGACTCTCCACCTTGGATGGGCTGTAAGTTTTGTCTTCTGTTTCCCTTTCCTTATGCAGCAGTCAAAATGGGAGCTCAAAGTCACCAGAACTTATCAGAAACTCTCCGGAATGAACGCTGACCTCATTCTCTATGAATTCCCATTTCCACTGTATTTTTGCCATCTGAGGATTCCTTACTTTATTTCTGGCTCAGCAATGTATTTCTAAAGAAGTTTTTTGTCTTTTTCTTTTTCTTTTTTGTAATTTATCTAGGGAGATCTGTTTAGGGTTTCTACTTCACCATGTTATTTGAAAGAAAATTCAAAAACAAATTATATTCATTTACCCACTGAAGGCATATTGGTAAGCACCTGGCATATAAAGAGTAATAAAAACCAGTCTCTGCTTTAAAAGAGATGACAGTCTTGGATTCTGTGGGATTTCTTCTTGGAATTTGTAAAATTTTCTGTAATAAATTTATGTGAGAAAATATAGCCAGTATTCTCTCAAGAGAGAATCTAATAGCTACATAATATGAATGCATAAATGTTTATTGAATGATGCATATATTAAATATTAATTGATTAATAAACAAGTTAATGTTAGTTGTATTACACTTGAGTCTCTTTTCCCCCTGAGCCTAATGCGGTACAAGAAATAGAAGAGAAGCCTTACCCAAGAGACTAGAGGACAGCCCTGTGTGCAACCCCTGTAGCACTTCCGCTTTGCTTTGTTTTTTCCAAGTAGCTTTTGTTAGTTGTCTGTGGCCCAGTCCTAATAAGAATTGAGAGCCATCAGCACATCATATATGACTTGAGCTGTTGCAGTTTTATCTAAATATCATGTTCAGTAACAACTCTTTGTCTTCTCCTAACCACTTCCTGATTCTATTTTACACTTCTCTGCCATGTGCAGATGAAGTCTAATGACAGGCTGGCTCACTGTGGTAGGGTGGAGATTGAGGGGCAGACAAATGCTAGCATTTCATGCCCATGCTTAGAAATACAGGTGATAGTTCATTTCCATATAATTCCTTAACATGTGGAAACATTTAAAATTTAGTCTTGATGATCCTGATAGACAAGAGTTGTTGGGAAAGCCTGATGAATAATTAATCTAATACAATGGTAACGAGCAATATTAATATTTTATATCACACTAAAGCCATAAAATACCGTCCTATAGCTGATGAGTAACTTGAGTTGGGCACGACTTGAAACACGTCTTCACTGAAACAAGAAATTCTTCCTTTATCTCAAATATAATTATCCCTTTAAATGTCATGGGTCAATTTATTAACAGTTTATTCACCGGGGTGTAACCTTTATTAGGCTTTATAGCTACCAGAAATTATATCCTACACAAATACAATAGAGATTTAAATGTTCTCTAGAATGAGCTGACTGCTCCTGCTTTTATGGTGTCATTCAGTAATGGACCTTGACCAGCAGAAGATTTGATAAGTATAAAATATTACTGCCTGATGCTAATTTGGTTCCTTTTTAATGACTGATAATCCTTGTCGATTTAGTGTGATCGTCACAATTCAGTACTGTTTCCCACCCTGGATGTGATTGTAATAGGAGCTATTAAGTGTGTCTGTATAATAAAATTAGTCAGGGAAGCTATGTACATTGTTTCCAGGCCTTTGAATTTCCATTATAGTGGTGAGGCTTGTTGAAGTGAAAAGTCTGCCATCAGCTCAACCAAATCCCCAGCTCCCCACATGCTAGGCAAAGGACTAATGATGACCGTGTTAAGAAGTCTGTTCTTAGAGTTGAGAAAATTCATCATATATAAATAGGACCTATAGATTCAGGGCTAGGAGAGATGGCTTGATCACCCATTTGCCTAACAAAGCTTTACACAGCTCCAAAGCTTAAATACATAATCAATCTTTCACAGCTAAAATTTGAAAGGGAGAAGCCTCTCTTCAGTTGGATCATTTAGGATGTTGCTGTATTAAAGAAGGTGGAATTGCTTGACATCTTTAAATGTGTGATCCGATCCCACTGACCCCTTGTAGGGACTTACAGGGCTTGTGGGAAAGGCAGCGATAAGGACCTCATCACTATGTAAAAGCAGTGAAATAAATAAGTTCATATGCTTCCATGCCCTTCCCATTCCCCCAGCTCCAATGGGATCGAGTTCAGACTCCTTTCTCCTACAGCTTCTCTGACATTGGTCCCCTGGGAGCTATGTCCTTACTGTGTGCCAGAAAAAAAGTGAAGACTTTGTACTGGAGAAAGATCTGTTTTGTTTTTGAACTAAGTACCCTTATTTTAACAGTCCAGAAATTATTTCTAAATGTTTAGAAAGTCTGTACTGAGAGTGAGTGTGAAGGCAACATCAGGACTGTCCCAGCAAGAAACTTATTGATGATATTATTATGTAACATTAGCTAAAGTTTTCTTGTTGTTTTCCAAGCCCTCTGGAACATTAAAACTTGGGTTACTAGAAATAAGAGTGCTTGCTTGTTCAACATTAGAATATAGAGAAAGCCACCATTCATTTTTAACACCAGGTGTTAAGTAAACCAACAGTTTGTGGTTTAAAATAAAAATTAAAAACAAGCAGAAAACATAATCTCTATATGGTAAATGTCTATTACCATTTCTCCTCTGCAGGGCTGCTATTTGATCAAAGACTATTTTTAAGCAAATCAAAAGTGAGGTTTGTTTCATGAAAGGTCGTAGCACAGTAGACTTGGTGCCCTTTGTCTGTCTGCAAGCTCCATTCTTCCTCTGGATTTTAGCCTCTTTTTCACCTTTGATCAATGTTGTTGTCTCCTCAGGCAGAGCTTCCACCCCCAGCCAGCTGCCTCTAGAGCAGTGGTTCTCAAATTTTTCCACTTGTGTATCCCTTTTAAACCCATTTCTATAAATTGTACCCCATGTTTTTAAAACAGCTGTTTTTAAATACTGACAATTTTGTTCAGCGCCTAGCATAATATAAAATAGTTGAAACAAGGTAATAAGTTAGGGGGAAAATTACTATACTAAAAGTACAAACCACAAATTTAGTTTTACAATATTTGTAATACCGTTAAATATTAATAATGATGATCAAGTACTTAAACATTAAATAAAAAAATCTACTGGAAAGGAATCCAGTAAATTAAAGACAATACACTTTTACTCAGTCAATAACTAAACTGATCAAACAGTCTGGCTACAGATGTATTTGTATATTTGGAGAAGTTCTAGAAACATCTCAAATGGATTGTTCTGAATCTGTGCATAATGATTAGTAGAGCAGTTTGAGGGAAGGGTTCATAGCCACTCCCTCACCAATCATCATTTGCTAATGTGATCTAATTTTGAAGTGTCTCCATTAACGGTGATTCAAACTAAACATTTATTGTTCCATACCTCAGGTTCTGCATTTGGTTACTTTACTTGTTTTTTCACCATTACTGATGATTATTTGTGTGTGCCTGAATGGCCCAGCACCTACCCCAGGGGTACGCATACCACCATTTGTGGACCAGTGTTCTAGAAAGTAGCAGAGTTGCATTGTCTTTTGAAGAGTACTGTAGGAGGTACCCGAAAGTTAGCCCTCCCTTACTGTATCCCACTCAGAGATGGGCAGTGGCAGGCCCATGGGGATGGCAGCCTCTTCTGAGGGGCTTAAAGAAGACACATTTTCCCAGTCCCAGGGTGACCCACATAGGCTGTCTTAATTTGCAAACAGCAGGTCTCATAGAGTTCTTGTGATGGTGATACAAAGACTAGATTTTTCTGGAAACATAGCTTATTTTCATCATATGCCTACAACTATCCTGTATTTGTTTGACTACACCCCTCTAAGGTGTAAGCTCCTTTCAGGCAATGTCTTATTCTCTCTTATGTCTCTGGCTCCTAGTATGGTGCCTGACAACAGTTAAGTGTGTAATAAATATTTGTTGAATAATCAATTACCTTCTCTAACTATCCAAAACCTGTCCATCATTAAAATCCCAGATCAACCCTAAATGCCTCATTAGTAATTTCTCAGAGTGACTCTACCCTTCTGATCATGGCTGACCAGAAAAGAATTGGTCACCAAACCATAGGTTAGCCCATTATTGGGCAAGTCTGTGATTAAATTGATAAGTCAGAATAATCAAAGTCCTCTGTCATTGACTCAGTATGGGGAAACTAAGAGTCCTAAGTGAGTACCAGTAAATATTAAAGCAGAAAAGATGTTCAAGAAGTCCAGCATGTAGACTGGAATGGAGTAGCCATGACATGCTACAGGCAAGTTCAAGTAACAAGAGGGTAGGAAACCCAAGTAAGCAGGAAAAAGCCAGTCAGTACAATGAGAAAAACTAAACAAGATTTCTGAAAGAACCAGAGATGCTGAGATAGCCAGAAACATATCCCTGAGAATCTTTTCCATTCTGATCCCAATTAGTTCATGCATCTCTTCATCAGAACTGCCTTTGACCATCTCACACTCAGGATGACTGTGATAAAGCAAAAAAAAAAAAAAGAAAGAAAGAAAGAAAGAAAATTACAGGTGTTGGTTAGTATGTGGAGATAATGGGACCCTAGTGTACTGTTTCTGAAAAAGTAAAATGGTACAGTCACTGTGGAAAACATGGAATTACCATATGATTGATCAGTTCCTCTTATGGATATGTATGCAGAAGAAGTGAAAGCAGGGAAGAGAAAGTCATATACCCATGTTCACAGCAGTATTATTCACAATGACCAAAGGTGGAAGCAATCCAAGGGTCTGTTTATCCACAGATGAATGGATAAACAAAAGGCAGTACCATCCAGAAAAAAATCCAGCCATGAATACCTCTATATTTTATATTACATGGCTAGATACTTTGTGGATATATGCATACAATGAAATATTACTCAGTCCTAAAAAGGAAGAAAGTTCTGACATGTACTACAACCTTGAAGACATTATGCTAGGTGAAATAGGCCAGTCACAAAAAATAAACACTAGGATTCCACTTACATAAGGTACCTAGAATAGTCAAATTCATAGAGACAGAATGCAGAATAGTGGTTGCCGGAGCTGGGGGGTTAGTGTTGAGTGGGTACAAGTTTCAGTTTGTGAAGATGAAAAAGTTCTGGAGATGAACAACAGGGATGGTTGCATAGCAACATGAATTTACTTAATGCTACTGAACTGTACACTTAAAAATGGTTAAGATGATAAAATTGATGTAATGTGTATTTTACCACAATTAAATAAAAAGTCTCCCTTTGCCTTTAGGTAATTTGAG
The DNA here is from genome assembly GCA_004026885.1 of Lyroderma lyra. Classification (NCBI taxonomy): domain Eukaryota; kingdom Metazoa; phylum Chordata; class Mammalia; order Chiroptera; family Megadermatidae; genus Lyroderma; species Lyroderma lyra. Next base: position 373,151 of record PVJL010000134.1, read on the forward strand.
TTAGATCAAGCCTGTCCACCCTGCAACCCAACAGGCTGCATGTGGCCCAGGACGGCTTTGAATGCAGCCCAACATAAATTCGTAAACTTTCTTAAAACATTATGAAAATTATGCACTGACCTTTTCTTAGCTCATCAGCTATCGTTATTTTGTTTTATGTGTGACCTAAGACAATTCTTCTTCTTCTAATGTGGCCTGGGAAAGCCAAATGTTTAGACACCCCAGAGTTAGAACCAAACTAAAAAAAGTACCATTTTATAAATGTGAAACATTCATTTTCCTCATGTAAGAACAGAGACTCATTCAAGCAAGTCATGGCAATGGGATGGGGTGATGGCGGGAGGGGGTGTTGTGAGCAAATGAGAGGAGGAATCCAGGAACAGGACTGGGGGAGACAGGAAATGAGCCCTAGGTGGCTTCGGCAGCAGAGGGTCAAGACTCTGCCCTCTGGCTCCTTTACATCGTCTCTCCTCGGGTCTCTGCCTGGGGGTGTCTGTTGGCCCCTTTTTCGCTAGCTTTCACTCTATCTCAAAGCTTCTGCTCATTCATGCCTTCAGTTTACTCATAACTTGGCCCCTCCATGGTCCAGAATAACCCTCCAGACGGGAGAAATAAAATGGTGTAAGCCTTAAATTCTTCAGTTCCACCTTGGTTAAAATTATAGTGGAATCCATTTGCCATAGCTTCTAGTGATTTTTAATGACGTGTTCTTGTGGTTAACACAAGAGATTTTGAGAATGCAAAATACTGGGTTAGCCATTATCTTAAAAAAAAAAAAAGATAAGGAAGAAGATTGATCAGTATTTGCATATTAATTCTCATAAAATTTAAGGTAAATTCATACTTATTTCCTATATTTTGTCATCTTACAAGTTTTTATCTATATTTGTTAACTAGGAAGACCAAAGGACTTTCTTTTGTACTATTCAGAGGTTTGCTTTAGTCATTCTGAGGAATACTGACTTATAACCTCCAGACTATAAATATTTGTTAGTGAAAACCATTTATATTAGAATGTTTGTAGTACAGAACTGTATTTGTTCACTTAAAGTCACAAACTATGTTTGCTCACCAAACCTGTGCAATTAACCACTGAACAACACCTCATTCATTTACCTATAATTAATTCAACAAATATAAATGGCTGTGCAGTTTGTTTTGGAGTTAGGAACATTTTTAAAGGCAGCTGCGCTTGCAAAAGTTATTTTGCAAGTAAAATTTATGTGACTCTAATAGGTAGCCTTATAGCATGTTTCCCAATGATCTGCTTCCTGGGATTCACACCCTCTGTTTAACCCTCCCTTTGAGCATGAGCTGGACCTAGTGACTTGCTTCTAATGAACAGAATATGGAAGCAGTGCAAGGATGTTGTGATGGAATTTTTTTGATATATTGACTTGGCTCAGCTACAGTCCCCAGTTATTCAGATAGATAGTAGATGTTGTTGTGAAGGTATTAAATGGGATTAAAGTCCATAATCATTTGACTCTCAGTAAGAGCGATTATCCTACATAATCTGGGTGGATGAGATTCAATAGCTGAAGCTTCCCTGAAGAAGAAAATTTTTGACCTGTGGACTGCAGCTCAGCCCACGCCCACGAGTCCTGCCCTGCAGATCTCTGACTTGTGTAACCAGCCCCCGTAATCACATAAGCCACTTCCTTTTGATGAATCTCTTACATTTGTCTCCTACTGGTTCTGCCTCTCTGGTGGAATCCTGACTGACAGATGTCACTTTACAGATTAAGTTGTAAAGACTGCTTTCCGTTTTGCTTGCATTATCTCCCTAGCTCTTCTAACATGCCTTCTCTGGAGGAAAGGGCCACCTGCAAGGAAATGAGAGAGGCCTCCAACCAAGAGCTAGCAGTTGCTGAGGCCCTTAGCCCAACAGCCCATGAAGGACTGACTCCTGCCCACAACCACATGTGGGGGCTCAGAAGTGGCTCCCAACCCAGGTGAGCCCTAAGATGGCTCCAGCCTCAGTGAACACCTTGATTGCAGCCCCCTTAGAGGACTCAGCTAAGCTATGCTAGAAATTATGAGATAAAGAAATGTTTGTTGTTTAAAACCAGTACACTTGGGAGTAATTCATTATGCTACAATAGATAACTAATACAGATAACTAATATAGATAGCTAATAATCTAACACATTGATTTTAAAACAGTACAAAATCTCATACTTCCAGATAAACTTTTAGCCACTGATAATATCTGATTTGCTCCACCACATTTCTCAATTCATTATTCTAAAATAGAAATGGAATTGATCCAACACTTCTAAATAGGGATCTAGTAACAGGCCACTGAACAGATATGAACATAGTGTTGGGCTGTTTTGGGGTCAGGTGCCTGTCCATGGATCTGTCAGCTGTGGCCAGGGTGGGGAGGTGGTTGGGATGTGGAAGTTTGTGGTTTATCCAAAAGCTGATGTACTTCAAAAGCTGTGGGTGAGACAGTTTCCCTGAGAAGAGTTGATGAGCCAATCCAGAATCATGATTTACATGCTTAACAAAAAGCCAGAGTCACAGACTGTAAATATATCCAGCCCGTGGTGATGTTCAAATATTTAACCTTATAGGAAAGGAACCTCCCTTTCCAAATTGTCCTTGGTCAATCAGAATGGATGTCAGCTGTATGCCATCCTGGTATGCATAATACAAATGAATATCAGCCCCAAAATAAACCCCAAACATCTTCATGCAAATTTATTTTCAAGTATTTATACACCAAAAGTACAGAAAACAGGTCTTTCCAAGGAACTAACTTTACAACATCAAGAGAAGAGATACTCATATTTTTAAAAGCTGAGTGTCTCAGCCAGGGCCTCCCATTTTTATCTCTGTGGGTAAATTTTCAAAACACAGAATATTTTGCCAAGAGTTGAAAAAACAAGAGCAAGCTCTCAAAATTCTCTAGTGAGTCTTTCTGACAGGTCATAGAGGTGACGTCTTTATCATGGTCAAGATTTTTCAGTGGCAAGACAGCTGTCCTTGGCAGCTTTCAGAAATGAAACCCACACCAACGGACTCAATATCTGCAAAATTCCACTCTCTTGCAAATATCAGTGCTTTCTTCATTTTGTAGACAGGAACAGCATTGTAGATTAGATCATTGGTCAGCAAATATTCAATTCCTCTTCCACTCTCAATTTTCTACAAGGACTATATTTCCCTGCCCCTTTGATGCTGCGCTTGGCCCCGAGACTTGCTTTGGCCTCATGATAAGCACAGTGTACTGCCCTGTCTCTTGACTTGGGCTTGGCCACCCACATGATTTGCTTTGGCCAATGGGTGTTAGCAGAAGATAGAAGACTTGAAATAAGGTTGCGTTTCACCATAGGAAGAACATGCCTCGGGCGACCTCTTGCTTAGGGATGATGAGACATATGGAGCAGGCCTTGATCAAACCTCCAGCTTTATGATGGTTCATTTTATGTGTCACCTTGACTGAGCTAAGGGATGCCCAGACAACTGGTATAATATTATTTCTGGGTGTGTCTGAGAGGATGTTTCGGGAAGAGATTGGGATTTAAATCAGTAAATTGAGTAAAGAAGATCTGCCTTCACTGATGTGGGCAGGGATCCCCCAATCTGCTGAGGACCAGAATAGAACAAAAAGGCAAAGGAAGGGTGACTTTGCTCTTCCTTCTTAAGCTGGGACATCCATTTTCTCTCGCCCTGAGTCAGTGGAGCTCCTTGTTCTCAGACCTTCAGACTCAGACTGAGTGATACCACAGGCTTTCCCGGTACGCCAACTCGCAAATGGCATATTATGGGACGCCTCAGCCTCCAAAATCACATAAGCCAATTCCCATAATAATTCTTCTCTTATATGTCTCTATATATCCTATTAGTTCTGTTCCTATGGAGAATGCTGACTAATACAAGCTTGGAGCCAAATCATCTGAAGCCCAATGATCCACAGACATGTGAGAAATACAATAAATGTTAAAAGAAAACAATCAATTGCTTTTATTTCTTTCATTTTTTAATCAGTGCTTCTCCAGACAAGATTTTTGTTCAGCCTTTGCTAAGTGTATTCCTCCTGACTGTCACAAGGTTATTATGATCTTTTTTGGCCAAGATGATGTATTTAACTGGGGCCTTGGAGTGTAATGGAGAAGCTCCTCACAAATAAACAGAAGGTGATCACAAAGGAACGCCACACTGGGCCCACAACGCACGCGGAGCTTCAAGTGGCGGTTCCACAGACGTGCCCACAGAAGTTTAAGAAGCAACTTAACAGATGTACAAAGCTGCAGATCAGAGGGGATATAAAGCAGTTAAACTTGCTTAAAGGCACAATGTGTCACCATCTAACGGTTACAAGCATCCTTAGCCCCACCGAGGAGGAACATGCGCGGGTGGTGCTCCTGGCTGTCAGCATGCCAGGAAGATTATAAAAACGCCATGCTGTGATATGTTGCCCTCCTGCCTGGGAAGCTACTATTAAGCTGAGTATTTACTGCACCTATTCAGACAGGAAAGGCAGTGCAGAGTGCTACCTGTCTCCTGGTTAGATAAATTAGTTGTGGGTGTCACAAGATTATAGCTGCCTATTGTTCTGTCTGCTGAAGGTGGGGAGAAATGAAAGCCCCTGGTCTCTGCCCTTGTAATGGTTCTTGTGAAATGCAGGAGGCAGCCTCTTTTCTTCCCAAGTTAATGGCAAAACAAGATCTGGACTGACTAGATTAGAGTTTGGGGCATAATTAAAAACAGAATACATGACAAAGAGGTGGGGGGGGGAGCACTTATTATAGTGGGAGGGCATGTATGACAGGAAAAGGAAGGCAAAGTGAGGAACCTGGGAAAATCAAATGTGCGTGCCACAGAAGGTGAGCTCCCTGCACTGCTGTACAAACTACCGCTGCAATCAGAACAGAAATGCTCCGTAGTCGGTGCAAAAAGGATTTGCAATCTGTTCAACTCCTCTCAAAATATTTTTTATATAAATTGTTTTGCCCTCACATTTCCATGATCTATGGAGCTATGAACTTTAAATTAGTGTTAAGAGAAATTGACAAGCTCTGCATTAAAAAATATCAGCCAGCCAGCCCTACAGGCTTAATTATAAAAGGAGAACATGATGGGTGCAAAAATTGTGTTTCAAAATTTTACCACATGCAATATAAATAAAAGATTATCTCATCTCATCCACTAGTAACCTTACAGATCAAAAGAAAGATATGAAAGTGACTTTGCTGGCATTTATAATTATTTATCTTGCCTGAATGGTTTTGTTGTATTTTGACAAATCCAAAATTTGTGATTATTTTTTGATGCAGAAGGGGTAGTAGCCCTACTTGGTGCATCTTGGACGGAGGTTCAGGAAATCATGCCAATTAAAATAGCACACATTTAAAATGGAGAAAGGTTTCCACATGTCAGATAAGACTATTGTAGATTTCTTCTTCAGCAACTATCTCTTGAGTATCTACTATATGTAAGCATTATACAGGTGCTTTTTGAAAAAAAGTGTCCTTTATAATGACTCTCATGATAGTCTTTGTATATTCCGAGTTTTTATGCTTAGAGCTTATTTTTTTTCCTTTCCAAAGCCATACCCTTTCACACTGGATTTTTTTTTATATTGTGATCTGATCAACACAAAAACCAGGAACGATCTTAGACCTCAGCCTTGATGCTCAGTCCCATTGTCCAAACCCCGTTCTCCCAATTGGCTGCCATTAGAAATCCCTCCGTGTCTTATTTATCATTTTGATCATTGCATGCTGCCATATGGTTAAGGTTACTAGACAATCTGATTTACTCAGGACATCCTTGATTTACTCCTATTATCCAGCAAAATTAACAACCATTAATAATGTCCAAGTTTGGACAATAAAATATACTTCACCCTACATATAATATGCTTTTATTCCTATTAAAGCTAGGAAGTCTTGAGTGAGGGTGTGAGTGAATGACTATATGTAGTGAGAGATTATTAGGTAATTAAGGCCAGCTCTTTGAAATTTGCAGGCTCAGTTCAGGCCTGAGGGTGCTACCTAAGGGCAAATTGACTTGAATCAAAAATGAATACAAAAGAGATTATAATGTTCTAAAATTCTCTTAAAGAATTTAAAAAAAAAAGTGATTTCTGTTGTTTCCAATTATACTGCAAATACTGCATTAGCCATTAATTTTTTTTTCAAATTTGCATTGACCCAAGACAAATGTATATATGAAAGTATAAGTAGATTTCCCCTTTTTAGTCTTGAAAATAGTTTCAGATTTACACAAGACATTAGCTACTTTTACACTTTTAACTGTCAAAATTATCTTTTATCAATTCATACATGATAACAATGATTTCCATTGAGAATCCTGGGCCAAACCCTCCTCTCTAATTTTTAAATGCTAATCCTTAAAGCAATTTTGGAAACATCTTCAATTATAGGGCATAGATTCAATCTAATCTTTAAATACAGTATTGAATAAACCACTCACAGTGCATGTTTTCACTCTATTTCCTCTGTGACTTTCTGAAGAAAACAGAGCAAGCAGTATCTTTACTCACATACTGGGTCCACTCAGTCCCTGATGATATAAAAGAATTAGCAGCTAACTTCTTCACAAAAATGTATTGAGCATCTGCAAAATTTTATCTAGTTCTGCTACAGCAGAGTGTCATGGACACAGGTGTGACTACAGCATGACTCTGATATCCCGAAGTTTCCTCGTCCAACAAAAATAGCATGCATGCCACATATGCCATTGAAAATGTTCTAGTAGCTACGTTAAAAAAGTAAAACTACATAAGTGAAATTAATTTTAATAATATCTTTCATGTCAACCAGTATATATAAAATATGTAATTGTTATCAGAATTATTAATGAGATGTTTTTACATCTTTTTTGTCTTGTTCTAAGTCTTCAACATCCAGTGAGTATTTTCCACTTTGAATACATCTCAATTTGCATTAGTACATTTCAAGTGCTCAGTAAATCACATGTGGCTGGTGGCTACCGTATTGAACAGTGCAGACCTGGAGCAATGGTCTCCAAAGTCTCATGCCCTTGAGAGCTCATTGGGGTTTGAGAAGAAAATCTTAAAATATCTGTATGCATTTATTTTTATTCCATCATTTAAAAAATCTTATCTAACAAATTCCATTTTAAAAAATGCACACTTACAATTAGGATCTCTAGTCTAACAGATGTTTTGTAAGAGGAAGGGAAGAGGGAGGAAGGGAGAGAGAGAGAGCTAGAGAATGAATGAGAAAATGAATGACCAAGATAAAAGTCAACAGGTTTTTTTTATGACCCACCCTTTAAATTCTTTCAGAGGTAGAATCTAATTCCCCTCACTTGGCAAATGGGCTGAACTGGTAACAATTCTAATGGATAGGCTAAAGCAGAAGTGTTTCTTTTTCTCTTTGTATTTCTGTAGTTTTACCTTCATGAATATTGATGCTGTGCTATTCTCTATGTCTATCTTCACTGATAATTGCACTTTTGACCAAAATCAGAAACCCAGTTTTGACTCATTTAATGCTCTTTGTCCTGTCTTCAACCTTGACTGACATTATGATGACTGGCTGGTTTCTTTTTGTTTGTATTTGTTTGGTATATTTTACTCATTCTGTTGTTTTCGAACTTTCGGAATCACTTTGCTTTAGGAGTATCTCTTACGTATGAGAAAGTTTAGATTTGCTTTGAGAACCACTCTAAAATTTATTATTTAATAGGTGAACTGAATCCATTGCATTTACTGTTAATGACAGATAAGTTTTGTCTTATTCTTTCATATTATTTTATATGGTGTTTTCTATTTTATAGTTTTCTTGAAAACTTTCCAACATATGTCCTATTTCTTTACCTCTGTATGTTTTAACGTATTCTTCCATAATAAATAGGAAGGTTTATATTTTTTACAAGTGGTTACCCTTACTTGTAAGTATATATGATCATGAATCCTCAATTTCTTTCGGCAATACACATTACTTATTCAGAGCATAAAGAATTTATGTATGTCCTTTTTCTCCCCATTCTCTTTCCCACTGTCCAATTTTTAATAATTATTTTATCTTTCTTAGGGTTCTATTTTGTAGTATTAAATATTCTCTTGCTTATATCAATTGATTTGTCACATCATTTAACCAGCAAGTATTAAAGATTAGGAAACCACATGCAGGTGTTTGTATGTGAATTTGTTTGGTCTTTACTTTCCAACTCCTTTCACTCTTACCCTTCCAACTAATATTACTAACAGCATGTCTGCACTATGAGAGCTCAGATTTACTTCCTGTCCGTAATTTAAGCTACACATTTATTTGAGTCTCAGTGCTAATAAATGTATTGTTTGTGTTGGTCCCTTTTCTCTTGTATCTTGATTGGCTGAAGTTGATACAGTATTCCTCAAGAAGGACTTGTGGGAACCATATTCTCTGAATTCTTGCATGTTCAAGAGCATTTGCCTGTTGTCCTTGTACCCAAATAACATATTTATTTATTTATTTATTTTGGGTGGTTCCCTGACTGGAACTTGAACCCAGGTCACAGCGACGAGAGTGCCAAAGCCTAGCCACTACGCCACCAGGGAGCTCCCTCAATGACACTTTTAGATTATAGATCTTTCCGTGAGGATATTGTCAGTGTTTCTCCTCTAGCTTGGAAGCGGCTGGAGCACTGATTGCTGCTGTGGAGAGGCCTGAGGCCAGCACACCCTTTTTCCTTTCATCGATGACTCTGCCTAGCTGCCCCAGGAGTCCCGTGGTTGTCTCGTTGTTTCCTGCAAATCCAGTAACTTCACTAAGAGATGTTTCGGTGCTGGCTGTCCTGAGTCAGTTTTCTCTGGAATATGATGTGTTCTTTCGTATGTAGATACAAACTTCTCATATTTCAGGTAAGTTTTCTCAAATTATATCTTAAGTATGTTGTAAGGATTCAATATGTTCTTCTTCAGCAGCTCTAAGGATGCACATGTAGAAGGAACCTCCTTGGGCTCCTATGCTTCTCCTCCTTTTATCCTAACTTCCTTCATGTATCTTCCTTCTGCCCCCACCGCTCATTTCCGCCCTCCGGTCCCCACTGTGTTTTTGCAGTGTCTCCTCACCCTGGAGCTTCGTCCAATTTCATGTTAACTTCTGCGATGGTTTTAGCTCCCTTCAACCTTTTTCCTAAACGCTGCCAGGTCATAGTTCACCTCCCGCTCGGTCTCCCCATGACCTCTCTCTTGTCTGAGTTCCTGCTTCTTTGGTTTGTGTTCTTCCTCTGGAGAATCAATTGCTTCACCAAGTTTTTAAAAATTTTTAGCAAAAAGTTTGGTCATAATTTTCAGGTTCCCTGTGGTGAAATTTGTGGTGCTTCTCTGCCACCTGTTTGATTCTCTTCCTGTGCTTCCATAGATCCTCTGATTGTTTCTTTTTGAATTTTTATCTTTTCAATACCAGTTTTTCCTCAACCAGATATTTGCAGAAGTTCACATTGGGCGAGGGCCAAGGCCAACCAGGACTTTTCTTATATTGCAGCATTTCGGGTGGAAATTTGTTTTTCTTAAGTCAATGTGGTTTAGCAGCTATGAGGTTTTTCCAAAGCAAAGTTACTCTTCTTCCCCTTTGGCAGGGAAAGACTGCTTCCTTACAAATATGACTTGTCCCTATGAATTCTTTTTTAACCTCACTTTTTCTTCTTCTTGGAATAAAAACCAGGTACAGGGGTCCTCCTCCTGCCAGCACAGGTCCCCTGTTTCTGCTGTTACGCACAAGGTGTTCAGTTTTGCACCTCGGGCTGAATCTCCACCTTTGAAGAATGTGTTTTGTCTTGTTTAAAGACCAGTGCTGCAGTGTTCTCTCTCCTCATGCATTCATAAATCATCTCCACAACTTCTGGCAACCCGGCCACTTATTTTACAGTTTGGGGTTCTAGCTTTGTCTTAGTTTTGCCGGGAACTAAGTTTGTCCTTTTCTTTCTCATCTTTCTTACCTCTTTTGAGTTGTTTCTGGCAAGGGAAGGAAGAAGTGCTTCATGGCACCATATATAAACCCAAAGTCTCTTTCATTCTTTTAAAATTATTATTACTTGGATATTTTTTAAATGCTCACAGTATTTTAAAACATGCATAAAATTTATAAATATGCCATACTTGCGTATAAATTTGTAAATATATAGCATATAAATACATTAGGTTGCATGTTCCCTTTAAAATATTTTTAGGAGCTAACTGGTTAAAAAAGCTTAGAGAATCCCTAAGTCAAGCACATCATATGGATTATGTGCTATTGTAAAGGTAGATACTAAAGCTATTGGTCCAGGGAGAACTTTTCTCTTCTAATAAGCGTAGATAGCTATCACACGCTGTATAAGCAGTTGGCATTGAGAAAATAATTGGTTTGAGGAATACTTACTCTCTGATAGAAATAACACTTTTGATAGTTTTGTAGTTTGATTTTTCAAGGCAGTTTTTTATACACTATTTCATTTGATCCTCCAAATGATCCATTGAAGGCAATATTATTATTATTTCTTTTTTGCAAACATAGAAAATGAGGTCCACAGAAGTTAAGTGATTTATTCAGGGTTACACAGTTGAATGCCAACTCATGGTGACTGGAGTCCTCAACCGCTGCCTGGATTTAGGGAATAAAAATGTCCCCTTGGGAGTTCCCTGGTGGTGTAGTGGCTTAAGGCTTCAGCACTGGCACTGTCAGCGCTGCGGCCTGGGTTCAATTCCCAGCCAGGGAGCTGCCCACATACCAAAAAAAAAAAAAAAAAAAAAAGGTCCCTTATTGGGACATGGGCCCATACCAAAGGGAGTCCTGTAGTGTAAGAAGTTGCCAAGTCACAGAATTTTCCAAATTAAAACACGTTAATCCTGATTTTATTTTTAATGAGACAAAAGCAGAGAGAGATGTTTGTTCCTTCAAATATTTGAGGTAATCTTTTCAAAATCTCTTAGATTGGCTCCGCAGCACTAAAACAAGAGGTATACTCATTCTTCAGTTTATTTCATCAATATATGTGCTCAGTGCAGAACCCGAAAAGGATTTCTGAATAAGAGCTGGAAAACAGTCCAATGTTCTTCGTTATCTTAAACATTTTATTTTCAACTTAGTGTTCAGAAGGCTTAGTATCAAGTCAATTATTGTTTGAGAGTACATCAAATAACCATCAGTTAAAATGTCAGAATATCTTTATTCTTTTGAAATAAACTGCCTCTTCCATAATTTATTCTGATGCTTCATGGCCAGATGCTACGCAATCAAATAATTGGAACTTCTGTCACTTCTAAATGCAGCTTACACACAGCCAAGTGTGTGGTATTTTATTGATTTATTAGTACAGTCAGAATGTGTGTGTATGTGTGCACATACGTACATATTTGTGAGTGTGTGTGTGTATATATTTTGGAAAAGGCACAAGATAATTGTGAATAGATTATCTGTGCTCAGATTTCAAAAGTCATATAAACCACATTTTGAGTTAGGCATCATCTAGCAACCACAACCAATTTGCTTTCACAAAGTTATGCCCTCAAAACTATTCGAATAAGATTGTTTTTAATATAATAAAATAACTCATATCACAGATAGCCAAGAGATTTTTCCAATGAGCATTTTTAATGCTCATTGAAAATTTAGGAAGGATTGATTGTCTAAGTAAATTCTAGGCTTTGGAATAGTTGTCAATCCCTCCTCGACAAATATTCTTAGCTAGAAAGGGTTCGCTTTTTACTATTAAAAGATAAGTCACAAAACTACAGAAAGGAAGGCAAGAAAGGAGACAGGGAGGCATGGAGGGAGGAAGATTTCATTGGCAAGTATGTATTTATGTATTGAGAATATTATGTGAATCTAAAAGTTGAGAATAGGCTTTTTTATATGAACTTGTCACCCTGCTTTCTGCACCTAATTCTGCCGGCCCTAAAATGGCTAATTAAAACCTAACTGAATTGCTTAGTTAATTCAGTTGACAGTTAACCCTAGGGAATATTTTGTCAGTTAATTATATACATTGACAATTTTTATATGGAGGGTATAAATTTATAGTAATACAGCCATAAAATCCCACCCCAGCAACCAAAGTTTTGTTCATACAAAGAAGCAGATTAATCTTAAGCACTAGTGAGAAATGTAATTGAGCTAGTTTGATAAGTGATTATTCCCATAGTGCTTCGAGGAACTTGCAATTCTTATAAATTATTTTTCTGCTACAGTTCAATCTGCCAAAAGATGTATACAATATTGCTAAAGAGCACATGTTGGTGAATAAATAAGAACTTCTCTCTCTGACTCAGTCTCTCTCTGTGTGTCTCTGTCTGTCTCTCTCTCTCTCTCTCTCTCTCTCTCACACACACACACACATATGCATGCACATGTTTTAAAGTTAAATTTCAAGTTTCACTCCATTTTAGATTCTTAACAAATGAATCTATTCTGAGCCCAAGAACTTGCAAGGTTAAGAATATGATAGAAACTCAAACCAAAGGAATTTATGGTCTAATTAGGTGACAAGACTTTGAAGATGTAAATCAATCAGAAAAATAAGACAGAACTGAATTGGGTACCAAAATACATGGAGCTTTGGGGCAGAGCACTGTGAGTTCTTGGGTTTCAAGGAGGAAGTGGGGAAGTGGGATTAGAGCGGGTAAACACAGGAAGCAATGTCTGTCTCCTCTTGCTGGGGAGATGGGGATGGCTTTACTAGGAATACGGTATCTGAGATGAGTTTTAAAAAACATAGCCAGGGTGTCCAACGTTTTGGCTTCCCTGGGCCACAATGTAAGAAAAAGAATTATCTTGGGCCACACATAAAATACATAAAACTAACAATAATTCATGAGCTTAAAAAAAAAAAAAAGGTCGCAAAAAAAATAAAATATTTGAACAAAGTTTGCGAATTTGTGTTGGGCCACACTCAAAGCCATTATGGGCTGCATGTGGCCCGCGGGCTGCAGGTTGGACAAGCTTAACATAGAGTTTGTCCAGAGGAAAAAGGAGGGCTGAATGAATAGGTCAAAGGCAGAAAACATTTAAAACTCCAGGAAGTTTAGGCTTTCCCTGTAAGTTACTGGGGCCTTGAGAGTTTTTCAGTAGGAGAAGGATAGGGTCAGATCAGATCTGGGTTTTAGAAAGTTCCTTTGACTATGAAATCCAGACCAGGATTATGGAAGCGACACCTTCAGGGGCATCACACATGGTGGGACCTGAACTGAAGGAGTGGCAATGGAGGCGAAGGTTAGGAGATCAACTGCCACTGCATAAACATACTTGTAGACTAAAGAGTTTCATTTTACTGGTATTGAACAATTCTTTTTAAAAGGCAGAGTCAAAGAGAGATTATAAGTGGTTGCTCCCTTCAGAATTATAGAAGGTGACTCTCTGCCTACATGTACTTCGTGAGGCCTGTGGTCTGCAAGCCAAATCAACAAATAATTGGGGAGGAAAAATCCGTGCCTCCCACATTCCACTCCAGCCGTTTGGAATGGCTATCAGAAGCCGCCTGCATGAGTAAGTACCCTGCAATATGCAAAGCAGTTATTTATGTAGATGGTGTGGAAAAGAAGAAAAAAATTACTGTTTTCCATTATCCAGGGAGTTCCATCCACCCACCCCTTACCAGTGAATTAAGTGTGAATAAATAAATACACCCAAGTTCACTGGTAACCTTTAGTGCCTTCCATTAATCAGAGTAATAAGGAGTCTTTCCCGGGGTCTTCACTGATGCTCTGGAAAGAAAAATGGTGACATGAGGTCAGTTTAGCTCTAGCCCTATGACACTTTGTCAATATGATATTGGCAATTCAGTTATGGTGAAAAATAAGGGCATTATTTAGCTGTTAGGAGTTAGTAAATAGATTATTTATTATGTTGTCTGTCATCAATCAGAACCCCATGCCAATAAGACACCAGCTGCCTAGATAATTTTCCTGCAAAGGCCTAGAACAGTTCGCTTGGGCTCCCTTCCGCCCTGCTCTCCTGCTCCTGCTCTCTCTGTCTCTCCCTCCTCCCTCCCTCCCTCCCTCCCTCTCGCTGGTGTGCTCTCTCTCTCTTTTTCTCTCTCTCTCCCCTCCCCCTCTCCCTTCCTCCCTTTCCCTTCCTCTCTCCCTCTGTGTGTGTGTGTAAAAAAAAATGTTATAATACTTGAGGTTGATGAATGTAGGAATTTATTAACAGGAAATGAAAACTGATAAGTGTTTAATATTTAATGTGAAATAATCTACTATAACATAAAAAACTCAAAATAATACTAACTGTTTTAATTGTCCATGATAATTAAACTGTCACTGCAGTGATTAAAAAGATAGGTGGATAATAAGTTATTGACACAAGCTCTTCAAATAAAGTGGGCTAATTTTAAAACTAAATTTAACTTGAATGATTGCCTGCTTCCTTGTATCTTCATTTCTTAATTTTTTTTTTTTTTTTTTTTTGGTGGCAGCATCAAAATCTGGTTTTATCCGTTTTTACCAGAGATAATAAACCCAAAGTAACTGAATCAGTATATGTTAATAAAAATACCTAGCAATAAAAACTTCTGGTAATAAAATCTTCACTTTTGCTGAAAGGAAAAGATTATTTACGACATAGTGAAAGAACTGTAGGTTAGCTATTTGGGAAGTGTGTGTGTGTGTGTGTGTGTGTGTGCGCGCGCGCGCGTGTGTGTGTGGGGGGTGTGCACGTGTGTGTGTGTGTGTGCGCGCGCGCACGCGTGTGTGTGTGCGTGTGCGTGTGTGTATGTGTCTGTGTGTGTGCGCGCGCGTGTGTGTGTGTGCGCGCGCGTGTGCACATGCACATGATTCACACATCACACGTCTAAATAAATTCTGGGAGAATTCAAGTTAAAAATTTTAAGTCAAACACAGACACAATTTTTAAAATATTTGATTGAATATATACAAATCTCTTGAAGGAAAAGATGTCTGGCGTTGAAATTCTGTAAAAATCTTATAATCTTCCATTCTCAATCTCTCGTTGTCTGGTTCTGGTATAAAGTTATATAAGACTTATAAAATTACCTGGATAAGTGTTTCCTGATTCTGTATTTTTCTAGGAAACTTGGTTTATCATTGAATTGGTCTACAGAGCTCAAATGGTGTTTTCTAAATGGAAAGATTTTGAACTTATATTCTGATTTCTTTTATAATTAAGGGGTAATTCAAGCTTTCTGTCTCTTACAGAGTTAGTTGGTTGAGTTACATTTTTCTAGGAATTTGTCCCCTACATCTAATTGTTTAAATCAATTGACATGATATTGTTCATAGCATTCCTTAATTATATTTTTAAATTTCAACTGTATGTATATTTATGTTTTCCTTTTTCTCCTTTATAGTAGTAATCATTTCTATTTTCCATTGGTTACTGTTTTGATGTTTATTATCTCTTCTATGTTTTTTTTTGTTTATTCTGTTTTACTTTTTAAAACTTTTTAATTAGACACCATTCATTAATTTTCATCTCTTATTCTTTTCTAATGTAAGCGCTTAAATGTATAAAATACCACTTCTACTACTCCTAGTAAAATTTTTGGCATGTATAATTTTCACAATTTAGGTAATAGGCATTATACACACACACACACACACACACACACACACACACATACACATATTTTCATCTTTGACCCAGGACATGTCACCAACCTGGTCCCTTCAATCCTCTTGAAAATTTAGGCACGTCTGCCCCTAATGTGTGGTGGCTGGGACAAAAGTAAAAATGGAATGTCTGTGTGTTCATGTCTAAATGCTTAAAAGTTATAAATCAAGTCTAAAAACTGGCACATAAAATATGCCCCTTCTCCCTCCTTTGAATGATATACCTTCACACAACAAAGTAGAGATTTATGTGAAAAACTATGTTTTGTTTATATGACTGAAAAGTGGAGAAATACTAAAAAATAACTGACACTGATTATTATTCCACATGTCTAGGTATTCTTTTGATAGCTTAGTGAGGTTTGACTGACAAATAAAATAAGGACTTACATAATTCATGTTATGTACTATTTCAGAAAATTTATTTGTCTTGCCTTTATTTCAGAAAATCACTTATTACCTACAATCAAGATGTTTACACACTTTGTTTTCTATTAATGTTAATTATCTAAAAGATCAAAAAATAAATTGCAATTGTATCCAAAATATATATGTAATTATTTGCCCATCAAAATCATATACTTAATGCAGTTTCTTAGATCAAGAAACTAAAACTTACTAACATAATTTAAAATTTTAAATTATTATTATATATTTGTATAATATAAAATTATTTGTAATTCTAGTGCTCAATGCCTCTCCAGGTTCTAATGTAAAAAATCAGTAGGTATCACACTTCACATATAGCATATTAAACCTACAGGTCCATGAGTTTAAGAGCAATATGAATTGTTTAACATTGGAAATTTTTCTTTGCAGCCATGTGTATCTTTTGCACATACTGTGCTATTTGTGAGTCTTCTCAGAACCACAAATTGGACACAAAGATAAGCTAAAAAAAAAAAAAGAATAGACACTTGAGACTACTAAGCAGTACTTTATTGTATGACTACCTATTGCATTTACTCCAAAGAAAAAGATTTAACAAGTTGATTAATTTTCATTTTTCTAAAGGTTTCCAGCTCTTGAATCTTCCCTATCTGCTAAAGTAGTATCCATCTTCAACAACCCAAATCTCACCATATCTAGACTTTATCACCCTTTGGTTTTTTTTGTTTGTTTGTTGGGGTTTTTTTTTTTTGTTTTTTTTTTTGTTTTTGCTTTTTGGTATGTGGGTAGCTCCCTGACTGGGAATCGAACCCAGGCCACAGCGCTGATAGCGCCAGCGCTGAAGCCTTAAGCCGCTACACCATCAGGGAACTCCCACCCTTTCTATTTAGATACGATGTTCACAAGTGTGTGTGTTCTCCTGGGGCCGTAATAGAGTCAGTCATGAGAGTGGTTGTGTAAGGTACTATCATGCTGTACACATGTGTACCAATGTATAATGCTGTACCAATGCTAAGCATGTGTCTTTAATATACACATATGTATGTATGTGTATTGTGTGTATGCGTTTATGATATTAGAAGCTTCTTTGAAACATGGACCCAAGGCAGGGTCCTCCCTTGTCCCAATCTAACTGAGGTACAGGTCAGCTTTCCCATCTCTACTGGCCCAAGGCTAGATAGCCATGTGTAACAAGCAGAGTTGCTTTTGGGTTGCTACCCTTCTTCTTGCTTCTTTGGTTTTATCCAACCCCACCTCACATTTTTGCTGCTTTTTCTATTAGGAAAACAGAGATCTTTAGCAACCTCCTTCACCTCTTATAACACTAGCAATATCTCCAAGAGTATGTCCCTTCTAGGGCTTAATTCTAGAACCCCTACAGTCAAAGTGTTCCTTAGAGTTTCTAGTTGGCCATAATTCTAGGAGTGAAAGTCTTCCAGTGCCCATTAATGTGTTGAAATTTTCTTTGCCATCATGTCCTCATAGAGATTGCAAGCTCCTGGAGACTAGGGGTTGTGTTATTTATGTTTAAATGCACCACCAATGCCTGGCCCATCATACATACTTAATAAATATTTATTGAAATAAAATGACTGTGAAGGACAGATTTGATTTTATAAAAGCAAAAACTTCTGTAAGTTAGAAAAACTCCCAATAGCCTTAGGAAAATATCTGCAGCAAATGTAGAGAGATATCGTCTTTAGCAGGTAAAGAGTTCACACAAATAGATGAGAAAAAAGCTACAACCAATATAGGTAAATGGGTAAAGCACCTAAAAGACAATTCTCTGCAAGCTAGAAATAAATTCCAAAGCTAACACAATACTTTGGAACCAATTTGGCAATCAAAAGCCTCAACCTTTTCGCTTTCTTTGACCTAATAATTCCACTGCTAAAAAAATTTATCTAAGAAAATTAAAAATTTCAGAGGAGAAAGTTTTATTTATCTAACTCAAGTGTGGTAAGGGCTTTCTTTTTCTGTCTCACAAGATGTTCTTTGGCATCCTTGCTGGGGGTCATCATGGAAGGAGTGAGAACCCACAATCAGGCATTCAGTGTCAACAAGATGACTACTAGAGCACCATACAACAGTAGACATTTGCCTATATTGAGTTTCACACAGCTCACCGGGTATAAGTAACCCTGCATCCCTAGAGCAGCCATCAACATCTGGGCCTGATGGAAACAGAGATTCCCTGATGATCACTCAGGTTGAAATGTAAAAGGTCTTTATTTTAATCATATGCAAATTAAAAGGTCTGCCTCCCTACCCCCCAGCATTTAACAGTAGTATTACAACTCCAAAATACTTACGCCTGTAGTGTTGGCTCCAAATGGTCTTGAGCACCTTGAAAAGCTGGGGCTTCAGTTCCAGTGGAATGGCTACAAGAGCTTATTAGCAGAAGGGTTGGAGCATCTCAGTTTACCCAGCTAGCTGCCCAGGCCATTTTATGGAACAGAAGCTCTCTGCCCAGGTAGCCCCCCTCCTTGGTGATAATTAATAAAAATTATTTTTCTTGGAACCATGGTTACACAGAACCTAGAAACTGATAGCATGTCCCTAGCTGTCCATCAAGAAGTGCTAATGTGCCATGCTGCCACCTGCCATTAAGAGAGCTTTTTACCACCACCAGGCCTCTTGCCATTTCTCCTCAGAATGCACTCAGCTGGATCAGCCTGTAATACACTACTGTGATTTCAACGAAATGATGGAGCTAAATAGCAGAGGAGTATGGCACTTGGAACAGAAAAGAAAGGGGATGAAATAACTATCATTACCTCCCTGAACTTCAACAACTATGAAAGAGCCCTTTTCTGAGAAGCCCAGATCCCCAATTTCAGCTGGTGTAATGGCAGCCAGCTTTGCAGAACAGGCAGAAACACTTGTCTGCTCATGAAATCTCTTGTCTCTCCCATTGAACAGGTAAAGATGATCCTCTGGCATCTATCTCAGCCCAAGGTTTGGACCCCTGACCTCATAGTTCATTTGATCCTAAAGCAATGGTTTGTAGACTCCTTTTAGAATCTTACTGAAAATTAATAATAATGACGGACTCCTATTGAAGAGAAATGCATATGCATACATGCTCCTTTGCACACAATATCAGTGGAGCACAGGGACCCCCAAGGCCCACCCAGAGAACTATCATCTAGTTCTCTCTACACTCAGGCCACCACTCCCGATTCCTCTGTCTGTCCCAGGCCTCCTTCATGGATCATGGGGCTCTATTCTGCTGAGCAAAGAAGCAACATTACAAATTTTCCTAGCACAGAGCTCCAGGGGGCTAACGGGACTTCATTTCAGGAGGCCCGTGGTGAAACATCCTTGTCACTATGTCTATGAATGTCCACAGTAAAAGAACCTCTGTTCCAGAGAGACGCTTCCCAGTCTGACTTCACTTTCAGTGGATTTATATGTCGTTCTCAAACAAGGTTGAAAAGCGGTTTGATGCATAGAAAAACAGAACCACTTTCGGTAAGAAATTAAGAGTGAAATTACATCAGGATTTCTTTTTAATTGGAATTCTAGTTGCATTTTTCAATGAAGAGTCATAAAATCATTTCTTTAGCCAGAAGTATTATTATCCTCATTTCACAGGTGGGAAATCGGGAATTACAGAGAGGTTAATGGCTATGTCTAAAAGCACACAGCACGCCCCCATCAGAAGAAGGAAATACAGGTGTAGTCAAGGGTTCATACTGTTCTGTGTTAACCCAAACTTTATGAACAAGTTTGGCTTGCCCCTAATTGGCATTCAATTTTAAAAAATGTCTTTCATTAAAAAATATAATTTGAAGTACTGGGTAATTGACTCACATTTGATTAAGGCAGAGTCTATTGGATTAATATGATTAATAGATAAAATTATAATCAAACAGAAAGCAGTACAAAAGGTGATGAAGCCATGGATCACATTAAGATACTGAATTTTTAAAAGATGGATATGCAGAAGTTTTTTTACATTAGGAATATTCATTTCACAGTGGATCTCACACTGTTCAGCTGTCGTTAGTGGTGTAATTAGAATGAAGTTTGTGTTCAGGATTAAAAGAAGAAGTACTTGGAAGTGTTTTGATTTCACAGTAAGGAAAACCCCAGCTATCCTCTTTCTGATTCTCCTCAAATCATTTGGTTCAATGGTAATTTCTCAAACTAATAATGAAGCGAGCCACTCCAGTGGTTATCCCTGCTCAGAACTGAATACTGGGGTGCCACAAAAATGTATACACATGCTAAGAGATGTTATGTATGTATTACTTGTCGAAGTTGCATTGAATTACAGTAGCAATGTATAGTATGATGTTCGCTCAAAAAATGGCATTAATCAAATGAATGCGAGTGTCACCATGCGACAGGCAGGACAGTCAAAAAAAAAAAAATGGCGGAAGCACGTTTGTTGTTCCAGGAGCACAAGACCATTTTGAAGTGGTATTTGAAATTCAAGAATGTTGTTTGAGTTTCCACCACATTCTCCTGACTTAATACACCTTGACTTTGACCTGGGGGGGGACCTTAAAGGATGTAATGTACCATAGAAAACCAGCTACACTGGTGGTACTTCAGGAAGAAATTGAAACAGCATGCCCAGCAATACAAGTGAATCAAAATAAAGAATTCAAGAATGGATAAGATGCAGTGTAGATTAAATGGTAGAACCAACAGTGACAATGCAAATGTTAAAAAACATTCTATAGATAAAAATAGGTAATCTCAAAAGCAAATTAATTGACACAAAAGAGTTACAATTTGATTCATGAGTTACATATGACATTAAATATTATCACAAACATATGTTGACATTGTAAGATAAGATATGTGATGTTCTCATGACCGCTGAATAGATGACACATGAGGTGATGCTCTGTAAATGAGCAGTTGTAACACTGAATGTGGAATTTGATGTGACATTAACTATACAGAGGGTGCAAAAAAAATACACATTTTAAGAAAGGAAAAACTATATTAAAATTGTAATACTCAATTATACCAATAACAGGAGATAAATACAAGTCACATTTGACTTCTGCAATTATAAGAAGTGCTCAAAGTGGTTACCATCAGCGTCCAAACATTTCTGATTACAATGAACTACGGCTTGAGCAACGCTGAACCTACGTAATTTTTGCTGGCCAATGCCACCCCAATACATTTAACAATAAATAAATAAATAAATAAAAAGACAACAAAGGTAAACTTGGACTGCCCCAAGTACACTGGAATATAAGGTCACTGAAATCATAGCACACCCTTGCCTCCAGCTTCTGTTGCTCTGAGTTAGACTCTAGGTGTGTGCTCAAATTGCCCTCTTAACTAAAAGTCCTCAACCAAAATTTTAGTGACTGCCTAATAATCTATATTTACCATTATTTAATCATTTCCTTATTGATAGGTAATTAGGCTGAATAAAATTGTAGCAACTGAAGATCTACACTATAAGTATATGTATCTATGTATCTATAATTCAGAAAGTCTTTTATGTCTGATAGTATAAATGTGAAATGTTTTCTTATCTCTGGAGACATTAATAAATTAGAGTATAAAGTATTTTAAATTAAAAGCACTCTGTTCTGATTGGCCTATAGAGATTAAATAAGGTCCTAAAGTTAAATAGTTCTAAAATTTCCAGAAAATAACAAAAATTGAACTCCAAATACATTTAAATATGCTGCACATGAAAACCATTATGTTGGGCAGAGCATAGTAGATGGGGCGGGCGGAGCACTAGAGCGTGACAGAAGGGTGGTAAGGGTGTCCCTGTGGGAGCAAAGGGTAGTGACAGTGATTGGAGATTGGTTATGCACAATGGGTTAATCAAGTAAGTGAATATACTAAAAATAATGAGAGTCTGATTTCTCATTGTCAAATAAGGGAGTTACTGAAAAAAAGAAACTACAACAAATCATGTATCAGATTCAAATTGAAAGTATCAGTTTGTATTCATGGTTTAATATGTAGATATAAATACCAAATCTATAAATCCATCTTTAGCCATGACTACTAAAGCCAACATTATTGAGACAATTGACAAAACTTGAATAGAAAATGAGAACAAGATGATAGTAATGTATCAATGTCAATTTCCTATAATAATTTTGATTATTGTAGTTTGATTATGTAGGAAAATATATTCATTTGTAGGAAATATTCTAGAATGATAAATATAACAGCCACTTACTTACTCTCAAAAAGTATAGTACAAAGTTCTTGTACTCCAATTGCAATTATTGAAAGTTTGATATTGTTTCAAACTAAAAAGAGAATTTACATGGTGCAAAGATGTAAACATTATAATGATTCTTGGTACAAATTGCTAAGTTGCTTTCCAAAAGCAAGGTTGGACCTTGTCTTATAACTATGCAATTCCTTTTTTTATCTATTAAATTTTTGCCAGATAAGCCAGGCACTAACTGTATTCAAGACTTTATTTCAGTCCTACCTATCACACTTTATAATAGAAGTGCTGATTTTCATGAACTCACTTATTATCTCAATGTGGGAGTAATCACTCATTGTATCATTAGCTGATAATGACTAGATGAGTTGATTGAGCTGTAAATGACTATAGTTAGAGATTGCAGCTCTAGCTGATTAGATAAATATGCCACATATTTCATTTTGATCATATCAATTTCACTATCATTTGACTGAAATGTATTCCTTCAACCTAAAGTTCTCATTAAGGTATGGTAATTTCTCTGAAATATGGTTGTATGCAGAACTTCTATCAGCCAAAAGCAGTGGTTACAAAAAAGGAAGGTTATTTTACATCTGAGCAGTGGCATAGCTGTATGATTTTATGCAACTTTAGATATCTGAAGACCCTTTGTTACAAAGTGAGTAATGTCCTTATTACACTTGGCATACTACACATGCATGGTAGAGCAGAGATACCAGTGCTTATTTAATTGAATATCTTGTGTAGTTTTAAGAATTTTAGTGGGATTTGGAGGGTTTTCCCCAGTCAGTCCTAAGGAATGTCTGTCTCTGGCACCAGGCGTCAGGCATTATTTAGACTTTCTAGCCCATTGCTTCACAAACTTTCAAGTGCACATGAATCTTGTTAAAATGCATATCTGGTTCAGCAGGCCTGGGGTGGGATGCAAGAGTCTGCATTTCCACCCTGGGCAATGCACAAGTCACACTCAGAGGGAGCCCACTTATGCAGCTTCATCAAAAGGACCTCAGACGCTGTGTGTGAGGAGAGGCTAGCAGCACCGGGAATCTGCTGCTCTCTGCAGGCCTGGCTGATCCACCTGCTCTAGAGCAGTTAATCTAGCCACCAGCTGGTTGGACAAGGACAGTGACTACAGTAAGCAATTTTGTTGGACCAAGATTGTATACTTAAGAAAACAGCCAAAAATTTGAAGCATGTAGTGATTGGTATAGGTTAGGCTGTGCTACGATAATAAACATTCTTCAAATTTCAGTGGCTTAAAGAAAAATAGCAATCTATTTTTGATGCACATTATACATCCACAGCAGTTAACTGGGAGGTGTGCTCCACATCATCCTTTCGCAGGCCCAGTGGAGCCTCCACCATATGGAGTACTTACTGCTAGTCTCCATGAAGCAAAAGAGCTTTCCACCTGGATACAACTTGTGTTACTTCCACTCACATTTCTTTAGCCAGAATAAGTCATGCCTCATTTTAAAGAGGTGAAGAAGTGCAATTCTACCTTGTGTCAAGGAGAAGACCCAGAATCTCAGTGACTGTCTTTCACTAATAACCAGCCCAGAGCTCTTCCTGCTTGCTCCCCATATCCCAGTACTTACCACAATTATAGAACTTCTACTGCATTGCAATTACCTGATTAGGGTCGGTAGCCCCTCACCAGACTCCAAATTTCTTAAGGACAGGCACTCAACTTATCTTTACACTCAGTACTGCCACAGTGTAGCACAAAGACACACTCTGCAAAAGCTTGAGTGAAGAAGACAGTGTCCTCCTTTTTTTTTTTAATGTAGGTCTGTGTCTTTAAATTTATGATTTCAAAACAATTACAATTGAAAAGCTATTTATATCTCATGTTCCTTAGGAAGGATATACATATAGCCTTGAGCTGCAATTCTGACTTGGCTTTTGAATGCAAATATTTTAACAAGTATAACACACAGAAGCTTGAACTATCAATTACTCCTAGCAGCATATGTAAAATATCTTGTTTATCCCAGAGATCCTAAATTAGACTGAAGATAAAAACTCTAGCTTTAAAAATACAGCTCTGAGATTTTGCATTTGTCCTTAACTTATCTTGAAGATGAGTCAAAAGTTAGAGCTGCTTAATATTTTAAAAAGAAAAGTAATAATCTAGTTTTCTAAATAAATCTTAGAAACTTATTTATAAATTTGTACATTTATAATTGCTAATCAAAGATAAAACTCCAAAGGCTTTAGAATATTCAAATATTCTAAAATTCTATGCTAGAATGAGAAGTAAATGCAAAAGATGAGTTGTCCATCATTAGTTTCTATGTTTATAAATAGTTATTAATTTTCCTATATATTTCAGGGCTTTAAAAGAAACCAGTTGAATTTCCACCAAAACAAATTGGTTTAGGGAATAATACACCAATTTATTATTGAATTCAACCAAAATGGTGAACTCTTTAAAATATCCAGTTACTGAATAAATTAAATGAAACGTTCCCAGCAAGTCGGTACATAAGGTACTTTTGGAGAAAACACAATGTATATGTTTGTAATAAAAATTAGTCCATTGAAAGGTCATAGTTCCTTAACTACAAATTTCTTTTCAAAGGAACCATTGAGCAAGTATTGGATTTAGCAATTATTTTATTTAATACGAAAAATATGCTTACCAATTTTAACGTCTTTAGTTTTACAAGCTTCCCATCAAACTGGCCCCAGGAAAATCAATTGGATGTTTCATGTTTTTATAGCATTAGAACATTTTAATTTGATTATCATGATACTTTCCTGAGGTAGAGGAGTGTCAGATACTTTTAGCCCCTTCTAACATGACTGCTTTCCTACTATAATTCAGTTCCCTTCTTCTCAGTTGGCTCTCTAATTGTTAAATATTAATAAGGCAGTTTTCACAAATCCTCTCACCAACTGGCATTAAGTCAGCTTCTTTCCGATTTGGGCAAGGAAATTCATCCCCTTCAAAAAAAGATTCTTCCTATGGAAATTTCTCCTTTTACTGATAACAAAAATCCAACTTGTTAACTTACAGAGCATATCTGAATGTCTACTTAAGAGAAATATGAGTTCCAATAAACAGACATTTATTTCTAGGGTTATATCACCTTGTTTTTTATGCTTAAAAACAACTATGGAACTTGTTTGATGATATTAAAAAGTAACCAAATTGGAAATTATTTAAGACTCCTGAAGTATGAAATAGATAATATTAGCTCTCCCTGAAAATCTATAGCGTGGTTTGAACTAGGTAAAACAGTGAAATGGATTAAGTTGATCTTACTATTCCTTTCTTATTATTCAGTTTTTCAACAAATATTTGCCAAGCATCTACTACACGCCAAGTCCTGTGCGTTTGTAGTTAGTATAAAATGGTGGGAGAAGACATACATCGATCAAATAATCGTGTCGAGGAGTGCATAGTGACAAACCGAGCAAAGCGTGCTGAAGGGTGGTGACCATTCTTTGAGAGCAGATACCAAAGGAACTTGATTTTGAGTGGGAGAGAAGAGAGGATCAGAGAAGCCTTGCCTGAGAAGATGACCCTTGATCTGCGATCTGATAGATAGAAAGGTCTGGGTGGAGACGGGGAGGAAGAAAAAAATGAACAGAATTGTAACCTACAGAGCAAGTTGTGACTGGGTAACAGGGACTGAACTGGGGTTAGAAGAGGCCAGGAAGACTGACAGGGCCCAAACCACACAGGACCTTATAAAGCATGCTAAGGATTTTGGCCCACATCACAAGGCAACAGAGAGCCACTGACATATTTTAAATAAGTGGTGACATGATCAGATGCATGGCCTGAAAAAACAATTACTCTAACTTCATTGTGAAGATGAATAAGAAACCAGAGGACAGTAGGAAGTCTGCATAAGAGGTGGTGGCGGCTTAGATTTAGAGTAGCAGCAGTGGCAAAGATGAAAAGGGAACAAGTTTGAGCGACATTTAGATAAAACTGAGAAGACCTCGGGATGGACTGGCTATAAGGAGAAGGCAGTGAAAAGGGTCGAGATGATTCTGAGGTCTCTGGCTTAAACAACATTTTGGATGCTGGCACTGTTTACCTAGTTAGAAAACATGAGAGGACCCAGGTTGAGTCTGAGTGTTAGACATGCTGAATTTGAGGTGCCTTCAAGATAGCCAAGTAGAGATGTTGAGGGCTCAGAGCAGAGGTCTGGACCAGAGACTTAAATTTGCAAGTCACTGGTAATTAAAACAATGGAGATATCTGGAGTGAGGTAAGGGACGAAGAGCAGAAGAACTAGGAGAGGAGCAGGAGGAACCCCACCTTGTGATGACTGAGTAGAGGCAAATAAGCCTGCATGAGAGACTTGACATAGGATAAGCAGAAGCTAAGAGGAAAACCAAGAGAGTGTAGTATGTATCTCAGAATTAAGGGGGAAAGTGTTTTTAAGAAAGAGGGAATGATCAATAGTGTCAATTTTTGCTGACAGATCAAGAGAATTGAGATTGAAACATGTACATTGGATTTAACAGCAGTGTGATGGCAGAGGTTGAGTGTGTTTATAAGTGGGAAGCAGCTGCCTAGGAGGGAGGGGCCACAGACACACAAGACAGAGCGAGTTGACTTTGATCTGACACTCTCCGATGTTATCCCAATGGTCTAGTCACTTTGTGTTATTCTACATAATGCTCGACAATTCAGAGCATCTCCCTAAACTGCCTTTTATCCTGTATAAAATTAGAGTAGTAATATTGCTGTATCACACAGGATGGTTAGAAAGATCAAAATAAGGTAATAGGTAAGCTAAACAAAAGGTCTGTGCATAATTTGTGGAATGCAGGGCTCTAAACCAAGTTTGTCCAACCTGTGGCCTGCATGCAGCCCAGGACGGCTTTGAATGTGACCCAACACAAATTCATAAACTTTCTCAAAACATTACAAAAATTATGCACATACCCCTTTTTAGCTCATCAGCTATCATTATTGTTAGTGTACTTTATGTGTGGCCCAAGACAATTCTTCTTCCAATGTGGCCCACTGAAGCCAAAAGGTTGGAGACCACTGATCTAAACTATAAAGTGGAATTAAAAGGTTAGTAATAATCACTTCCTCTCAATCTGTGGTTCAACCAAAGTTTACTTTTATTGAGTCCTCTTCCTTCAGGTCCCTAGGAGGTAGAGAACACACCCAGTTTTCCTATCTGTGGTTGATAATGATTTACTATGCTGCTGCTCCAAGATGTCAAGGAGGGGACCTCCATAACCTCAGTGATAACACATAGAAAAGAGGGTCTCAAACTCCCATTGCATGCAGCATGGCTGACCAGCAGGCAGAGGTCAATGTGAGCACGGAGTTTTCCTGTAGCATCCCTAAAATCCTTTCCAGGATGCAGCTGCCTTCGCTACCCACCCAGAGAGCACTGCTCACGAGGTAATGAAAAGAATGTCACTTTCTCCCTCTCCCCACCCCCCAAA
Source organism: Lyroderma lyra (assembly GCA_004026885.1). Taxonomy (NCBI): domain Eukaryota; kingdom Metazoa; phylum Chordata; class Mammalia; order Chiroptera; family Megadermatidae; genus Lyroderma; species Lyroderma lyra. The sequence goes on from PVJL010000134.1 coordinate 400,678, forward strand.
TCAAGTCACCTAACCTTGTGAAGTTTTCAGGGTTTTTTGGTTGGTTTGTTTTTGAACGAAAGGAGTCACCTAGAAAAGTAAGACAAGAATGCCATCTTGGGGTTTCTGCTGACAGCACAGCCTACCTGAGCTGCAGACAGGAAAAAGAATATAAATGTTCCTAGAGGCTGTTCAGTGTCACTACAGCACTGTACTCAGATCCTTCAGGGCTTTTTCTGGTTGGCTAAATTTAACTGTTGGAGTCCTATAATTAAACAACGTAAAATTTTAAAGTCAGAGTAATTTATGACATTTGGGTTTGGGCCATTGCTTATTGAGCGTCTAGCTAGATCACGCTCAGCTTTTACCTACCCATTGGTGGTCTTATCTATTCACAAGCTGCTTAACAAGATGACTCAGAGTTTGGGGACAGTATTTGGTAACTTCCTTTCTAACTCATCTTTTCTGCTTATCTCAGGATATATTAAAAGAAAGTGGTAACAAAATTGTGCAGGTTTTCTGTTTATTTTATTTTGAGAGGCATGGAATTTAAGGCTTACCGAATCAGCTCCCAGGGTTCAACAGGTCTGACTAAAAAGCAGTAGGATTCCTTGGTGGAAATGAGTTTTATTCCTCATAGGAAACTTTATAATCTTTTACTTGCAAAATTTTTTCTCTAGTTTTATTTTTTATTTTTTTTATTGTTAGATTAGGGTGACATTGGTTAGCAAGAATTACGTAGGTTCCAGGTGTACAATTCTATAGTGCATCGTCTATGTGTTGTACTGTATGTTCACCACACAGTGTAGTTTTATTTTTTAACAGGTAATGGAAAAGGTATCCTATGGTTGACATCCTTCATTAATCTTCTACATCTCACCCTTATTTACTAAAGAAAAGTAAATGCAGTCAAAGTTGCAAAGAATTCACTAACAAATAATTTGGAACCCAATGTTGTATGCTTTAGTCATCACAAATTCTTCCTGGTTAAAGAGAAATCCCACTTTGCATAAGGTTTCCTACAGAATTCTATGCATGAGAGACACAGTAGAGGATGACAAGAAATTCACAAGATGTTAAACACTGGTTTTCTTTGTGTCATTGTCACTTATCTCCACTCAGCCCCAACAGGTTTTTAAAAATTCCTTATTTGTCTGACATGGGGCTGCTAGAAATCAGTAAACATTTGCTGCATCTAATGTGTGTCTGAAAGGTAAGATTTATACTTCTTGTTTTCTTTCCATTCAAGTTTCAGAGAGCGCTCTTAGTGTGTCCCACAAGTTGGGAAATAGTTTTGACAACTGTACCAGTGAGACATGGAAATGAGAATGCAAAAGAGACAGTTGAACATCAGTCAAGGCAAGTGCTGATGTACTTGTCCCCTTGTCTTTTCTACTACAGAGAACAGGGTAGTAGTTATTTAAAAAACAAAAGAAGAGGAGGAGAAATTATGAGAGTTATTTTTTCTTAACCAGTGTAGAAAACAGAAAGTATATCAAGCAGTGAGGGGATGGGCAAGTTCAGATATGACTATCTGGATGTATATTTAAAGTCTCTCCCTAAATCCCCAGAGATGAGTTGAGACAGAGTGCGAGCTGTGACCTTGGGTAAGTAACTTAAATTCTCTCAGCCTCAGATTCCTCATTGGTAAAATAAGGTTAATAACACTGCCTTGGTTCACCGGGAAGTGCTACCAGTCCATTCACTCTCCCACGCTGCCTTGGAGGGAGCAAGCCCCTTCCTTAACATGTCTGCATGTATGTTTGCTACCCCTGGTTGGGGAAGGAATGACCACACATAAATAGGTTTGTCAAGATATACTAAAATCTCTGTTAAGCAAGAACTTGGTCGACTTACAAAATATCGACATCAGATAAACGAACTAAGCAAGGATTAGAACTGTTTGGAGATAACAGGGAATGCAGGTTAAAACAACTTCAGGAGTCTATTAACTATGAGAGGAAACATTAATGAGAAAGAATTGAAAAAAAGGGAGTAGTTACTGATAGGAATGGGCCCAGGCAGAGACAAAGTCCCAGAAGAAAAAACTAGTTCAAGGAGAATTCTTCAAACCTCTCAGGCCTTCTCCGCATGCCCACTCTGGGCTGATGACATTGCTTCCTATTTCACTAAAAACAGAGAAGTCCTCCGAGAAGGACCCCAGTGATTTCAATCACCTCTCAGCCTGTCGGTGTTGGTTCTCATATCCACCAACTTCCTTCCTGTTACTATACGTGGTGGCTTAAAAATATACCCATAAACTCTTGGACATTCACAGAATTTTCAAAAAATGAAACTTAAATCCCCTCCCCTTGACTAAAATACTTAGTAACTCATTTTTAGCAAATAGAGTGCAGGGACACGGAGGGTGTATGATTTACAAGACCGGATTATCAAATCATTGCGACCTCTGCCTTGTTCTTTCTTAGATCCCTTGCTCCAGGGGACACTGCCCTGCTGTATACTCAGGCAGCCCTATTCGAGGTCCGTCCGGCAAGGATCCGAAGGTTCTGCCACAAGCCAACCTGAGTTTGCCAGTCATGTGAGTGAGCCATTGTGGAAGCAAATCTTCAGCCCCCGGTTGAACATTCAGAGGACTACAACCTTGGTCAACATCTTGACTATAACCTCATGAGTGACCTTGAACCAGAACCACCCAGGTTAAATGCTGCTAAACCCCTGACTGATGGAAGTTGTGTGAGATGATATATGTAGGTCTTTCTTGTTATTTTTAAGCCACTAAATTTTGGGGCAATTTATTATGTAGCCATAGATAACTCCCACATTCTGGAAGAATTGTCCATCCTTCCATCTTAGGCCAACCTCTCCTTTGTGCCCTAGGCCCCATCCCTTCTAACCAGCTCAAAAATATTGTTCAAGTGAAGTGTCTGCTTTCACTTCTATATCACCAGTATTTTACTCTTTAGTGGATCATTCCGGTGAGAATACCAGCATGTTATAGCATGAAAAAGCAAACGAATACACAGCTTTTGGTTTTACAACCTTCTACCTACAGCCGATTTCTATATTCCCTTTTATAGCAAAATTCCTCAAAAAAGATGCTATACTCTCTGTCTCTGTTTTTTCCTTTTTCATTCTCTACTGCATCTCTTTAAGTCATTTCTTCCTCCACTCTACTGAAAAAGCTCTGTCGGGGTCTTCAATTATCTCAACACTAAAATCCAGCATTCCCACTTTACATGACCTCCCCACAGCATTGGGCATCATTGAAACGCTTGGTTCTCTTTCTTCCTGGGATGCCCCTCTACCCTGGTTCTCTCTGGTCTTCCGATCACTCTTCAGGTGTCTCTGCTGACTCTTCCTTTTCTTCCTGACCTCTACTTGTCACACTACTCCAGGGCTCAGTCCTTGGATCAGTTTTCTTCCCCAAGAACTCTGTCATCATTATCCTCACTCCCTCTGATGACTGCTTAATTCTATCTTGCCTATGACCCCTGCTTCCTGTGAGGTTTGGGATTCTGGGAACAGTCGACACCTGCCATAACCAGCACTGCCTACTGTGCCTCCACCGATCCCCATTAAATTAATTCACTAATTGTTTTTTAAGTCAGTGAAACCAGTTTTTTAATATACTAACACCAAAGTCACAACAGATGTGGGATCATTTTTGTTACTCTTCAACTGGTTGAGTTGATGGTAGGTCAACTACCTGCGACCAGGATTTCTGGAGTGGGGGCTGGCCTGTTGCTAAACATTCCCAGCCTCTCCTCGCTAGATGCCAGTAGTTACCCCACCCTAGGTGTGATCATCAAAATGTCTCCAGACATTGCCAAACATCTTTGAATGTGCCACTTAACATACTGTTGTATGTAAATAAATAAAATAGTTTTTAAAAATATATACTGCTACATTTGTCCTCTCAGGTACAAAACCACCATTCATTGGGACCAACTGCCTTAGGCTTAAGTTGTGTGTGTATAGAGGTAAATAGATAGGTTGAGAGATTAATTCAGTATTGATTTAGGGAGGAAAAGACTAATATAAAGCCTTCTTGGGCTGTGGTGAAGTAAGACCTGTGGTTTTCATGTTTATGCTGTGGAAGGCACTGCTACAAAGACCAGTCAACTGACAGGTTTTCAAAAAAAGGCTGCTGAAAACGAGGGACTAAAATAAGACAAAGCTAGTAAGTCCCACCCAAATCAGCAATACCTTACACGTATCTGTCTTATTATTCTATGACACCATTGCGAAATGATTTCTTCTCATTTTCCTAAAATGCTGTGAGCACATTGGGGACAAGGACTAGCCTCGAGCACAGTTCCTGATGCCTAGTTGGTGTTCAGTTAGTCCTGTTTTTAATTGAAACAGACTGTGGTACCACTCTACCCCAGTCTCACTCACCCCTCCTTCTGCTCACAGCTTTAGGTTGCATGTGGCCTCACTCTTTAAACCTGCCTTTTGCTTTCCCTTTAGCCAGATTCTTTACAAAAACTTTCCACGTGGCAAGGAACTAAGTATGACCTAAGGAAGAGTCCATAGCCCTCGGAGGGGAACCTGGCTATTATGAGAGTGACATTTTTCAGGGGGCAATACTAGCAAACCTATTCACCCCCACCCATAATCCCCTGGTAGTTGACAGAGAACCCTAACTGCTTATCATACAATTTCAAAAGGTTAGGGTGTTGGGGACAGGGGGCAGGGATGCTGTTGCCGGGAGGGAAAGGGGTAGCTAACATGCTTCTCTCATATAGCATAACAAAAAAAATTACAGAGTGCTAGGGCCGGAAGGAACTGTATAAAGTGTGTTGCCTAGTTCTTTCTACAGGGAACTGCCTCCAGTGCCCAGGGGAAAGTGGCTCGAATAAAGTCCAACAGAATTTTAGCAACACAGTGCTGACGGACAATCTAGCCACCTGGCTCTCAAATCCGGGCTGTTTCCCCCTCACGGTGCCGTCCTGATGGCAAACGTAGGACGTTCAGGAGACACCTCTGTCACGGAAGGACGATCTCGACGCAGTGACAGGGCTCCGCTCCACCTGGGCACCCCAGCCCCACCCCTCAACCTTGGCTCATAGCGTGGAGGCTCTTTGCATCCTTGGACAGTTTCTACTTGCGTCCGCATTGATTAAACCTTGATCTCATTTATTATCTCAGGAAATGGTCTCAAGGTCACAGGGCTGGAAATTTAATTATGGTAGCAGTATATTAAGTGGCACATTTAAAGATGCTGAATTGTAGTCATTAATTTTTTTGGATGGTGGTCTCGGAGGAACGGGTTTTCTCCACACTGGGTGTTCGGCATCCATCATGGCCGTTGAGCTTGGCAGCTGTCTTTTAGCTTTAAACTGCCTCGTAATTCATGTTTTATGACTGGCCTTTAAAAACACTAGGCACTGAGATCCTTTCTATTGTAATATATGTGTATGGGAGGAAGGGAGCCATACTTCACCTTTGCTATAAAACAGGAGCCGAGGGTGCCAGCAGCTACCTGAGCCGGCCTCTAAATTGAGACAACAATTACCCTTCGCTGACATCTAGTGTCAAGGCGTGAGATATAGCCAGAGCGCCGAGTCCATCGGCCTGGAAAACTCCAGCTTCCCGGTGACAAAGCGCTCCGGCCCGGAGGGCTCCAGCCCCAGCTGTAAGGCGGAAGCGGAGGGATGAGTCTGGCGCTGGCTATTGACTTTGTCGGGGCACGAGGTTATCGAATGGGGCCCCCGTCTGCCAAGGCCTTAAAGAGCTTGTAATGTTTAATGAAGGGACAGTCATTAGATGGGTTTGGTTCAAATATCAGGCTCGACGAGGCTGGGTGGTACTTAATAGAGAGGTGGGGAAATATGAATTAAATTAGAGAGATTCATTAAAGAAATTGGCCTGGAGCCCAAGAATGACTGGCTGTCAGATAGAGCTGCCAGCAGCTCAGAGCTCATCTAGTACGGAAAAGGCAAGCTAGTTTTATGTTTTAAATTCCAGGATACCACTGTAAAACATGTTTAAATATAGGTCAGCCTGCACTTGTGGAGAAAGGAATGGCCATAAAATCAAATACTTTATAAAAGAGAATATGGCCGGAAAGCTTGTGGTAGACCTTTTCTCCGCCTCTGGAAAACCTATGGCCGTCGCCTCCTACACTGTATTTGTACATTTTCAGAGCAGAGACCCCAGTCTCCCTGCTTTAGGTAGGGGCTGCCCTATCCTCTATTTCAGGGTTTCTCAACCTGGCTGCTATTGACATTTTAGGTAATTATTTTTTGGACTGGGGCGGGGGGGGGGGGGGTCTGCCCATGCAGTGTAGGATATCTAGCAGCATCTCTGACCTCTACCCATCAGATGCCGGTGGTCCTCCTCCCCATCACTGTGATTACTGAAAATGTCTGCAGACTTTGCCAGATCTCCCCTGGAAAGGGAGCTTGCCCTGGTTAGGAACCCCATCTAGTCTAATCTCAGAAAGCAGGCTCAAGCCCTTAGACCGACCTGCCTAAACGACCATTCGTTGGCTGGAGTATGCACGCTTGGCCCAGCATGTCTGAATTGCCCTTGCAGCTGGTGTGATGACCACTCATGCCTGATTTGTTTTCTATAGCATGTATGTTGGCCTTTGGCCTGGTGAACTCTTAACAGTTTTGACTACCTCCCTGCATCTTTACCATCTGTACCATTTGCTCTCCTGACCTTATTTTGGTACAGTCATCCCATAATGGGGTCCTAATATTAGCTTTAGTATCTTCCCCCAGTCAGTCAGATAACCAACACATGTTTTCTCCTGGGGATTCCATGAGAAACAAGACAATCAAAAGCACTACCATCACAGGACTTACATTCTAGTGGTGAGAGATAGTCAACAAACACATTAATAAATAAGCTGTATTCAGATGGTGATTAAGTGCAATGAGGAAAATTAGCCAAGTAATTGGATAGAATGAAAGGGAGAAGGTAGGCTCTATGGTCAGTGAAGGCCTCACTGAGGTAGTGAATAAAGACAAAATGTGAACCATGGGAAGACAGTGGCCTTGAATACATGTCCTTTCCATTACAACAGGCTATATGAGCACTGTCCAGAAAAAAACAGCCACAAATGCCTCTATTTTTCATATTACATGGCTGGATACTTTATGGACAGCCCTTGTATTTCAAGAAGAAATTTAATAAGATTATAGCATATGCAGAGTAAAGTACCCAAATCTTAAGTGTACACCTCAATGAATTATATGCATGTGTGTGTGTGTGGGTACTCATGTAACACCCTCCCTAATCAAGATATAAAACCTTTCCTTCATAGCAAGTTTATTCCTGCCCCTCTCCTGCCAATACACATCTCCAGAGAAAACTATTCTTTGAGCACCATTGATTCATTTTGCCAACAGGCTACATTACATTTGATTTTATTTTGTTCTGTCTTGTCTAGGAGAGCCAGTAAGTAACTTTTCATAAAGTCTTATAAGTCTGCAGTTACTTATAAAATCAAAGGAGGTCACAACAAGCTCCCTAGGAAATTGTAGGAATCAGTTGTGTTGGGACCCACATCTTCAAGCCCCTGCTGGGTAAATTCAGCCCTGGCTGATTCTGATGCCCAAAGCAAAGGAAAGACACAAGGGGAGGAAAAGTCTCTGCGTTTTTATCCCCATACTCTTCCTTCTTGTTTGTTGAACAAACTTTACTGCCAGAGAGAACAGCAGAAAAACACTGGACTCTCTCAGCCCCCCGTTAATCAATGAGGCCATAACAAATCACAGAATGAAGCCTATGACACATCAATTACACTAAAAATGGAGAGCATTTATGGGAATTGGCAATTAGGTATAGGACCTTCGGGGTCACCTCCACCCAGCCCACAGTGAGACCTGGAGGCCTTGCTATTTATTGGTCCATATATGGGGTGATGGCTTCTAAGTGAGAAGTGGCTACAGTGTTAAGAAATGCTTCACGTGGACAATTGTCTAAGTGAAGATTCCAAGATCTAAATAAACTGTGCCTGGTGTTTGCTTGTTCAGGCCAGGTCTGGATGATGGTTTTTCACAGAACTTAGTTATGATGAAAAGAAATGACTCAGTAATTAGAAACTTACTTCATAACTCTGCCATTGACTATTTAGAAACATGAGCAACTGAGTTGACCACTTGGTGCCTCAATTTCTTCTGATAAATGTACTGTACCACCTCATGAATGCATTACCTTTGAAGTCAAGAAAGTTATAAATTTGGGAGTTCCCTGGTGGTGTAGTGGCTAAAGCTTCGGCACTGTCAACGCTGTGGCCTGGGTTTGCTTCCCAGCCAGGGAACTACCCACATTAAAAAAAGAAGAAAGAAAGAAAGAAAAGAAAAAAGAAAGGTATACATTTATGGGTAATTACATCTACAAATGAGTGGGTATTTTTTCATCACCCACTCAATAACATTGAATGTGTCCACTATGCATCAGTGCTTCGTTTCCTTAAGGGAGCTCACACTAAAGATGAGAAGACACGTTGAGTAGAAGTGAGAAATCCACATGGAGGTATCCAGCAGAGGCTACCACCTACACTGTAGTCCACCAAGCTGTGAGTTCCCCAAAGAGAAGGCTTGTACTTCATAGTTCTCCGAATCTATGAGGCAGCTGATGCCTAAGAACTGGAGCAATCAGATTTCGTAGGCTTGCCTGGGCTGGCCTTGGGTGGGGTATAGTCGAACTCCTCAGCTCTTATCCTATCTATTCCTTGTCTTCTTTCCCACTGCCCCACCACTCCCTCAATGTGAACATAGAGCAGAGAAAAAAAGACATAAGTGAGAAACGTCATAGAACTTAGTGGAGAGAAGTAAAATGTTGGCAAAATGCAGGACAGTGTCCTGGGACTGGTTCCTTCAGAGCTATATGCAGGACCATGTACTTGCTCAAAGTGACACAGCCACTTAGTTCATGAGCCAACACTAGCTGTCAGGACTTCTGATTCCATGCTATTTCTTACTAACAGAAGATGACTTACTAAGTCAGAGTAGTTACAAGCAAAAGAGATGAATTTCGGCTCACTTACCAGTAGATAGTGAGACCACAAGGAGAAAAGTTTTTGAAGAACAGGTTATTCACAGTAGATTACTACAGCACAGATAACTTGCACCTGTTGTCAGAGCCAGGTGGAGATAATACAGGTGTTCATCAAGAGGGGTGCTGAAGGACACCTGGTAATTTAGCGCGTTGGCGTGAAAGCCCTGGAGGGCAAGGAGGAGGCTACAGTCCTGACCAGATGAGAGCTTTGCAGCAGCCTTGCTGACGGCCAGGGGAGGGCACCTCTCGCTGCCCCACTGCCATGTCCGCACCATGAATTTATCCTTGAAACCACATGAGGGAGTCCCTCATTGCCTCAGCCGCACTAAAAGCTGGGCACCTGTAGCACCCACCCCACCAGCAAAAAGGCAAAGGCTACACTCAGATTTTCGTCAGGTGGCTTGGGTGAACTGAAAGTTCCTGCTGGTCGATCTGATTGCTGGGCCCGTTCTCAGGCCCGCGTCTTGCCGCAGGGTGAGCTGGGAGTCGGCGTGTCAGTGCGTCTTCTGTTGGTGATGCTAGCAAACGATGGTAGGCACCCTTCAATCAGGTAGGTGCCGGCTACATGCAACAGTAATGGACATCAATCGCGAGGGGTCCAGTCTCTATCCTAGTACTTCGCATGCATGACTGTAGGATCCTTCCAGGTGAGAAGAATACTTTTGACTTTCCATTTTAATCTTTGCCAGTTTTATACGAGGGCTGTCCAGAAAAAATCCAGCCATCAATGCCTCTATTTTTTATATCACATGGCTGGATACTTTCCGACAGCCCTCGCATATAGCATTTCTTTAATGTTGGGTCCTGGGTATAGGTGTTTATTTATGGACCAACTCTGAGATTTATTTATTTGGGCAGATTGCCTCGTTTGATTATAAGTTATTCTCTTACTTGTCTTCTGGTTAACTGCCGAGAGGCCTTCAGGCATGGATTGTTCATAAATTAAAATGTATTATGATTATTATGTTCTCAATCTTTCAAACATACACTCTCATCAGAATGCATAATCAAGACATAGCATAGAGGAAATTTTTTTAGAGCCTCTGTGTTTGATCCACTGAAAATCCAAGAGGGTGATAGTGAAGCTCTCCTGGCAAGTGGTGATAGATTCAAATACAACTGAATTCATATTTGCCATAACCTAATGTAAATATCCACTAGAACATTGTATATTGAAAAATTCAGAGGAGAAATCCATGGTGTTCTCTCAGAGACCCCTGGGGAGTAGATTCAACCCCTTCATTTGTCATCATTACGGGGAAGAGCTATGGGCCACAACCTCTCATTTGTTTACGGCAGTAGGTACAGCAAAGGAGGCATGTGGGGTGGCACGGTAAGGCTGCGCAGCCCCCTTCCTGTTCTGTCTCAAGGGTTGGCATTGCCACATATCCAGATACTGAAGCCACACACCTGGGAGGCATCCCGGATACCTTCTTCTCCTTTACTGACCCTCAACTGTGAATCCATCCCTAGTCTGGTTGATCTGAACTCTGAAATATCTCTCAAATCCATTGACTTCTCTCCAATTCCTTCTGTAGCAATCTTTTCCTGGACTACCACTATTTCCCCTATACTGCAACAGCCTCAAACTGGCCTCCCTACTCTGCTTTTCACCTGTACCCTGAGGAATCTTTTTAAGCACAAACCAGGTTGTGTCTTCCTTTGATCTCACCTCCCCACCCACCACAACCAAAAAATCTCAGGCGTTTCCAATTGCATTTACAACACAATCCTTAGCTCGGCCTTTATGGTTTCAAAGGCTCTTGCGTCCTCCCACACTGTCAGCTTCCCAGCCTCACCTGGCAATCTCTCTACCTGTTCACTGGGCTCCAGGGACACCAACCTCATTTCAGTGTGTTATTGGATCTGCTTTCTTCATTGTAGGGGGCTGGGGGTAGGGAGAATGAGAGGGTCCACAGTGACAGACTACCTTACTGGTATTTGACCAGAAAATTCCAGACTGGTTAAGATTACATTTCTGGGCAAGGTTGAAACTATCATTAGATGAGGTATTAAATCTAGGCGTGGCATTGTGGTCTTTTGGCACAAGTGGCACCATTTGGGCGTGTGGTTTTCTCTTCAAGGGCTTCAAGCTCCTTCTCCCCTCCAAGCCTTTACAGAGTGTCCCCTCTGTCTGCTATTGGTTGTCTCTCTACCCATCCCCACTGCTAGGTAATGCTCCCCACAAAATAGATCTGTTCTACATTCTCATAGTACTCTCTATCTTTCCTTTTCCACATCCATCACAATTTGAAATTGTACATATGTTGCTGTTATTATTTGACATTTTCTATTAACTGCACAAAACTGGCAGCATTCTAAAGGCCGGGGAGGGGGTGTTTCAACCCCCTTTGCATCTTTAGCTCATAGCACAAAGCCTGGGCATGTAAGGGGCTAAGTATGGATTTCCTGAATGAAAAAAAAAATTGAACAAATAAATGAATGTAGGTGACCACAGAGAGGTCAAAGACAGGTGAGAAAGCTCAGAAAACATTTATATGACAGCATGGATTGAATATTGTCTTTGAACCAGGACTTAGAAACAAGGTCATGAATGTTGACTGATCTCGTGTCTTCCCCTCAATTGGGAGACTGTGATGATCAGTTTGGATATAGATAATTATTGAGATTTGAAAGGTATTCCCAAAGAGCAACAAAAATGGACTCTCAGAGCTTGCTGAGGTCCCAATCCCAACAGATTTCCATGATTGAAAGCCCCATAGCCACCTCCCCTGAATTGCACTCAACTTTTCTAAATGAAATTTTATGGGAACTGATTGTGATTAGACAAATGGGCATCTCTGCTAATGTATAATACAATTTTCAATTACAGCATATGTACAATAATTTACATTTCTTGTTTGATGGTGTGATATTTATGTGACATATTCTAGATGAGACTCGGCTGCTGTTTACATAATGATCTTGCTTTTCTCTTAGAGAAGATCTGGTTTTCAATTTTCTTTTTGTGCTACTAGGTATTATCATTCCAAGACAAACATTGTATATTATAGGATGTGCAGGTGAAAAACATCAATAAAGTAATAACCTAGATGGGTTTTAATAATTCTTAGTTATGCTACTGGATTAGGTAATAGAATGGTTCACCTTTCATAAAACGTTGGAATAAAAATGTCCCTAAAATTACAGTAAATTTTTTGTGATCTGCTTGGTCTGTGATCACTCCTGTGGCAAAGTGCCATTGAGTAGCAAAAATGAATGTTTCATCAGATATATTTGACTGTTAATAACATGGCGTTCAGCACTAGAACACTGTTCTGAATTTGGCACAATATCAAAGGAAAGTGTCATTTTTCTGACCTTTAAAACTAAGTTTGCAGGAAACAAATACTTTTATGCACTTAACCCCAGTGTCATTCCTCCCCTTCCTAGCTGGAGCTGGTTGACAAACAAGGGAGAAAACAGCTGTCAATCAAACACCTTCTAGATAGAAAACTCTTAACACAGAAAGTGGGAGGGAAGGAGCACACACAGGAGCCATGTGAAAGGAATCCAATTTAGGGTTCAAGACCCAGACAAGTACCAAGATAGTATAATGCAGGTGGTCTTGAACTCTAGTTAAACGGTTCAAGAAGGCCAAGTGTGTAACTCCACCCTGCTTCCGCCAGAACACCTCTCCTTTCACCCATGTTATAGAGCGATGTTCCCAGAAAGAGCTCATTCGAAAAGGAAAACTGGCTATTTTTGAACCTTCATAAATAGTTATTCTAGACATAAGCTCTCTGGGCTCCATTTGCTCATTTATAAAATAAAGAGTTTTATTTTATCAAATGGTCTCTAGCATCCTCCTAATTTCCAACATGCACTGTTTCATATTCCAGGCCAAAACACAAATGTCAATGCGGCTATCATTTGGTATAACAATCTAATTATGCCATGTTATCAAAGAGCATGCTTGTCTCGCTTTTAGCATAACAAGGGAAGTAAGACATTCAGGCGTGAAACCAGCGATATATCTACAGTGCTGGTCTCAAATATAAAATGCTCACTTCAACACGAGTCACTAGAATGTAGTCACATAGCCCTCACAGATTCTAGAGTACAGGGTACAATGCCTTATATTTCTCAAGATTTGTCTGCATTCAAAGGAGCCCAACACTAAAATTATACTTATTTATAAATAAACCTGTAATTTTACTGTCATTAAGAAATCTTAATAATTTTGGATAGCATTCTTTAAGTCATAACTTATTCGAGCAGTAAGTAATTTGTTGAATTTTCCTTTCTGTCTACAAATAAACAAAAACCAGCTAAATGAATTATGGCAAAATCATAAAATCAAATACTATGCAACCATTAAAATGATGCTACAAATGTGTATTTGTTGACATGGAAAAGTGCCCAAACTATATTCAGTGAAAAATCAAATAACAAAGCAGCATGCATATTATTTCATTTTTGAAAAACAGTCACATGCATACATATAAACTGAAGAAATTTTGAAGGATAGCCATAGTTATCTCTGGATAACAGGATTATAAGTGATCATTATTTTCTTCTTTGTTACCTTCTAGTGTTCTGAAATCTTTAGAGAATTTACACTGATATTGAACTTTTTTTATAAAACAAATTTAGATAAAAGAAGACACTACTTTCTTTCTTTTTCTTTTTTTTTTTTTGCTTTTTGGTATGTGGGTAGCTCCCTGACTGGGAATCGAACCCAGGCCGCAGCACGACACTACTTTCTTGTTTCCATACATTACTTAGGAATGTACAGACAGCTCCTTAGAAATAGTGGACTATCAAGAATTAGCACACTCTCTCCGTAAAAGATCAGATCCTAAATATTTTAGGGTCATAGGCCATGTGTTGATTTCACAACCATTCAGCTTTGCCCTTGTAGCAAACGCACCCATAGACACTAGGTTAAAGCATACACGTGATCATGCCTCAGTGACACTTCACGGAACGGGAGGCATAGTTAGCCCTGGTGTAGCAGAAGGAAACTGGGCTTCAGGGCACAGAGAGATGAGCGTTTGAATCCTCACTCTACTGCACTGCAAGGTTTGCTTTCCTTGTGTATGAAACAGAAAGAATAATTTCCTGGAGGACCCCTGTGAGAAAGCGCATCTCCCGAACCTGCTCATACCATAAGGCTTGGTCCCTGCCTTCTTTCTTTGCATAGCCCAACTGGAAAAATGAATTAAGTACATTAAATAAATTAAAATTTTAAAGCAAACTAATTGTAACACCAACATTTACCTACAACAAAACCATTTTATAGCTTAAAGTAGCATTTGTAGGGCAGGCTATGAAATAGAGAGAGGAGAGGCAAAGCGACCCACTTGGAAAAACCTACATTTCCATGTCACTGCTCCAGGGATGACAATGACTACGGAATGTTTAGAAAGCACACGTTCTATATTTAATTTTAAAACATATCCAATGTATCTAATAAGGTTCATGTTGAATATACCCTAAGACAAAAAGTCATTCAGAACTGGAGGCATTAAACACCGGCCCCAGTACTCCATGTCCGACAGCACATTAACCCCTTTTCTGGGAAGAGGCCACGTGGTTGACTCACACACACTCTTCTAGAAATATTACTACGTAATGAACATTACCGTGTTCGCGTGTTGACGGTCGCTGAGAAACCTTAGATTTCTCTTTCCTTTCTGTTCATAATGATGTCTCTTATCTTGCACCTCATTCCTAATCATAGAAAATGGGAGAGACAATTTAAAAATGATCAGAATATATCAGTCCCTCATTTATGTATCTTTCAAAGTAGTAGTACTTACTTGTGAGTTCAAAACTCTTTCAATACCCTCAGTACTTCAATGGTTTCTCTATCTATCTATCTATCTATCTATCTATCTATCTATCTATCTGGTTTTTTGTTTCGGGGGGATTTTGCTGCTCAGGGTCTCTGCTGATTGAAGCTAGTTTAGGTTAAAAACATTACAGATTCAAAGGTAAAAAACACCAGACCTATCATGAGTGGCACTTTCTAGTTTTGTGACCACACTGTGCCAATAGTATGTTTCATGAAAGCCGGAAAAGTAAGAATATGAAACTGAAGAGACATCTCCCTAGTGAACCTGGATTCTATTCACAGAAAGGAGGTCATGACTAGCAATTTCCCCCCAGAAAAACCTTTAAGACCTGAAAAAAATAACAAAACACAAATCGCCGTAACAAGAGAACACAATGGTAGCTGCTTAGTCTGAAACAGAAGGCCACTGTGAATCTGGTGCTTGCTTAATCACTAACCTCAACACAGAACTGTGGCGAAGGAAGAACTTCTACAGCACCTGCTAAGAGCTTTCCCTTCCCTAAAGACAAGGAGAAGCAATTCTAGGTGGTGATTAATATAGGGGTTTGGGGATAGCTCTCATGTTATACACTTAAGCACATTTCTTAAATATAATATTCAAATCCAAAATACAGTAATTTGGGCTTGCTTATTCCTTTTCATATCCAGAGAAGTAAAGTCTGTAACAGGCAGATAGCCCTCTTCAAAATGAGAAGTGCTTGCAGAAACAGGTACTGTGGTCTGCACCCTGCACACAAGTGTCAGGCCAGGCGGGATAAGGCTGGAATCCGGCACAAACTCAAATCCCATCCCCTCCTGATTATCAGGAAGCAGTTGTGAGTGCTGGATCCAGCTGTGGATCCTTGGACAAATTCAGGTGATCCTAGATAGAGAGACTCATCTAGAAAAATCTAGATTTTTCCAAGCGATCAAAACCTAGGATGGGAAGAATTGAAGATAGAAGGTAGGGCTGCGTTGAAAGGCAGTGCTATATAGGAAGGAATTATCAACAACTTTCACACAACAAATATTTATTTACCTGATATTTGGGGAAACAGACGACCTCTAGAAACATGTATACTCCAGAGCAACATCTAATGTAATGGCAAATGAGGGCTGTCCGGAAAAAATCCAGCCGTAGATGCCCCTATTTTTCCTATTACATGGAGGGTACTGTCCAGACAGCCCTCATATAATAGTTTCAATGAGAGGACGGATGTGGCAGTGAATAATTCACTGTTGGGAAGGTGATCCAAGGGAGGAGGGACAGGCAAAGAGGAGTGATTAGGGAAGGCTTTTTAAAGGAGGAAACGTTTGAGCTAGGTTTTGACAGAGTTTGCCAACTAGACAAAGAGCAATGAGTATTTCATGCAGAAGGACCTGCATGAGCAAAGTTGGGAGGCGTGAAACTTGCCAGATTTAGGAAAGAACAAACAGTTTTGTGTATCTGGAATGTAGGGGCTGACAGGAGGTAAGGCTCAGGAACTGGAGGAGTGGAGGGAAGAGGTTGTAAAAGGTCTCTGTACTTGGCCAAGGAGTTTGAATGCAATCCAGTAGGCAATAAGGTCACCAAAGGTCACTCACAGTTTTAAAATATAGCTTTGCACATGTGCTCACTAGGTGGAGCTCATTGTAGGCTTTAAGGAAACTGGAGAATGCTGAGGTATACATCTATTTTTTTTTTAATAAATAAATTGTACCAAATACTGTTCTAGGTGTTTTGACACAAATCAACTAATTTAATCCTCACAACAACCCTCTGAGGTAGATACGAATATTCTCCCTATTTTACAGATGAGGGAACTGAGGCACAGAGAAGCTAAGTAACCTATCTTAGGTCACCCTGCAAATAAGTGGTAGAGGCAAGATAAAACCCCAAAAAGTTTTTATCATTTTGAGCATTTGTGCTCAAAAACATTTTGCTAAGTGATTATTTGTTCGTTTGTTTTTGTCTTGGGCACTGGGCCCAGGATGCCGCTCATGATAAGTCCTCAGTTAAGATTGGCACTGACCTAAGCCTCCTGCTACTCTCTCATCTTTCAGTCACTGGGCTGGCTTTCTAGTATCATCCCATGATCTATCTGCCTTGAAGCATCTGCTGGAAGTCAGGGAGAACAAGTAGCACCCACTTTTCATTTATTGTCTTCAGTGGATGTTCACCTTCCATTTACAGTGTGCGAAATGGTGTCAGTGAGGCAGATCATGGGCTGCAGTGAAGAATTTTAAGTATATATAATTTTATATTTACATATAGTTTTTCATCAGTGAATTTTTTTTTAAGTTGTGAGCTATCCTTTGAAAGGAACCCTTCCAACTACCGTAGAACACTTTTGACATGAGTCTGTAAAATTGATTCAGACGGTTTGCCCTAGCTGCCAGTCTTACTTAATGACTTACTATAACTTCCAGTTTTATTAGGTCTACATTTCTAGCATATTGGCACATGTATTAATGACTGGCCAGGAATAAACTGACAGTTTTAAAATGATACAGGATAACTTGTTTTCTTATGGGGAATTCACTTTTGCCTTGAACTTACAGTAAAATGATTATTAGTTCAGTAAATTATGACTCCAGTGTTCTTCTGACCAATCACCTTAGCAATAAAAGACTGTCTGGAATTCATTTCTTTAGGAAACTCTACACTGGATAAGTCTCTTTGGTTAATCTCATGCTCTAACAAATAGGACTGCTGGCTTCATAGTCTGAACTTTCCAAGCAGAAAAGCATTCACTAGGGATCTGAGGTTTCCTGTATTAATAATGTCCAAACCTGGTTTAACAACACTCCACAGTATCTTTCCAGTACCTTATGTTATCTTAACATATATATGTTAAATATTTATATACACATATACATATACGTATATATTTTTAAAGCAAAATTAATTTGAATTCTCTCTAAATTTTAATAAAAAATATAGAACACTTTGAAGTGAGATAGCATATTAATAAAAATAAACAATGTGAATCTCACAGCAATGACAAAAAGTGTTTGGATCACCTGCTGCAATTCGAAACAATTTGCTTCATTCCTCATTCCTCCAAAAGGGAGCACCAGATGTGTCATGTTCTTTGTATTTGCGTTTTGCAAAGCCAAAGTTTGGTTGAAATGTGGTAGGAGCAAAAAGTACTGAGTTACTCCTGAATTACTGTATTTTCCAGGCCCTTCTTCCCAATTCACTGCCTTTTAGAAAGGGAAACATTGAAATTAAAGTGACAACTCAAAGTGACAGTGAGGAAACTGAAATTTTTCATTTGACATTAACCCAGATAGTCTGAACCAGGCATACAGTAAGTAGGTCAGATCATGGGGGGGGGTTACATGGGTTTTGAGGGTTATTTCTAAATGCCCAGCATAAGGCAAGACTGATTTTCCCACAGAACTGACAAAGGATAGCTGGTATTTGTTTCCTAGTTGGAGTGGCGCCACCATGTGGCAATAGCGTAAACAGTTTACAAGTCACTCAACCAGGCTGTTTCAAAATAGAGATTCTTGACACTTATTTTTTCATTTGGGAATATTTGCATTTTTAAAAGTTTCATACATAAGATGAGAGTCATCTTATATTTTTATATTATATGGTTTCAAATTAGTATATTTCATATTCACATAAAATGTGCACGTGCTGTGTTTTTGTATAGCTGTATGCAGAGTGATTGAGAGGGATGTGTATCCCAGCTCTGTTACCTAATCCCTGCACAATCTTGGGCAAATTAGTCAACCCTTTCCAAGTCTCAGTTTTTTATCTGTAGGATGGGGATAGTATTGGTACCTATCCTAATGGATTGTTATGAGGATTAAGTGAGTTCCCTCACCTAAAACACACACTGCCTATCATCGAGTAAGTCACCTAGAAGTTTTTTTGTTACTGCTTTTCTATTATTAACTTTAAAGAGACTTTGGTAAGTCATCTTATTCACCTTGCTAACTCCTTCAGGATGCACCCTGATCCAACTCACTAGAGATCAACATCAGTGATCAAGCTAAGGGAATAGGCTGCAGCTACCGTCTGGCAGTTTAAAAACTAGTACCATACTTTGAGGTGATTTTCTTCAAAGATATCAAAATGACTTCAGTGTCTTTGCATCAAATTATATCACTTAAATGCTCAATTATTAATACAAATGACCAGGCTTCAATGTTTTAACTATACCTGTGAACTGCATTATCTAGACAGGTGCCTCTTAAACTTTACTGTGAATAACCATGGACTCTTGTTTAAATGCAGATTCTGATTCAGTAGGTCTGAGTGGTTCCTGGGATTTTTGCATGTCTTCCAAGTTCCCACGTGATGCCAATGCTGTTAGCCTACATATGAGTACTTTAAGTCGCAATGCATTAAATCACTGAAATTCATTGCCATTTCCACTTTATTATCATCTCCTGTCACTTGGCACAACATGGTGAGTTAATTATAAGTCAGAGAAAGGACATAGGAACCAGGATAATACCTTCTGTAGTCTTCACTTTCTCCAGACAACTTAACCTTGATCTTTGGTGATGGCAATGACTGCAAATGTAAGAAAAGAGTAGTACCTCAACAGAGCTGGGGAAGTGTCTAAGGACTAAGTGTTATCACTGTTGTTGAGTCCTACTGTGCCAGAATCTCCAGAAAATTGGAAATAGCATAGTTCACCTTTCTATAGAAATGCCTCATATGTGAAAAGCAGGTGGGGCAGTGCAGAGCCCTCTGAAGCGTGAAACGGGTGCCGTTGTCCTGGAGACCTCAGAGGGTGTGAGAACCACGTGAGACGTACACAAATGTGCTTTCTGAACTTCTGAAATAAGTTAAACTGTAACTTTAAATTTTTCTTTGGAAATTTGCACAAACTTATCTGATATCAAATCAGTTATGGCCCAGGTAAAGCAGAATGCACTTTTATGGTCAGAGTCAGAGATTAGAAAATTACAGATCAAGCAACATGGTCTCATTGAAATGACCCTAGAAGTTGAAAGCTTCGGGGGAACCTATTGTGAGGTTCTCACAGCTTCAACTCACACCAGTAAACAGTTTAAATAATTTCCAGACCCTAGAAGATATTCTTAACAAAACATATGTGCTTTTTCATATAATATGACTACAGCTCATGATACACCTTTCCTACAGTTACTGCTATTGGCTGAATTTCTGAAAACATAGCTAGGTTCATTTTAAAAAACAAATACCATTATCCAAAATAGTGCTTTAGTGTGTTAAGAATTTCCCCTGCTAATAATTAATTCTGTGTGTTCTTTGGGGTCCATATTAGTCTGAGGAAAATCTGAAATAACCCATTTTTATTAATGTCAGGGTTCTTGTGGCTCCTTACTGTGTTTCCATTTCAAGTGTCCTAGGGCCTTTGAAACTGAATTTCTTAACTTTTTGACATGAGAAACATTTCCACGGAGCACTTGCAGGAAAACTGCTTCAAATTGGACTCCTTCCGCTCGGGTACAATCACACAAACAGCCGGCAGAATTTATTTAACCTTCAGCCAACTGCTCAACCAAGTTGAAATTATTGATAGCCCATCAGCAATGATCAAGATAGAGAGGCTAAATGAAGAGGTGCCTTTTTTTTTTTTACAAGAGAGCCATTGAGCTGGTAACAGGACTTGAAATGCCGTGTCAGCTCAGCTCGCATGGTCAGGGAGCTCAGCTGCTGGAGGGAAATAAAACTGTTCAGTTATGGCCGCCCTCCAATCAGTCACAGGGGTAATGGTGTTTGGCTTCAGTCAGGTTGTATGTCAGCAAATATACATCTCTTAGACAGCCCCTAAGAGTGCCTTAAGATCATGCTTATTGTTTTATATAGATAGGGGTCGGATACTGATAGATGGTGGTCATAGGCCCCGGAAATAAATTTTACCTCACTCAGCAGGTAAAGTTAATCTCAATACTGGAGAATGAGAGAGCCATTTTGATAGAATACTCATTCCATTGACAGTGATGGGACATTTTTCCTCTGTTAGTGTCTGGTGCAGATCATATGGAAGTAGATATCCTCCCCTCCCCATTCCCCAGCCCCCCAGTGTATGAAGTCCACCCACAGAAAAGAGACCTCAGGTACAATCTGAGAGACTCACGAAGATCCAACTTTAAAGAGAGAGTTTGGTTAAAGGAGTTCTCCAGGGAACTGAACTTACCACAGCACCACCCTGCGGTGGTCAAAGTCACACACAAATCAGATATAGAATTAAAGGACCATTGTCTGATACAATGAGTGATTTACGCCCTACCCTTTGTTCAAAAAAGGATTGGAAGCATCATTAAGGAGGAGTCACTAAGTCATGGATGGAAAGTTGGTGTCAGGGGTGGCCACCCTTTCCCAATCCTGTTGCCCATCAGCAGTCAGTCACAGCACCCTTTCCACTGAGCCCACGTGATACTCAGAATCTCAATCCAGTGTTTCAGACAGATTAAAATGAGTCTGCAACCATCCCACTAAGTCTTTAAAATCTAGAAATTTGCCATCAAACATTCAAAGAAATATAGTGAGTCCTCAAAAACTTTCTGTAAAGACTATTAGATATAATAAAGTACCTGAAAGACGATCTGTCTGTCTTTGAGAGATTCTTCTGAGGCATGACAAATGAGGCCCCGCAGAAACAGGACAGACACTGTGCTAGTCATTAGAGAAATGAGAAGACATTTTCAAAGGGTTGGACCCTCTTATTCCCAGGCCAAGAGTCGGCAAGACTCATATCTGTGACAGGGGAAAGAAGTGTCAGAAGAATGTTAATCTCAGAGTGACTTCGTGCTCACATTATGGCAGGTATCGAAGAAACAAACCCTTTCTCACCGCAGCCCTTTGAAGACTTGCTGTAGAACGTGAGCTTTGCCTCATCTCCCTGGCCTATTGCCACGTGTATCAGACTGGTTTCCTCAGACATTATGACTTAGAGCTTGGTTGGGGATGAAAATAAATAAACTAAATTCTCATTTTCTTAATTTGGTGAGAGTAGGTCTTTATTAACTTGTTCACCTCCTTGTTTTCCACTTCCTTGGGAGCAGGGTATTACTCACCTATCTCAGTGTCTCAGAGGTGGGCGGGTACCCATCGTGTAAAACCAGCGACAGCATTACTCAGCACCTCCCTTTCACAAAGAAGTCCTAAATTAGGCTGCTGTCTGGATTTTTAAGTATAGTCTACCTTAAGTAGGCCAATTTCTGCATCTAGTCCAAAGTATGTATTTATACTAAGTTCATGTTCCCTAGAATATATTTTTTAAACCCAAGTGATTAGACTGTCTTAGAATTTAAAAAGTTAATTTTTAATATTTTGATTCACAATTACTCTGTAAGCACAAATCTTTTTTAACAATAAGATGTGCTATATGGTGTTCCAATGAGAAAAATTAGTACAGGATATAAAGGAAAGGCTGTTCTGAATTAGTCTCAGTTATATACTTTTTAAAAAATGCCCTTTAAATTTTTTTTAAATAATGAAAATTGATCCTTAATGAAGTCCTGCCCAACAGAGGTCCTAGAGGACCTTCCTTTGAGGAATAAATTAAGAATTTTTAATTCACTAATTTTATGGTTTCCTTACTATTGCTTGAGGAAGAAATTGGCATTTAATGCAACTTTATGTCACCTATAGTGCTCAGCAAGCTGACTTGACCAAGGCTGACATTCAGGAAATAGCCACTGAACAGATGAATGTGTTGTAAGGGGTATGAAAACTATTTGCTTTCTTGAGTAAACATTTCTTGCATATTTTTTTATTTTACAAACTATCTGCCACTTTTTTAGCCAGTGCAAAGTTCAGTTTCAGTCCAATCCATGCAAGAGTGATTATAAATTCCATATAAGTGGGATGAATTCAAATACAAACAGTCTTACTTGACTTTAAGATGTGGCACTGTACATTGAGACCCTTAAAAATGTTTGCCTTTTATCCAGTAATTTCACTTTAAGACATAGTAAATAATAATGGATTATGTAAAAATTCAGATAAAAAATGTTCATTTAAAAAAAAGGAATGTTCATTACTTGGAAGCAACATACATGTCCATATATGTGGTCAGTAGAATATTCAGCCTTTAAAAACAGCCTTACAGATAATTATTTGGTGACTTGTAAATAAATTTTGATGAATGAATGAATGAGATATCAGACATGTTGCAGAGGTGATTTGATACTAAGTCATTGTATGCTGACCTAGAACTTAGTATTATTCCTAGGATCTGAGGGGTGGTTGGACCTATAATTAAGGATCAAATGCATCACCTTGAGAATGAAAGGAGGAATGAAACCAATTGGGGCTAATTCAAAGTTTACTGAGAATTAGAGTTAAGGTGGCGGTGGGAAGCTTCCTACTTATATAGATTCTCAGCCACCCCTCTTAGAAATTCTGATTCGGGAGGTCTTATGCAGGGCACAGAAATTTATAATAAGTACCCTAAGTTGGTCAATAGAATCATCCTCTATTCCCAATTAAGCAATAAGCCACTTAATGACCAACAGCATGCCTTAAATTTCTTCTATGTCCTCCACAGATTCTCACTACATGATGTAAATGCTCAGTAGGCATGCCAGTTGAAATCTCTGCCATTTTAAATTCCAGGTCACTGGAAATGACCACTCAGTAAGATTATAGAGAGTCAACTGCTGAAAGAGTGAAGATTACTCACCAGCTTAATGCTAATTTATTACTCCTATCTTTAAGGAGCTAGATATTACAGAGAAAACTTGTCCAACCCATGGCCCAGGGGCTGCATGTGACCTAGGACAGCTTTGAATGTGGCCCAACACAAATTCATAAACTTTCCTAAAACATTATGAGATTTTTTTTTAGATTTTTTTAGCTCATCAGCTATTATTAGTGTTAATATATTTTATGAGTGGCCCAAGACAATTCTGCCTCTTCCAGTGTGGCCCAGGGAAGCCAAAAGGTTGGACATCTCTGTTGTAGAGTAAACAGGTGAGCAGAACACAGAGTTTGCATTTCAGGTATTTAATTACAAAGTAGTGGGATAACAGATATTTACAGAAATTTAATACAAAGCATAATTTGATGAATGCTATGATATGAATAAGGAAGGAAGGAAGGAAGGAAGGAAGGCAGGCAGGCAGGGAAGGAGGGAGGAACTTCTAGTAATTAATGAATTGTAAGCCAAATTTTTGTGAATGGAATCAACTTGAATACTCTAAGGGTATTTGAGGTAACCATGTTTGGTGTAAAATAATGAACAAGCTCTAAAAAGACCAGAAATTCTCATTTACTGCAATAACATAAAATGTATGTTATTAAACATTTTATAGATTATAACATACTTTCACACATATCTTATATATCCTAAAGTTTAGACTCCAAGCAGCAGCCTTCTGATATAGGGATTGTTATTAACCCAAATTTACAGATCAAGAAAGAATTTTATGAGGTCAAGCGACTTCCCTAAGGTGACAATGATAGGAGTTGATGGGCACACACTCTAGGTTTTTTATATCACTATTCTAAAGAGCCCCTCCCTTATTTATATGAATAGCAGATCTAAATTTGTACATATTGAGTTTGCTTAAAGCTAGACACAACTAATTTTATATAAATACCTCTTCACAGTACCAAAGGGTTTTCTTGACAAATATACAGCTTGCTATGTTAATAAGATGCCAAAAGGTTATTGGCAAGTTAGTCTATAAATAATTTTAAAATTATTCAAGTGGACCTACCTCACTTTATACATGATGCATGAGAGTATACATATGCATGAGAGGATTCTGTTATTTAAAAAGATCCTCTTTTCTCTCCTTTCAAAAGTGAATTCTTTAACTAATAAAGTTATCATCAATCATGCTTAAAATTACCATTGTATCAGTGAGGGTTGTCAGTTGTAAGCAACTGAGGCCAATGCTGGTTATCTTAAGCAAAGAGAGAAAATATTGGAAGGATCACCAAATTCATAGGAGTCTAGAGACTCACGCTTGAAAACGAGAACAAGGGAGCCAGATGAAGCGAGGTTTCCCCAGCAGAACAGCCTGGACCTTCCCCAGCACTCCCAGGAGAACGGTGCTGACCACCAATGTCCCTCTGTCCGCGCCTCCGCTTGGTCAGCATCCGAAGCCCTAGGAGTGAGTGTCCGATTGGCTTAGCATACCATGGGTGTCCCAGGGAGTGAACTGAAGAAGAACCAGGCCCCCTTAATTTCTGTTCATGCCCAGAGATGGATGAGGAGGAAAGGGAGCACTGGGAATTGCCTTCTCACTAAGACCAGCTATGATACAATGTCGAATTCCCCACAAAGGGAGATCCAGGTGCTGATGGAGAGGCGGAAAAAAAAATTCCAGTCCAAATTATTATTTATCGTAGTTAAAAGGGAGAGGGGCATAGGAACAACCTTGTCTGACAATAAGAGATTTAGTTAATTCGATTATGGTTCAGTTCATATAATAGAAATCCCTGAAGCTATGAAAACAATGTTAAAGAATATTTAATGACCTGAGAAGATAGTTATTAAAAACTATTCAGAGAAAAAACTGGATTATAAAGCAATATTTAAAATAAGAACTTACTTTGTAAATAAAAACAATAAAATTATATGTACCCCAAATTTAATAGTAGTTATCCGTGGGTAATAGAATTAGAAATGATGTTTATTTTCTTCTCAGTGCTTAGCCCTGCAATAACATTGTATTACTTTAAAATTTTTAAAGGCTAATATAATATGCATATTGAGTATAAACTCTTAATTTCTTTTCTGTTTAAATGTTCATATCAATTATTTATATTTACTTTAAATTATACATATAGTGTGTATATGTATATGTGTCTTAACATATGTATTTATATATAATATATATTTATATATGTAAAATAGAAAGAGAGAAAATGAGTGTTTGGGGATGTGTATGTATTCCATAGCTTCATCCACTTCTTTTTAATATTTTACTAAAACTACTCAATTATAAACTCCCTGAAGAGAGTGGCCTGTCTTTAATCCTTTGTATCCTACAAAGAACTTGCCAAGCACGCTATCCATATTAAATACTCAGTTATTTATTACTGAGGGAAAATCTCATTAGACAGTAAAAGAGCAATGTGGAGGTTTTTTTAAAAGCCTGAGTTGTGTTTGAATCTTGGCCTCAGTGTTTAACAACTGTGTGTCCTTGAGTGGGTCACTTAGCTTCTCTGAGCCTTCCTTTGAGTGAAATGGTGCTGTGATGGAAACAACCTATGAGCGCATGTACTCTTTGACCCAGATACTCCAGTTCTCAGAATTTAACCTACAAGTCAACTTGTGTTTTTAAGAAATAATCTATGTATTTATAGGTTTATTCACTGTAGCATTGTTTGTTATCACAAAATATTAATATTTAAAATAACCTAAATGTCCATCAATAAAAAACTGATTGAATAAATTATAATACATGCATACAATGACATCATAAAGATTGGGGAAGCTTGTTTTGTATGGATATGAAAAAAATCTCTAAGATATATCATTAAATGCAGAACCATGCATAGAATATACTATCATTTATCTATAGAAGG
The DNA here is from genome assembly GCA_004026885.1 of Lyroderma lyra. Taxonomy (NCBI): domain Eukaryota; kingdom Metazoa; phylum Chordata; class Mammalia; order Chiroptera; family Megadermatidae; genus Lyroderma; species Lyroderma lyra. The sequence continues at coordinate 426,891 of PVJL010000134.1, forward strand.
GTAAGGAAATAATGCATTCTTTTTTTTTTCTACATATACATGCATAAATTATCTCTGATGAAACTGATAACATTAAGCACCTGTGGAATGAAATGTCACAAAAAACCAGTGACACTAGGTACCTGTCAGAAGAGTCACTGAGAGGCTAGAGAACAAAGGTAGCAGGGAGAATTTTCACAGTATATGGTTTTAAACGTTTAAAATTTCAAAACTTGTGAATATGTTTTCTATTCAAAAATAAATAATATAACAAACTTAAGGGATTTAAAATAAAGAAATAATGTTGTAAAGCACCTAGCATGTGGTTGATACTTACATATCAGCCTCTGATAGATAAGGTATCAGTGCCCTGAGTCATGATGTAAGGCTACCTTGCTTTTTTTGCTCCAAACATTAATCTTGCTCCCTCTAGTGGAATTGTCCAAGAACTGCACTGAGCAAGAGAACAAAAATTCAAAAGCTCGTGAGTAAAGAAGTGGATTGGAAGCCTGCCTTCATTTTCCCTAGCCACTCCAATCCATGCCTTTTCAAGGCAGTCCTCACCTTAGGGAGACTGGCATCTGAGTGCTTCCCCAAGGTACACGAAGAGTTAAGAATATATGTAATCACAGTAGCCAGGGGATGTAGCTTGGTTTACACAGACCTATGGCTGCATCTTAAAAAACTTCAGGACAGTATTTTTTAAATAGATAACCTAGAAATAAATGTCCAAATATTGTCCAATGATTGAGAAAACTCAACTGCTGCTCTTCAGTCATAGTTATAGTTTTTAATGAGGGTAACTGCTTCTAATAACTTCCGTGATTAAGATGTTCAAGGCAGTTGTACTATTTTGTGTTGCTGAAAGAGTAATATTCCATCTATATCAGAACTTTTTCTACTGGGGGCCCCAGTGAAATCTCAGGAATGTTTAAATCTCATTAGCACTACCCCCACTGAAGTGGGAACTGATTTAATTGGGAATCAACACACATTTTACACCTTTTGGGGAGAAAAATCTCAGGACTTGGGTATGATTAACAGAACAGTCTCTGTATGGCACTATGAGGAATAATTAAGCTATAAATTTCTCCTTGTTTGCCAAATGAGAAATACCTTTTTAAAAATATGATCCACTCTTTCCCCCCAACTTTATCTGTCTAGGTAAATATAATTAGGTAATGGATGATGATTTGTTAGCATTTTATTTCCTGTGTTTGCAAGGGCATTAACAGTGATCATAAAGCTCACAACAAATACGGTCAGTTTCTGATTTTCAGAGGCAAGAACGTGACTTTTGAGAATCAGATGGGCCAGACTCAGGCATTCTTGCAAATTAACTCTTCCTGTATTCTGAACAGGATCAGAGAGACTTGTCTTAGCTGATTTGCATGCACTAATTGCTAGTTCTAAGTAAATGTGTAGTGATCACCTACACAATTACATTCATAAATTAATATTTTTACTTCACAGTTATTTACACACAGGAAGAAACAGTACAAATAATTTTAAGGCTGTGTCTACACTTACATAATGAAGTGGCTAATTAAAGCAATGAGCTAGTTAATGACAGGCCTAAAAATTTTTCATGAAATATCCATATATGGAAGGAAGAAATGTCTTTGCCTGAATAATTCTCATAATTGCCTCAACATTTGATTTCACTTTCTACACTCAGAGATATGCTCTAAATGACATTTTGATTATGAATCTGGATTATCCTCTGATTTCTCATGGGTGATGTGGATGCCAAGGCTAACTGCCAAAGTAACACGACTAAACCAGAGGTATCACACAGAAATGGGATAGCCCCACCCAGAAGGACTGGCCACAGGCTAATTCAGGCAAGCAGATGGTAATGAATATACAGAAAAAAACAAAAACAGGCTTAAAATGCATTCAGGGTAAGTCAGTGATTGACAGTCAATGCACTAAAGAGCTCTTTTATCCCCTCCCTCCAGAGTGACCTATTCCAATTTTAGAGGAGCCTATCCTTTTAGTGAGCTCTGACCCTTCGGTCCCATAGACTTCTGACCTTAACGTTAGAGAGCGAATTCCCTCTAACTGCTTGCTTCACTTCTGGAGTCGCGCCTGCAACAAACCATAATCACTCGAGTTTGGACAACCACCTCACTCATTTAGGGAAAATCTAGTTTTATTTTGTTTTACTTTTTTTTCTATTTCTGACCAACAAAACTGTGAACGAATAAATGAGCATTGTTTTAAGCTACTAAGTTTGTGGTAATTTGTTATGCAGCAACAGAAAACATATCTACCTAAATTTTAAGTAGATTAGTTTAATGGCTAGAATTAGAACTGATTGTAGTAGAAAGAATCTGGAGGATACAAAACCAGTTAGAAATTACTATAGTAATCTAGGATAAAATTTATAAAGGCCTAAACTGAGATGTTAACAGTAAAGAGCAGGAAAAAAACTATGATTATGAAGGAAGAATCCATTAGATTTGATGTCCACAAAATGTGCAGGTATAGTAAACTTCTATAGCAATGATTAACTGAATAATTCATTGGAAATCAACTAGAACTTTCTTCTGCTATCTTTCCTGCTACCATACTGACTACTGAAATACTCCATTTGGTTTTTGTGAGTATTTGTATTAGCTTCTCAACTAGAAAATAAGCTCCTAGCAGACAGAATTTATTTAAACTTCACTGAATTCCCTCATGGAATCAAGTGTTATAGATGTGAAATAACTTAATTAAATTACAAGTTACTCCACCACATACCTATTAGACTGATTCAAATCAAAACAATCTGACAGTATCAAGTGTTGACTGGGATGCAGAACAACTGGAACTGTCATGTATTGCAGTGGGGAATGAAAAATAGTATATATGAGGTCAGACAATTAATTTCATGAACTCATCCTAGAAAAAGTGCTACCTACATCAATGCTGAATATCACTATGGTCACCTTCGAAATACCGCCCCCCGCCCCTTGGGAAGCTATGGATCAACACCAGCTCCTAATCAACTCTTCTAAACAATTTTGGAACTCTTTCTAGAATGGCCATCAAAGCTGTTGTTGTGTCCAACATCTGACAAGTAATTTCACAAACTTGCTACCATGCACTTACGTTGAGAGCACTGTATAAACAACTTGGTAAGGTGTCATAACCTTGCCATGGTATGATAACAGCTCTGATGGCCATTCCAGAAAAAGAGTTCCAAAGTTGCTTTGAAGGGTAGACTAGGTGCTGTCATTGGTACATAGCTTCCCAAGGGGCTACTTCGAAGGTGACCATAGTGATAATCCCCAATGAGGAAGGTAGCATTTTTTTCTAGGATGAGTTTGCAAAATTAATTGCTGACCCCATAGCCACTTTGGAAAACATCTTGGCAGATTCTTATAAAGTTAGACATACACTTACTATACAATCCAGAAATTCTACTCAGGTATTTACTCAAGAAAAATAAAGACAAATACACACACCAACTCCCTTACTTAAATGTTTATAGCAACTTTATTCAAAAGTATCAAAAAATAGTAACAACCCAAATATCTATCACCCGATGGATAAATTATGATATAGCCACACAATGGAATACTATTCAGCAATGAAACTGAACCAACAAATGATTCATGCAACAACATGGATAAATCTCAAAAAGTACTGTGCTAAATGGAAGAAGACAAACTCAAAAGGCCACATGCTTTATGATTCCATTCATATGGCATTCTCAAAATGGCAAAATTATAGGGACAATAAATAGAACCATGATTGCCAGAGGCAAGGGTTGGGGATGAATAAAAGCAAACTTCTCAGGTTAACAAATATTCTCTCTTGTCTTTGGATGGTTACAAATCTATACACACTTACCAAAATTCATGAAACTGTATATCTAAACATGGTGAATTTAATATATGTAAATTATACCTTGATAAGCCTGAGTTAAGGAAAAAAAAGTGGGGGAGGAAGACAATTATAATACACCAACAAGCACTCTGTAGTAGTTTCATTATATCTAGTGACATAGACCCCTGTCCAGATCTTTAGAGCTTTTCAGACCGGGGTCAAAACACAGTATGTAATAGCCTCCCTTCTTTCACCTCCCGCCTCCCAACCTCGGGAAGAAATAGGTATGTATTAAATTAAGCAAAATAATTTATTTTTACACAGGGAAATCTGACAAAACTATAAGAATTGTACTAAAGAGGGAAATAAGAAAATATTTTAACAGGACATGTCCAGGGTGATAAAGAGGTCTAAAAGCAAGGAGGGCCTGCCAAGCCCAGACAGTATACTCAAACAAATGGGTACCCGGCCTTCCAATTTGTTTTTAGCACCAACTGGTAACATCCACCCATCCTCTGCTCTCTTTGGTGCCATGTAGCAACAGCTGCTTAAATCCTGAAAGAGTTTAGACCCACTCCAAACACAGGACTCAGAGCAATTTTATTTCTACTTTGCATATCTTAGAGAGGTCTCTGCCTGTAGGCATGCACAAGTATTTATGGAAGCCCAAACTTTAGGAAGGTCTATGGCAGCATTCCCACATTCATATTGTCTACTGATATAAAATGCAGATACAACTGATAATTTCCTCTTTGTATTTGACCTGACTTGAATGTAATTTCTCTATAAACAGAAGAAATGGACTATTATAAGGCCCATCTCTAATCTTAAGGGAAAAGATGAGGATTTATACTATTCTCTTCTTGCAATTTCATACACAAGCACACAAAACTTCTCAGGCACCCAAATGACAATTTTGGAAATCATGTCAAATGAGAAGTTAGTGTCATGGTGGGGCAGGAAGGAGCAATACAATAGTACTGTTATTAGTGAAAACATTAATACTGAGAGGACATTAGAAATAAAAGTCAAAAGAGTCAATAGAGTTCTATTTTAGCATGGTATCATCTTATATATTCAGAGAGATGTAAGCATATGTTGGTTGTCTTCCTTGAGTTTTATCGTTAAATTCAAGATTGGGGTATAAATTTTTAAAAGTGATTAAATACTACTCCCTGTGAGAGAATAGAGGAATTTGAATTTAAAATTAATATTCCCAATGTGTTAAAAGTCAACTACATCCCATGTTCAATATTTTCTTAAATAATGACTGTATGTAACAGGCATTCTGAAGCCTAATAAATGATGTCTTCAAAATTCTAATAATGGCTGGTATTACTTATGACCCTTTCTGTAGCAATAGCCAATAAAAAAAGATCATATTTTCAGTATATACATACCATTTTGAAGACTCTAACTTTCAGAAGTGAGTCAATTTATTTAATTTATAGAAATAGGAAAACTATTCTAGAAATATTTTACGATTCTACTCTCATCAATATCTGATACTCTAAATTTTCTTCTTAAGCACCTCCATTTTCCGTTGTCATGTCTGAATTACTTTTATTATTGTATTTTACCTATTTCAATGTCTACTTCTTTTCTTTTATAAATGAATTCACCAGTTGAAGTCAAAATGAGCATAGAAATCCTTAAGATTTAAAACACTTTAATTACCATATATCATGCCATTAAGAAAAATCAGATAATAGCTCTCTCTCTGAAAAGAATTATGTTTATATTTATCTCATCATTAAATTTGACTTATTAAAAACAATCTTTAACAGCAATAAAAATGGAAATCTAAAAATTTACTATATTTTCATTATTTAAAAATTTTGAAGCAATTTGAAAATGTATTTCTGCTTTTTCTTCTGCTTGTTTTACTTTTTAAAAAAACACTGTCCATGAACAATGTACATGTAATAGAATCTATACATAAATAAATATAAAATGCATATGTAGACATGTATATCAGCAGACAATACTATAAAATGACCGTAAAATCTGTACTGTTAAAGACGCTCCCAATTCCCATTTCCTATGTATTTTGTCTATTTGTCCTAATACCAATGATCAGAAAATTATCAGAGATTTTTTTTTAGTTTAGAGAACAGCATAATTAAATTTAGATAAGCTCTTGCCTAGTCAATTAAGTCCATGAAAACTTTCTTCTGATTTTTCATTCATCATTTATGTTTTCCCATTAGGCACCTTATAACAAATCAGAAAAATGCATCCAATTTGTTATGATCTAAGTAGTGAGCATTTATAGTCTTATTTAAACCCTAGACTGTAAAAGGCCCACATTTACCTTCTACTGGAATGGATATTGAGAGAAATGAGAGAGAAAGAGCAACATGGCTTTGTTTCAAAAAGACTACATATCATCTTAGAAAATAGTTCATTGCACATGGTTAAATATCTGACCCTTATGAAAAAAATTGCATGATATGCTTTAGAATCATTTTCTATTACTAAATACATTAAACCTGTTGCATTTTACTCCTAGAATATTTGCAATTCTCACCCATTCCTTCAGTTTTCCTTTTGACTAGTTTAATTATCACGTTCACTTTTCTAAAACGAAATTTTGTATTTTCCACCACAGAGTAAATAAAATTGTCTTGCCCCAATAAGCTCTGTATGTTACATGCATAGCTACTATTAAAAGTCTTGTAAAATTTTTAGGATTAGATACCAGAGACTGAAATTGATACAAAGTTTTAAGAATTTTACTGCAAAGTTTTGTGACACTATACTCTGATCCCAATTTATGGTTTAAAAACTGAGAGCAAAACAACTCATATGTAGATCCACAAATAAGTGACCAGCTCTGACATTAAATGCCTTATTTCTCATGAACATGTCTCATCTACCCTGTTACATGATCAGCCTTTCCAGGACAGAGCCAAAGTAAGGCCCCCACCTTCCTTCCTCCATCCAGCATACGCCAGCAAATATTAGGAAATAAATGTTCAAGCTGGTTTTGCAAAGCCAATGAATCTTTGCCAAGTACAGTATATTTATCCCAAAATGAAATTTTGTAACTTAAGATGTACAGCTACTAAATTATCTGTACATTTTATGAATTCTACACAAGCCTAACAAACCAATTAACTTTATTTCCTGTAAGTGTACATTTCTTCAGTATACCTATCCCGGGGGATGGGGTTCCATTTATTGCCCCTAAGATCGTATGTTAATCTTGACAATATTGTACAAAGCAAAACATTTTATTTTAGAAAATAATTTTTGTTCCTGACCTCCCCTTTTTGCTTTTCACATTGTTTGACATGTTATACCATTAGAAAAAAAATTATTTTAAATGTGCAAATGAAATAAAGGCCAACAGAAAACTGTTCTCTGCACTGGATAATAGAGTTTTAATGTATTTCTGCTGTCAGGTTGGTGTATTTGTGTGATAATTTTATGTGACAGAGTAATTAAATTGTAAAACAATTCCCATTTCCTATGTATTTTATCTATTTATCATCATTTATTTCTTTACCTTCTTTTTCTGCAATAAATATTATTGTAAGGAGAGTTAAATAAGTTAAACCAATGCAATTACTTTTACAGATAGAAATTAACTTCATATATCAATTTGTATGCATTTATACAAAGTACCTACAACTTGCCCAGTATAAATAAATGTGTTTATTGCAGTATATTTATGATGTCACTGTGGTTTCTATGTTTGCCTTCCTTTTGAGTAATGATCTATATATTTAAACTTGACATTTTAACAGTATTTTCAAACAATTTCATTCATTATCAAATAACCATTTATTACACTATGGCAATTTCATACCATTTACTGAACCTTTTAGACACTCTTAAACAATGATTTATTGACCAATATACAGATTTTTATGCTTATCACAGCAAATATAGAAAGTAACATTAAATAGTGACTTGATAAGAGATAACTAAATTATCCTTTTTTAAAAAATCTTGATGAGTCATGTGTAGTAATAGCCAATGTACATTTATAGTTGTACTAGAAAGTAAGACAAGTATATTTGATTGTTATATTCTTCATGTATTAAGATGGTTAATGATAAAATCTATATGCACATCAACCACATAACCCCAAGGGTTGATTTTAAAGGAAAGAAAGAAGAAAGGATATTTTAAATGGTTTGGATGCTGACTGGCTTGGTAGCTTTTTGTGTCTGGACTTCTCCATAGGAGGGACATTTTCTGCTCAGGAAATTCATCTCTGGGTGACAAATCTGGGGTGACCAGACAGATCACGTGTGAAACCAATGGCTACTTACAGTATCCTGTCTGCCTGCTGCACACAAGACATATCCAGATCACCCTAAGGAGGTCTGACCATATTACCCTCTCTGGTGCGGTCCACGTAGGTTAGTATGTGCTTGTGAACTTTATTAGGGAGGAAACTGAATTTCTCCACCCAAAAGAGGCAAATCACACAGTTGATCCTGTGATTACTACAGTCCTCAGAGAATGCAGAGGGAATATTTAGGTTTAAAAACAAACAAGGACAGAAAGGAAGGAGGAAGAAATAAGACAAGCTTCCTTTCAAGTAGGATCATTTACATAAAACATTAAGCCTGATAAAGCTTTCTGTCAGTGTGTGGGAGGATCTGTATTTCTTTAGTTATCCAAATCCAGAATGAATTAATTTGACACTAATTGCAGAAGGATTAAATTTATTCAATCTCTATAGACTACCCCTTGACTATTAAAATTAAATGAAGATAAAAATGAATTATTCTTTCCCAGATCAAAAATTAAACACCACACCAGTTTATGAGGTTGTGGAGAAAGATGGGCAGTGAAGATCACAACCTGTGACTTTTTTCCTAAAATAGATTGAAATAAGAATCTTATTTTTGGATAGATCTGTTAATTTAACAAAAAGATCTGTTATTTAGGAGGCCCTGAGACTCCTTTAGAGAATATGTTATACCCTACCTATAAGAACCTAAAAATATAGTATACATTTTTGCTATTATAAGACTTAATATATGACTATACCAAGCAATTGGTTTGCTAGAGGATGACATTTTTAATAGTCAAAACACAAAAAGAATTACTAAATGAAAACCGAGGAACAAGTTTCAAGTGATTTCATTTCAGCATGTGTCCCCTTTAGCTCCAGGTCTGATAAAGAACTGAAGCAGGGGAGTTCCCTGATGGTGTAGTGGCTTAAGGCTTTGGCACTGGTGCTGTCAGCACTGTGGCCTGGGTTCAATTCCCAGTCAGGGAACTACCCACATACCAAAAAGAAAAAAAAAAAAAAAAAAAAGAACTGAAGCAAAAACTGTAAGAAGAGACAGCCTTATAAACTAAACTTGGAAAGAACTCCTCATTTTCAGAATGGCCCTTAAACAAAAAGTATCCATTTGAGGTCATGCCTGAGACTCCCTGAGACTGCCATCTGTTTCATCACTTGCTGTTGTCTGTTTCCTAGTCTTAGAGAATTCATGTTGCATATGTACATTGCATACTGGCATAGATTTATGTATGTATATGGATTGTCTTCTTTTTTATGTCATTGTTTTAAAAGATAGATGATACCATGTAAGGTGTATAACTTTAAGATGTTTGTACTTAACCATCCACACAACATTGTAGTGAATTCCTAAAATTTAAGGAAAGGAGATGATAAGCCCAGTTCTAGGAAATCTGCTGAATTAGGTAAAATGAGGCTTTGGTGCCTCATAAATTAGTGGCAAGAAAACTGAAGTTCTGGGGGAAGACAGGTACCTTGTCCAAGGTCACAGAGACTGTAGCAGAGTAAGGTCTAGAATGCTTCTCCTAATCAGAATCTAGTGCCCAGCCTTTCATTTCAACATAAGGTTTATGTGTTAAACCCTTCTATGAAAAATAATTGCATTTAAACATGAATCAGTGTCATAAGCTAATTAAGGAAAGACTAATAATGTAATTTCAGGCATTAGTCATCTTATGGATTCAAATTCACCCTCACACTCTCTCATATCCCAAACTATATACACAAGGCATATTAGGAACAATTTTTGTAAGTTTTGTAAATAATGCCTGGGTAAGGTCCCTTGTAAGATGAAATAGCATCTCACAATTTTACATATATACAAATATATATAGATATAATTTGCATATATGAATCACCTTTTAATTTTTGTATTTGTATTAATTAAAAATGCATTTGCCTCCAATAGAGCCATGTTAGCACCTTGTTTTATAAAATAGAATGAAATTCCCAATTGACCCAACAAATGTATTTTAAGATATTAAATGTACATGTATATATAGAGAGTGAGAGTCCCTCATATAATAGTTGACCTACTGAAGAGTTTGTACCATTTTCAAAAAAATCTAGAATTTTAGAGATTAAGGATTGTTTAGAGATGATAATTCATGTTAAAATTTTGTCATTTCATCTCTCCCCATTACATAAATACCTGAAACTGGAGAGTGTTTTTCTTTTCCTTAGTGAGTATAATTTGGTGCTTTAGCAATTATATTGGAAGTGTTTATCTTCATCATAAGAAAACCATGTAAATGAAAAATAATGTTACAATATTAATCTTTTCTCCTCAGTTGTACTGAAATTCATTAAGAAGAACTGAGTTAGTACATTTATCTATTTATAGAGTTCCAATGTTTTAAATTTAAATAATCAGCAAGATTCTCTCAGTTAAGGTAACTACTTTTAAGAAGTTAAAGTATTTTTGGAAATGCATTTACAGAGCATTTAGCCCATTGCAATAATGAATTAGATGATAACCACTTTTTAATTCTTATATTTATATTAATTAAAAATGCATTTGCCTTACATAGAGCCATGTTAGCACCTTGTTTTGTAAAAAAGAATGAAATTCTCAATTACCAACAATTGTTAGTGTTATTTTGAAATGCCCTTGTTTCCTTGAAACAAGTAAAATTATACTTTGACCCTAAAGATGCAGAATAAATTATTAATGCTTTGGTGAATGGCAGTGTTATATCTATTATAATTTTGCATTAATTGATGCAGAGTCTATAATTGCATTAATTGATGCAGAACAGTTTAACTTAGTCAATTTTCACTTTTATTTACACAGCCCCGAAAGAATTTAAAAAGCAATAGTACTGGTAAAAATCATCATCCATTCATCAATCAATAAAACTGCTTTTTTCTAATTGGAGGCTATTATTTATTTTTATGTTTCTAAATATAGATGGTTATGCTGCTACTAAAATTTCCTATCTTAAAGGAGAGAAGAGTGAAATCAACCTCCCTCTTCAAAAATTAATCTTTATTTTAGTAACAAGCCAAGTATGGTGATAGTATGTCTCAGTATTTTTGCGAGAGATCAACTAATAAGTGATTTTTTTGTAACGACCCCCATTTAGGGTAAATGGAACTCTGTCCATCATCTTCTTTCCAAATGACAACCATGATCTCCAATCAATTTGTTACTATGATTTTGCTAAATTTTATGCTTTTATATTATAAAATGTATACCCTCAGTTTTAAACTCTTGTCATTTCTTTTATGACAATGCAGAAACATCTTCAGAGGACTTAAATATGGACTCTAAGATCTGCTCCCATTATTAGTTTTGATGACTAATCTAAGGAAGTACTACTAGTCTTTCCTAATTTGTGATGGATGTAATGCACATCTCCTCCCATCCTCAACATGACTATGTCTAGATCTGAACTGTTTGCTCTCATATGACATCAACCCATAACCTATTTCCTTGAAAGAGCTGAATCCTAAAAGTTCCATGAATAAAATTCTCCAGCAAATAAACCTTATTTTCCCCCTGAATGGCCATAATCTAACCCTGCATATGGAAATATTGCTTGGAAATATGTGCTGCTGCTTCCCTCTATATACTCTGTGCAACATGGAAGCATCACACAACAGTCATGTGTAACATCTGTGTGCCATCCAATTAGAGTTTCTGAAATAATGAAGCACATAAAATAAATTCTACCTGGAACCATTTCTTTTACTGGTTCATTATAGAAAAGAAACTTGTCACCATGCCAGAGACAAAACTGCTGCTGGGTTTAGGTTTGAATTTTATAAAGTGAATAAGTAAAAAATATATACACATTCATTTCAGCATCAAGTTATGAATAATTAAATGAATATATAATTATATCCAGTTTTACCCTCAAGCTCAACCAGCAAAGACATCTTCAACCCACGTAAAAAGAAAACTTCAAACTTTTTCAAAAATTATCAGTGAGCTGCCAAACATCACTGAATTTATATGTTCATAAGCAAGAATAACAATCTGTCTATAAAATTATATAGTGGAGACTATAATGGCATCCAAGAGTTTTGCTTGATGTACAGTATGCCTTCTGAAACCTGAATTTACATAAACATTTTCTTAGCATTCTCAAATATCTTCATCCTCTCTGATCTTATCTCTGGTCCAAGATTGGGGACGGGCTGGGGAATAGACTCAGCACTTCTTCAAGTCTATTTTGGATGTATACTTTTGTTATGATGTATGAACTATGACAGTAACATGATTTTAACACACACACTAAAGCTTATATTCAAATGAGTGTTCTCTCAAAGTTGTTCTCTTAAGGACTTATCCTAATGATACTGTCATTCATTGTACAAGGTATGTTTCAATCTCTTCTCCTGGAGCACAATTATAAAATAATAATTGATTGCTTTTGTGTTGCTCATTATATTAACTCTAAATAAATCCTTAGCATTAAAGAAAAAATCCTTTTTAATCTGGCCTTTGGCTACTTATTTTTGTTGCTGACTTTTCACACCCACTCATCCTCCCACTGCTTGTGCTCCAGTGCTGAAGAATGTGGTTCCTAGCAGCCTCTGTGCATTTGCATATGCCATTGCCTGTCTGTAAGATCCTATTAATTCTAAGCTGGAGATAGTCTCCTTCAGAAAGTCTTCCTTTACTGACTACACCGCCCACCCCACCCTCCACTCTATTTAGCTCCCTTCTATTTAACTGCAGTTGGACATACCAAGGTCACTTCAATCCCTCAAATTGTTTACTGTCTTTATTTGCCCCTCTTCCTGACTAGTCAGTGAGCTCCTTGGAGGTAGACATTGTATCTTTTTTAACTGTAGCCTCAGAGCCAAGGTACTGACTCACAATATTCAAAAAAAGTTTGTCCAATGGTTTGTGACTCGATACAAAGGTTTTTCAAAAAGTTTGTGAATGGGTACTTGAATGAAGTGGGTGACCTAAGATAGCAACTTCGAAGATAAACAGTCATTTGATTCAAACAAGTTCAAGAACTACTGGATTATTCAATAAATGTCAGGCAAACTCATCAGTTTAGTAAAATATGTGGTAAGTATTTATACACAATTCCAATTGGATTTAGTGTTCATTTTTCTAAGATGAAATTATAAACAACTATGACTACTTACATAATTTTAGGGTGAGGAGAGCTGATTTAAACATAACACCAAAGCCATAAACCACAAAGGGTTAAGGCTGATGGTGGCTCTGAGCTAATGGATTAATTTCCAAATAATAGCTTCAATTTAGGGACTGAAAGCCACACTTTTTCCTCCTGAATATTTTCCAAATTTCTAAAAGTCTATAAACATCTATTCAAGGAGGCACATATAAAAAAACAAGTCATTATAAAAATACCAAGACGGTCCAAAAATCTGTAAACACAGGGAAAATAGTATCATTTTTATATATTTTTCAGATTAACAATCGGACCCATTGTTTAAGGTATTTCACCTAAAGGTTGAAGGAAAATATATTGTGCATATTACTTGAAAATGTTAACTAGTATTGTTATTGAAAATGTTAGTCCCATGTTCCTGACATTTTAAACATTCTATGAAGTGTCTTTTTAACTATTAAAAGTGGAGCAACCTAAGTGTTCTATAAGGAAATGTTAGTACATAAGTTATCCATATTAAAAATGATGTTGAAATATACTTATTGACCTGAAAAAAAGTTCATGATATATGTTGAAATGAAAAGAAAAAAATCATAAACTATTAGGTACAAATTATTTCAATTTTATGAAAACATATCAACTATTTAGTTAAAAAAACCTAGACTGCGAAAATCACATAATTAATTGTGTATGATTTCAAATGATTTTCTGCCACCGTGTGGAGAATACTACTCATTGCAGGACGAAAATAAGCAAAATATGAACTATGAAAAATCTTTAACTATAGATTAAATTGCTTACAGGAACATGGCCCAAGAAGTTGTTTAAAGCTGCTTATCAATTGATCAATTTTGTTTTCTCTGCCAGCTATTTACCAAAATTTCTAGCAGGAAAATAATAACATATTATTACAATATGCTAAGTACAGTTCTTACATACATGACATTATCTCACAAAAACCCTATGAAGTAGGTATTTTTCCCCCCATTTTATGGATGAGACACAAAAAGTTTAACCATCTGCCAACAGTGAGTAACTATTAAAGCAATTAAACTGCATTTTGGATCAATGATTTAAATTCTGAGCTTTTCAGTTCCGCTCAAGCCCACCATTCCCTAATGCCTTATACAGGCAGTTGACTGCTGGGCCTTGGCAGGGATTTAGTGAATGAGGTTTCTGAGAGGGATTATGATGTTCACCAAACTAATCTTATTTCATTGAAGCTGTACAGCAGGGTTGCTACTCAAAATATGATCCACAGACTTGGACCCTTCAGGAAACTGTTTTTTACTAGTCTAACACAAGAATAATACACAAATTGCGTTAGCATTTAAAAACTTTTATGGCAGTTTCACAGGTAATTTGATGGTTATTGATTCTAATGATAAAATGTTTCTAATATTTTATCTTACCAAAACATGGTCCACAACTAATTGAAAATTTAAAAAAATAATAAATGGATCGCTCCAGCCTGCCTATAGTTTAAGAAGCACTGTTGCAGAGTAAAGCGGGTCACCTTCAAGTTTTTCCAAACTCAGGGTTCTTTCCAAAAATGAGGCCTCGAAAAATTTTCTCCTCTCATTTCATCCATTTTATGATATGCAATTATTGTAACAATCAATAAATTCAACACAAATAATATTAAAATGGCTCTCTGAAACCCCAAGCCCCGTCCCGGCGCAGAACCAGGAAGCGCCTGTGGCCTCAGCGGCGCGGCCCAGAAGGCGTCAACGGCTCCTGCCAGCCCGCAGCGAATTGAGGGCGGCCGCACGAGCGCATGCGCACGCGTTGATCAAAGCCGGCAGAGGGTGGGGACTCTCTGCCTTCAAGAAAACGCCAAGCCACGCCGCCGCCGGCGCCGCCACGGCCTCCGCCGGCTGCAGTGTCCGTAGGAGGTCGGGACGTAGTCACTTCCTCAGGGCCGCTCTCTGCATCCGGGTCATCTGCGCCGCTGCCGCTACCGCCACCGCTACCGTTGCATCTGTGATCGGGTTACGGCCCGGGTCTCCACCGCTGTCCGAGGGGAGCGGGCTCCGCTCGGCGCTACTACTTTCTGCGACCTGGCCGTCAGCCCCACGTCGCCGGCCTGGAGGGGCGAAGAAGACGCGGGGGCCAAGGCTTCCTCTGGGGTGAGTGCGGCTCGGGAAAGCTGGGCACGGCAGATCTGGGCTGGGAACCGGCCCAGGGGCGGGTGTGTGAGGGGCTCGTGTCCCCGGACGGCGGGAGAAAGAAAGCCCAAAGGCTTACTCCTTGGGGAGCCATAGAACCTGCCTGGGAGGCGCTTCCCAGATCCCCGCCCTGCTTAGGCCCCCGCCCTTGGCTCGGCTCCCGTTTGCAATGGCTCGGCTCCTTGGCCCCCCACCCCACCCACTTTTCCGTTTGTGGTGGTTGTGCTCGGGGTGGAACCTACCCGCCTCTGTTCCCCCCGCACACACCCCAGTCTGGGTGCGGTGACTGGGCTCTTGGTCCCCTATTTATGACCAGCGTCTGTCCTGGTGTAGAACAAAGACGCTTGGACTTTTGATGTGCCTCGTCCCCCTCGGGGAATAAACACGGTGGCAGCATTTGTAATGGGGGCTTTAGTAGACCTGAAGTGGAAAAGCCAGTGCCTGCGTGGATTTAAACACTGTCTTTTGCTTAAATACCTGGTGAAAACGATTTGGGTTTCCTGGGTGTATCTGATGCCACTGGAGATCTACTAGATCAACTCATGAAAACTGTTTGGTTCTATTGAAACTTCCCTTGTCTGTCTGTCCCAGGAGCTCTTTGAGAGCACAGCTTTTGTCGTGTTCAACTAGGTAGTCGTAGCGCCTTCCATTTAGTAGTTACTTGAGGTATGTGATTACATTTTAGTGTTGCTTTTTTATCCTCATCTTTTTTTATTGGGATCTCTATTTCTCCTAATGTCTAATTTCTTAATATTTGTAATTAAACCTGTTCCTTTTCTGATATTTGATATTTCTGCAATTTGTAAATGAGTAAGATTCCTCAAAATTGTGGCTGAAATTACCAATTTAGTTTCCTTGCAGTCTATTTTCTTGATAATCTTGCACATCTCCTTCATTCTTGTCATTTTACATTTTCTCTAAACTCTGTTCTTAGTCTTCATAATGTCCTCTGTTGCAGCTTACTGTTGTTGGGCTGAGACAGGAAGTATGAGAGGTCCACTTCTGCAAACATAGAACTGAACTAGATCATCTTTAGGCATTACAGGACCTTTGAAGCTAAGTGTAACCAAATCTGGTATTACAGGCTTATTCTGTATAAAGTTGCCAGTGAACTGGAGATACTGTGCTGTATTAGAAACAGTTTGGGTCTGGGAACCAGGATGTAGTTCCATTTGCCTCACATATAAGATAAAACGAGGACAATAACACCAGTGTTTATACCTCACAAAATTGTTGGTTGATGAGATGATGAATGTGTAAGTGGTTAGTAAACATGAAAAGCACTCTTTAGGAAAGCAGTTCTGTTCATTCCATCTGGAGTAATGCTGGTAGAAGGAGCAGTGAGGAAGGAAGGCATCTAAGAAAAGTAGTATATTTAGCCAGATCCAATAAACTACCCTTGGCTGACAGTGGATTGAAAGACGTTTTGTTAAGCTTACATCATATGAAGCAGAATACTAGTATAATAGGTAATAATATTCCAAAATTATAATGTTTGTAACTGCCACAAAGTGTTAGAGATCAATCATTAGACTTCAGTAATTTTAAAGGTCTCAGAGAATCTCCAGTATATTCTCCTGACTTGTAATTTAATAAATGTACCTTTTGTAGGGGGCGTAATTATCCTTTGCCTTTTCACAATTTTGAGAAAAGTCATCAGCATCATATAAATTTTGTTTAATTTCGTGTGATAGAGTATCTCATTTCATTTTTTTATAGTTGATGTATAATTGACATAACATATGAGTTTTAGCTGTACAATAAGATTCAGTATTTGTATGTATTATGACATGACATCACCCCACAATTACAAAAATTTTTTTCTTGTGATAAGAATTTTTAAGATCTCCTACTTTAGCAACTTTCAGCTATGCAGTACAGTATGTTAACTGTAGTCACCATGCTGTACATTGCATCTCCAGGACTTATTTTATAACTGGAAATTTGTACTGTTGACCCCCTTCGCTAATTTTACCCATCACCCATCTCTACCCCCCACTTCTGTCAGCCACCAATCTATTGTCTGTATGAGCTCATTTTTTGTTTTTTATCTTTCATATATAAGTAAAACCATACAGTATTTGTCTGTCTTTGTCAGAATTTCTTTATCTTGTATGTGAGTGTGCACACACACCACATTGACTTTAACTATTCATCCAGTGATGGACATTTAGGTGGCTTGCATACCTTGGCTATTGTAAATACTGCAATAAACATGGATGTGCATATATCTTTTCAAGGTAGTGATTTCATTTCTTTTGGTTAAATGCCAAGAAGTGGAATTGCTGGATCACGTGGTAGTTCTTTGATTTTTTTGTTTTTTTGTTTTCATTTTTAAAGGAACCTCCAAACTTTTCCATAATGTAGTGGCTACACCAATTTACCAACAATGCACAAAGGTTCCTTTTTCTCCATATCCTCACTAACACTTATTATTTCTTCTGCTTTTGATAATAGCCACTCTAACAGGTGTGAGATGACATTGTGTGTGTCATTTCATGCTTAAAAACCTACATACACTTGCTCTCAAGAAAGTATATAGATTTTTCCAGGGGTGTGTTGGTGATCTTCATAAACACATAGGGTGGCCTAAATTATTTTCCTGTAGTGCTACCAGTGTTGCCAACCTCATAGGAAAAAGTGAACATTAATATTTAGAATGAGTCCCTTTCATTTCAGTGGGGAAGTGAAAGCCTTGCCTGGGCATTTCCGTCTGCCAGCGGTAATTGATTTCAGCATAGATGTGGTTACCAGCACCTATTCTAGCAACCGTGTTAAACTACATGATAGTGAAGTTACCATGTAATACTATAATTCAGACATTTCTAAATATGATCTGAGTATTTAGTTT
Source organism: Lyroderma lyra (assembly GCA_004026885.1). Classification (NCBI taxonomy): domain Eukaryota; kingdom Metazoa; phylum Chordata; class Mammalia; order Chiroptera; family Megadermatidae; genus Lyroderma; species Lyroderma lyra. The sequence continues at coordinate 445,074 of PVJL010000134.1, forward strand.
TTGTTTATATTGCTAAGCTGCATGGGGAAATCCCCTTGCTAGAATTTATCACTACACCTCCCCTCTGAAGCTGTGTCAGAAGGAAATCCATTATCTCCTTGATTTTTAACCTCACCAAGGTGAATGACTATTTGGAATTTATATCTGTGACCTCCACTGTTAACTGGCATAAATAATGACATGCCACAACTGTCACAAATCTGTTGTGAAATCAGATTATTCCTGTTGCATTAGGTTATTTTAACAAATAACATCTTAAAGTGTTATTTCTCCATTCTAATTTACAAAGTCTGAACAAAAAATGGGAAACAGCCACAGTTAACTTGGAAGTCAGCAATATCCTGATTTCCTTCAAAGTAGTTGTGCTTATATTGCTCCTTTCTTGTTTGTTTCCTGTTCTTACAGCTGCTGGTGATAAAATGTTTCCAAGAACTCTCTCAGTTGTTCGAAATGTGTTTATCTACCTAGTGTACTTTTCCCCCTAAAGTTTATGATGAAATGGTCAAGTGTGAATCTCTTTATCTTTCCTCCTAGGTTCTGTTTAACTAGCTTATTTAATTATCTGCAAACTAAATATTCATGTTTGTATGCTGTGGTATATTAACCTCACATGATTCAATATGGTATTAAAGTGAAATCTGAGTGCATCGGCTGAGAGAGCTGAATTACTTGGGCTCTCTGTTTAGAGGGGCTGTTTTTAGTGATAGACTTATTCAAATGGTAAAGCAACTAAAAGACATAGTTTGCCTTCTAGAATTTCACAAGATATGTATTTTCTCTTACAAACAAGTGAAAATTTTACCAACAGAAATTGGTACTGCATGTATGTAGGTTGCTGCAAATATTTTCATTATACTTTTTGAGGGGTAAAACATAACAGGAAGCCTATTTATATAGTTTAATAAGAAAAATAAGCCTAGAAGTTGAGCAAGAAAAAGGCTAGCTATCCAGGGTCATGCCTTATGATTAAATATGTATTCATTTAACTAATATTTACAGGCCTGTTGTATTCCAGGAAATGTGCTTGGTGTTGGGAGTGCAGTGGTAGCAACTTTGAGTCACTCCTCTTATTTTTGAAGTATTAAATATTTTTCTGAGTTTGTGAGATATTTGAAAAAGATATCCAGAACATCCTGATATTTTCCAAACACCCGGTAAAAAGGTATGACAAAATAATAGAAAACTTTTCTGATTATTGAATTTAGGGAACTGAATTAGTTCACTTAGATTATCAAAGACTTGAGAAAACATTGAGAAGTATAGTGAATTAAAAATTTGGAAGAGACGGTCAGTTTTCAACCTTTAGTAATAGAATGCTTCAGTCTCACTTGAGCATAACTCTAGAGTGTTAAGTACTTGGCTCTTTGGCCATAATTTTGGGGCTTTTAATATTTCCATGACATCTAGTGTTACTTTCTGTCTCTTAAGAAATACTATATGTTATAATGTTTTTTTAATAAATAACTTTAGACATCTGTTGACTTACTCTAAGTGAAGTAAATACTCATTTATACCTCTTGCTCCTTAAAGTTGTCACAGTTTTCATTGCACTGTTAACCAGTTGCTCTTCATGATTTATTAAATAATATATTTAAACCTCTATTTCTCATTCCATCAACCAAACCAATCTCTGGGTTCTTCATTTGGTAAAATGAGAATATTGGCACCCACCTCCTTCCTTAGAAAAACTAAAACTAAAATTTATAGCTTAAGTTTAAATATGAGTTGCATGAACAAAAATATTCACTAAGTTCACTGTATGAAAACTTACACTGAACCATGTGAGAAAAACATGGTATAGATAAGAAGCACCTTTAAGTGGCTCAGGAATTATGGTATTGAAACTATAGAAAAGGAAATATGAATGACAGCATACCACTTGGCTCTGCTGAATCGTAAGAGTGTAAATGCTGTTTGCTAGTGTTCAATGTCTGGAATCAACTTCTGTCCAGGACAGAAAATTTAATTATGGGTTTGGAGTAGATAACATATTTATTCCTCCTCTCTCAATTGTTTTTATATAATTCACAATAACCTAATAAATTTTAAATCACATCCTGCGGCACACATGCACAGATGCAAGTAAACAAATACACACACACACACACACACACACACACACACTCTTTTCTTCTCTAACTTTATTTTTAAAGTGGTAGTTGTTAGCCAGTAAATTGATTCCATGTCCAGACCATTGAGCTTTTGAGAACTAAGGTATAAGATTATTGCACCTTTTCAGCAAATAAAAAGTAAAGTGGAAAATAAGTTAAAATTTTTCCTCAGCTATAGAATGGAATGGGTTGTTGCCAATCTGCGACAGCATGGATGGACCTGGAGGGTATTGTGCTGAGTGGAGTGTGTCAGACAGAGAAAGACAGATGCAATGTGATCTCACTTATATGTGGAATCTAAAGAACAAGATAAACAAAACAGAAACAAACTCATAGATACAGAAAATATTTTGATAGTTGCCAAATCATGGGATGGGTGAAAAAAAAGAAGGGATTAAGAAGTACAAATTGGTTGTTACAAAGTAGTCATGGGGATGTGTAGGGTATAGCGTAAGGAATACAATCAATTATATTGTAATAGCTAGGTATGGTGTCAGATGGGTACTAGATTTATTGGGGTGATAGATGGGAGGAGGTTTGGGGGCAGGGTGAAAACAGCTAAGGATTAAGAAGTACTAATTGGTAGTTGCAAAATAGCTATGGATATGTAAAGTAAAGCTTAAAGAATATAATCAATAATATGGTAATAACTATGTATAGTGTCAGATGGATACTAGACTTAACGAAGGAATCACTTCTTAAATTACTAAATGTCTAACCACTGTGCTGTACATACAAAATTAATATAAAATAATGCTGAATATTAGCTGTAATTGAAAAAATTTCAAGGGGGGGCAAAAGGTGAAAGGGAATAAGAAGTTCAACTTTCTGGGTATAAAACAAATAAGTTGTGAGGATGTAATGTTCAGCATAGGGAATATAGTCATTAATATTGTGTTAGTGTGATACGGTGTCAAATGGTTACTGGACTTAACCATGGAGATCACTTCTTTAGGTATATATTCAAATGTTGAATAACCATGGTATATACCTGAAACTAATGTATTATTTTATGTTAGCTATATTTTAATAAAAAAACTTTAGAAAGAATTTTTTTTTCTTTCCACAGGACATTGGCTCTCTGGGTTATCAGGAGCTTGTAGTTGACATTGAGTCCAAGCTGAGGATGGAAGGTGTGGAACTTAAGGAAGAATGGCAAGATGAAGATTTTCCAATGTGAGCAATATTTATAAATGAAAACAGATTTAGAACAAAACTTCAAAATTCTTTTATGCTAGTATCACCTGTTAAATGAATTTTGGGCTTAATATGCTGCTTTTAAGAAAAAGCATATTAAATAAATAAGCAAGCATTTCCTAGATTGCCTGCCTGACCAGCTACCTTGACACATTTGCAATTGTATTTACAATTTTCTATTAACCAGGTGGGTTAATAGAAAAAAGCAAAGGCAGACCTTGTTTTGTTTTTTTCCCAATTTTGTTTTAAATAATTGCCATATATCACTAACTTTACAGCTTACAGCATGATGATTTGCAGACCTTGTATTTAAATGATGCTTCTTTGCCATCATGGTCAAAAATCAATCCAGTGCACAGTGAGGTCTCTTAGCAGTTGGAATACGGACAGCTGGTGGGAGTACTGAGTCATTGCGTAGTACATGATGAGAATAGTCATATAGATATGTTGACCTCATATTACAGCCATTCTTACCATATTCCCATTGTGAGTAATTTAGCTTTATCATGCATTGTCTCATACATCACATTAAATTCATACACTTGAATAGGTTTTGTAGGTTTATCATTTTTATATTTGTTTTGTAGTTGTATTTAAGAGCAGTTATGTAGGAATTTATATCTACTTTTATGTGTTACTTATATAAATATGTAAGTCAACTCCAAAAGTCTGAAAATATTTGGTTTGTAAAGTCGGAAGCTTAAAAAACTGCTTTATTCAATTTTCTACATAACTGTTTCTATAAGCTATTTTTATTTTGTTTGGTGTTTTTTTTGTTTTTTTTATATCTGGGTAGTTCCCTGGCTGGGAATTATATAAGCTATTTTTAATAGAGCTTTGAACCCCCCCAATTTTGTTTTTTTTAATTTATTGGTTAAAAAGTATATCTATGTCTTCTAGACCTTTACCAGAAGATGATAGTATTGAAGCAGCTATATTAACTGTAACTGGACCAGATAGCCAGCCTGGTAAGAACTTAACACTTTTAGTTTCAGTAAAATGATAAACTTTGTGCTGTTTTTTAACACATTTCTTTGTCAAAAATATACTCAGTGTTTGTTCTATTATAGAGAGCCAAAGTATAAATCGAATGTTGAAGAAAGCATTTTTGGAATGCTTTGGAAATTTAACTTTTCAAAAACATCCTTAGTTTTTCGAAGTTTCTACACTGAAAGAGTGAGAGGAGATCATTTTAGTAGTAAGAGGTGACTAGAATGTCTGTCTCTATTGTTTAAAAAGACATGTCCTTGCTGGGATACATCATCTTGCCATGATGTAGAAGCAATAGTGATCAAAATTCACAGTTGTAACTTAGTGCTTTGGAATTGTGTTTAATTAAGGATATTTTTCCTAAGGATGAAGCGGACATTTAAGCATTCCTTCTAATACAGCTTTCACTTTGTTTACCCATTTCAGACTCACTAGAAGTTAATGGAAATAAAGTAAAAAAGAAACTAATGGCTCCAGACATTAGCCTGACCCTGGATCCTAGTGATGGCTCTGTCTTATCAGATGATTTGGATGAAAGTGGGGAAATTGACTTAGATGGCTTAGACACACCATCAGAGAACAGTAATGAATTTGAATGGGAAGGTAAATTTTCATCGTTTTATCTGATCTTTATTAATGAATGTTTATGTTTGTATACATACATGTTTTTATAATGGCCTTCTCATATTAGGATAATTAGAAAAACTTAAATTGATCACAAAACCAACTAACATCAATGATTAAAGGATTCTGTTGAAATATGTTATTCTTTGTAAAGTTCATATATTTTTTACTAAGATAAGAAATTCTGCACCACTGAATAGTCTCATGGCTTTCAAACTTTTTATAGTGGATTACTCAAGTGGCTTTATTTATTTATTTATTTCTTAATTGCCCAGTGCTTTAAAGTTACATTTTTCATGGTTGCTCCCAAAATACTGTTTGATAATTATGGCATGTTCTTACATTCAGCTGATCAGCTAAGAGAAAAGCTTTGAAGAGACATAATTTTAGGGAATGTGTTGAGAGTGGTTAAGGGTTTGCAGAGAGGGAGTTCTGAAGAGATTTTTGAGGGTGATTTTTAAAATAAGTTTGCCTGATCATGCTGTACTTTGTAAACAACCCACCTGAATTGACAAATACTCTTAGCCCCCAAACCTTATATTCCTAACCATTTGTTATTTGGAATTTAGAGGAGTTGGCATGTGTTTTGCTTTGCGTGCTTTCTTTAATTGGATCATTGTTGTCTACAGTATCTTTGTATAGTTATTAATAAGTTATATATATTCCATCTTTAAAATGATTTTTACTTCAAAACAGTATATAACACTAAGTATCTACAGTAAAAAGTAAGATCCTTAGTATGCTGTATCTTTTGTTTCTTTTTTCTTCCCAATCTTACTGGTTCAGTAAGCCATCCAATAATAAGCGATATTTTATAAAGATACTGAAATAGTTTTCTGCCTATGTGTTTTGTCTCTTCTTTCTTTAATGCTGCTGTAGTCATTTCCTGGAAGGATATTTTCCGTTAACAGCTTTATCTTGGAAACAAACAACTAACATGCAGTAGGTTCCCCTCCCCCCATCTTTTGGTAAGGACTATAATACTAAAATTTTGAAAATCATTAAAAAATCAGTTAAAATGCAATCTTGAAATATAAATTATGCCTAATCATTGGTGCTTATGCTTTGGCTAATGTCAATTTAATATATACTTTTGCATGTACACTTTAAAATATTATCAGTAAATTTCTGCTTTATAAAACTGATCAAATGAGAAATAATCATTGACTAGTTAACCACTATCTATCTTGTATTATAATGTTTGGGGAATAATTTATGTGGTCAACAACAACAAAACACAGTTTGCTCCCTGATCATTACTTAAAGTATTTATAGTGTTGATAGCTGTCAAGGACAGTATTGTTAAAAACAATCTGGAAAGGCATTGTAGGGCCATGTACTAAGGTTTTGATGACTGTATGAATTATCTTTTCTGAACTTGTAGATATAAATTGCACTGTAATTAGGTGCTTTCTGAATTAGTACAAAGAAGTTAAAGAACCATGATTTTCAAAAGCATAAAATGGCCTTTTATCAAGAGCAAGCCTTCTCCTTTAATATGGAAGAAATACTTAAAATTCCGCAGAAGTTATCACAAAAAATTCTCTGAATATTCTAATTAGATAGTAAAGTGGTTAACATGTAATTTGATTTTCATGATAAAAATAACAATTTGGGATTCAAAAACCTTTTATTTTAACAGATGATCTTCCAAAACCCAAAACTACTGAAGTTATTAGGAAAGGTTCAATTACTGAATACACAGCAACAGAGGAAAAAGAGGATGGACGACGCTGGCGTATGTTCAGAATTGGAGAGCAGGATCACAGGGTTGATATGAAAGCAATTGAACCCTATAAAAAAGTTATCAGCCATGGAGGTAAGAGTTACCAAAGAATGTTCAGCTTTTTTAATGTAATATCAGAAACCTAAGTGCTTAAAGAAACTCCCTTGATTTTACACAATTTTGAAAACATAATATACATTTATATCATGTCATTTTAGAAACTTAACAGGTTTGAAATAAAAGGATAAAACCAACATTTAAAAATTGTTAATACATGTGTATAGTAAATTCAAAAAGTATAAGTGTGCTGTGAAAAGTCTCTCTCTACCCCATCCCTAGACCCCCTCCCAAAGCTGGGACTTTACTTTCTCCCATTTTTAACCATTTATAATTTATATCAGTGAAATTCTCTAGACCTTTGTTTTGTAGCATTTGCAAATTTTTTTCCAGGTTCATTGAGATATAATTGACATATCACATTGTATTGTAAGTTTAAAGTTTGTAACATATTGATCTGATAAACTTTATATTGCAAAGTGATTACCACCATAGCCTTAATTAATACCCATATCAGGTCATATAATTACCATTTCTTTTTTGTGGTAAGAACATTTAAGATTTACTCTTTTGGCAACATTCAAGTACATTATACAGTATTATTAACTGTAGTTACCATGCTGTACATTAGATTCTCATCTTACTCATCTTCTAACTAGAAGTTTGTACTCTTTGACTCACATCTCCTCTTTCTCCACAGCCCCTAGTAACCACCATTCTAGTTTCTGTATCTGTTTTTCAGATTCCACATATAAGTGATATCATACAGTATTTGTCTGTCTTCTGTCTGACTTATTTCACTTAGAAATGTTCTAATCTTAAGTGTATAGTTCAATGAGTTTTGACATATACCCATTTAACCATATATACCCATATAACTACACCTCTAGACATATAGAACATTTTTATTGTCGCAGAGAATTTTCTAATACTCCCTCCCAAGGAATATCTCCTCTCCAGTAACTGCTGTGCTAATGTCTACCCCTGATTAGTTTTACCTGTTACAGAATTTCATGTACCTGGAATCATATAGTATACACTCTTTGATCTACTTCTTTTGCTCAGCATAATGTTTTTGAGATTCATCCATGTTGTTGCATGCATCTGTAGTTCGTTGCTTTTGCTGAGTGGTATTCCATTGCATGGGTAAACCAGTTGGTTTATTATCTTTTGATGAACATGTTGTTTCCAGTTTGAACTATTATGATTAACACTGCCATGAACATTCTTGTACAGTCTTTTGTGGATATAAGTAAAACTGACTTTTTAAACTATGGCTATTAATTTACCTTAAAACCCTGAACACATCATTCATCTTTACCATAAAGCAAAGAGCTAGTTCATTCTACATTTTTATGTAGCACCTACTTTACCTATCTTTGGGATATACAAAAACGTAAGGCTTTGTCCCTTCCCTTAAGAAATTTACAAGTCAAATAGGTAAAGCAATGAAGTAGGAGTACAATTATAACTTCTATAAGTTTGTGCTGTATATAGAAGTTTACCTAGTTGCTACGTAAATAGCACAAGATGGTAGTTACAATACAAGTCACTCTGTAGAACATCTCATGTTACCTGAAATCCTTCTAATGCACAATGGGACCACATAGGTCAAGCAGATTGGTTTTTTCTAGTAGAGTTATTTACATTTCATTTATTCTCTGACAGATGCATTCCTCTGCTTATCTTTATAGACTTCATTCATCTGAAAGCAAATCACTTGAATATTCGCAGTTACATTATTCTGCCTAATTTATTCAGATGAAATAAAAACAAGATAATCTGTATCAGGAAGTCCATGGAGGCATTAAATTAGCTTGTTCATAGGAAGCAGATTGTGAGACCTACCTTGTGGTTTAAACATAATATTTTTCAGAAATAATACTTTATCCTTCTTATAGGAAAGTAATTAGGGATACTTCATCCTATTGAATTATCACAGTACGTTTTGTAACTAAGGGATTAAGAAAGGTAGTAAAGATTCTAATGTACTTGAAATGGTCAAACCTTTTCAGTGCATGTTTATAAACAGTAGAAATGAAAGTTAAAGCAAAAATATTTGTTACTGGATACAACTTAATATCTTTAGATTATAATTGAAACATACACATTATAGCTAGCACTCTTTTTCTTCACTTAGAATTGTATCTAAGAGATGTGATCTTTTCTTAGGTATTAATTACCCTGAACTCTATAAAATGCTAAGCACTGTTGAACGTAAAACTAATTTTTAAAAAGCACCTACTTCAACCATAAGTTGCAGAAGAATGTTTTATTGCAGGTATTGTTGTGTTGTATTACTTGGATTATATCACTCTATTTATCTACTTGCTAAAATAAGTCTAGCTTATTGATTATGCTGGTTTAAGTGGGTTTCTCATTTTTATACCCACTATTTTCTCTTCAAACTATTGTTCTTTTGAGAAGAGGAGATTTAAAGATCTAAAAAATAATAGTAATAATAATAAAAAAACTTTTTGATCCAGGAGTTTGTAGAAGGTAATAAACCCCTATACTCTTATCAACCATACAGATGTCTTCTAAAAATCTTCACAGTAAAATCATGCTCATGATTTTATCCGGTTTCTTTTTCAGGATATTATGGGGATGGATTAAATGCCATTGTTGTGTTTGCTGTCTGTTTTATGCCTGAAAGTGGTCAACCTAACTATAGATACCTGATGGACAATCTCTTTAAGTAAGTATATCTTCACAAAAATGTTTGCACAGAATTCTGAGTTAATTAGATGTCCAATGTAAGGAAGTGAACTTAAATTATTCATTTAAAGCCGGGTGAAATTGTAAATACCCCTTCTGGTTCTTTAAGTACTTATTCTTTGGCATTATGAAGCTATTTGTTTTACAACTAGACAGAAAGACTTGTTATTTTTAAACTGGAATGGGCATTTCAGATTATATGTTCCAATTTCTTTATACATTTGAGGGCACATTGAATATAAAGAAGTGACTTGCATCTCAAAATTGCATTTACTCCCAAGAAACCAAATGTAACTAACCTTAATCAGTTATGTTTTATTTACAGAGTCCTTCTATTTCTCAAGTTAGTGTAGTTTTTTGTAAAACTTAGTTGTAGAAAATTCCAGACCTATACAAAGATAAAAGTATACTGAATGTTTGTGTACCGATCATCCACTTCCACAATTATGAATTTATGCTTCATTCCCACAATTTATACTGCCCTCAATGTATAATTTTGAAGTAAATCTTAGATGTTATATCATTTCATCTATAAACATTTCAACATGTATTTCTCAAAGATAAGAACTCATTGTTACCTCAATGAATATAATTAATTTTAAAAATAAAACACAAGAACTTTTAAAAATAATTATTATACCAATTAACACAATTTAAAATTTTAATTGTTTTTGCTCTTGTTGAGGAGAGGGAAGGGAACTACAATTTGGATAAACTAGCTTGGTTCTGCAAAGCTATATGAAGGGTTAAGTTTAAATTGTTTTTACAGGTATGTTATTGGCACTTTGGAGCTGTTGGTAGCAGAAAACTACATGATAGTTTATTTAAATGGTGCAACAACTCGAAGAAAAATGCCCAGTCTGGGATGGCTGAGAAAATGCTACCAGCAGATTGATAGAAGGTACTGTAAATACAAATTGAAAGCTAGTCTGAATAATTTTTATAATGGCCTTAATTAGATTAAATTTTATATTCTGTTGCCAATTAATTTAATAATTTCATAGCAAGTTTCTATTTTCTTGAGACAGTATTTTAGAGTGGTATGAAAGAAATTAGTTTTGATCAGTTTTATAAAGAATAACTTGAATTCCTTAAAACAGACATATTTCTCTTTGTTTCTCCTTATTTATACCACATTGAACATTTTCCTATAATTTACAGTTGGGAAAGGATAGAGTACTTAATGTATTTTCTATTTTATTATATTCTGACTTTTGCCTAACTTACACTGTTAGCATATTTTATGTTAAGGTGCTTGTTTAGCTATACTCTTTCTTTGGAATGAGCTCTGGAATTACTTTCTCCTGAGAGTTAGTCATCCATGCGAACGGAAGGAACTTTGATCCTCCAATTGGTTTGATTTGACCACAGCTAATTTGAACTACTTTTATCAACTCTGACCCATTAATAGGTTTCTCTTCATACTTAATCATGACATTGGCTAGTACTTGTGATTTTTTAAAAAAATCATTAATGATCACTTTATTTAAGTGTGAAATATGTGTGATAAAACCGTTTTTATTGGTTATTTTAACTTGTCTAGAAGAATGCCTTTATTTTTTAATACAAATGTTAGACTTCGTAAGAGTGCATGAGATCTGATTCATATTGCCTATTCCTGGGGTGATCTCCACTCCCAACTTTCTGCTTACACAGTGCCTTTCATGGTGTTGAAGAAATTAGTATTAGTTTCCCACTCCTCCCAAAAATAAGAAAACAGTTGACTTCCGTGTTCGGTGTTGGCCCCTCCCACTGGTTGACAAGAGTCTCAAAGACAAGTGAATGTATGCTAGGAGACGTTTATCCACAGGCTATACATAAATTTAGCCAAATTAAGTAAATTTTATTTCATAGCAGTAGAAAGGACTATCAGAATTCAAGAGTACATTTTATTGCCTTTGAAGGAATATCACATCTAAATAAGAATTCCTGGCTGGGGGATTTTCAATTAAATTTTGGTATAAATTTCAACATACTTACTGATGTCTTAACTTCTAACATTAGAATTTGTAGCTTTTCAAATTTTTTTTTTCAACTCCAGGTTACGGAAAAACCTAAAATCTTTAATCATTGTACATCCTTCTTGGTTTATCAGAACACTTCTGGCTGTTACAAGACCATTTATTAGGTAATTTTCTGAGAGCTTTTGACTTAAAGCAAAATGCAAATCCCTTGTATGAATTTCTTGTCAGTTCTGTTGGTCAGAAATATTGAGATAATTATTTTTATTTTCTTCCATAGCTCAAAATTCAGCCAAAAAATTAGATACGTCTTTAATTTGGCAGAACTAGCGGAACTTGTCCCCATGGAATATGTTGGCATACCAGAATGCATAAAACAGTATGTTTTGTTTTATTTCTTTAATTGTATTGGATCTTTATATATTGATGTGCAAGAGGTAAATATTTTTCAATATTCATATTTTTCACTTTATATATTGTAAATATTTTGTAACTTGTTTTTATAACGAAGAAAAGCGGGGGGAAAGCCATTTTCCAACACCTTCCCCATAAGTCACCATGTTCTTTAGAGTATCAATTGAAGTAGTAGGAAGCATTATTTCTGTGTGTGATTCATTTATGTTTGTAAAGACTGGTTACAATCTAAGAGATGTTTTTCTGATTGATCAGAACTGAAGAACATTCTCCAAACTTAAACATGCTACTCTCCTAATTTAAGTAAGATCTTCATGACATTGAATAATCATATTACAGGAGAAATACAATATTATTCATATCAACATAACTTTTAATACTTTCTAGTGGCTGGAATTTATTCTGTTTACCAAATTCACTTACATCTATCTAACTTCTAAAAGGACTTTGTAGATAGAGGCTGTTAACATGAAAACCTCAGGATCACAGTGCTATAATGAGCTTTTAATGTGTTTAATGTGTTAAAGCCAGATTTCTTAAGTCAGTTTTTACTTTCTACATTAGGTGTTAAATATTTTTGGTTTTGCCTGCAAACTTTTATGATTTTATTTTTAATGACTTTTTTTTAGTTTTCGTTCATCTTCATAACATGTATATTTACTGAAATAACTCTTCTCTACCAAGGTATGAAGAAGAAAAGTTAAAAAAGAAACAAAAAAGGTATATGCACACCTTGACTGGGTTGCATCTAGACTAGTCCATTTGCATTGCACAGACTAACTCTTCCTTATAGGTTGGTTAGCTTGTGGACAAAGATAATAGCATTTGTAAATATAAACATGCCCCAGAATCCACATACAGAGTGAATCCAAAGTTCCTGGTGCTGAACATGGCTTGGATTCACTGTTTTAACACCATATAATGCCAACTAGGAATTCAAGGCCACAGCCTGTCCTCTTCCTAGTTGGTATAAAAACTTTTGGTAAAACCAGAGAATTTACAAAGAATACTATTTGAAAAGCCAATTACTTTTAAGACTTTATCTGTTTTGCTATATTTTTTAAATCTGTAACTTGTCATTTTGAAATATTTGTGTGCTTTTTTTAAGAAATATTTATTACTCTGGGGTTGATGATTATATTCGCAATGCACTTACTCTTTGGCTAACCAACATTGATTTCCTTGTATGCTTAAATGGCCTTCTAACCAGTCAAATTCTACATGTGATAAGATACCTAAAAGTTCAATGTACCATTTAATAGTTAAACACTCTCCTTTCCATCTTAAATTTAATTTTGAATACTTCTGCTTTGAGCATAACAAACTTATCTATTAATACCTTGGCATAGAAGATGAAAGACAAAGATATAAAATAGTTATATTTTATATAGCACTTTTAAAAATGTAGGATTTGGCTCTAACTTTTAATGGACTTTTAAAATATTGACAATTAGCAATACCATTTAATATAATCTTTCTTAAGAGATAAGGTGAGTCATTTATGTATAGTTACGACTTTGACCATTCTAAGGAACCAATTATAAGGAACTAGAACTGAAACATTCTTAACTTTGGACATATTTTTGGCTCTGTTGATGAGCAGGAATTCAGTTGACCATGTGATAGAATCATAGCTTTACATTCTGTATGACACTTTACAGTTTACCAAACATTTTAACACAGAGACATGGATGGTGGTTTTAGATCTTGCTAATTTCTCTTTTCTTTCTAGGCATTGGTATACATTTGTCAGACAAGTGCCTAAAACTAAAAATATAAATATAATCTGTAATTGTACAATATTTTGAAGCCAGCTTCTTCATGGATTTCAAAATGAATTGCTTTTATTGATGAAATCTACTATATTGTACCTTTTTACAACATTCTTATTATAGTATTAATTACCTATTAAGTAATTTATTAATTAAGTAACTTAGTACAGCTATACTTTTTTAATGTATTTAATGTTTTTTAATGTTTAAAACCTCCACTACTATTTTATCTCCTTGTTATTGTTTTTGTTTTTGTTTTACTTTTGTTTAAACTTAAATAGAATCATTACATATATCTTTCAGACACTTCGTAGTTTTTGTACAAAGTTTCTTTAGCCTTAAAAAAAATAATAAATCTTTTTCAGCTTGAAAATAACATTCAAGTTTTAAAAATAGAGGAACATGATTTTAAAACTAAAGTTGACAGAAGCTATGTGTCAGGGAGCTTACTTAAGGTGAAATCTCCATGATGAGTACTTGGTGTTAAGGAGGATCTAAAACTGAGTTTTGAAGTACAGTCATGCGTAGCCTGACAACAGGCATTAGTTCTGAGAAATGAGTTGCTAGGCAATTTCTTCATTATGCAGACATCATAGAATGTATATACATAAACCTAGATGGTATAATCTACTCACCTAGGCCATATGATATAGCCTATTGCTATAGGCTACAAACCTATACAGCGCATAAATGTGTATTTGCTGTAACTGCTGAATACTGTAGTCACTTGTAACACAATGGTAAATGTTTAAACACAGAAGAGGTACAGTAAAAATACGGTATAAAAGATTTTAAAATGGTACACCTGTATAGGGTACTTAACCATCAATAGAGCTTACAGGATTGGAAGTTTCTCTGCATGAGTCAGTGAGTAAGTGGTGAGTGAATATCAAGGCCTAGGACATTACTGTATTGTGTTGAGTTATGATGTTATATCACTAGACATTGGGAATTTTCAGATCCATTATAATCTTATATGACCATTGCCATTATTGATTGAAACGTCATTATGCAGAGTATGACTACAGTGACATTTTAATATTTCACTTAACAAAATTATTTTTGAGAGAATTGTTTTTCCTGACACTCTCTTATCACTTAGATCACTGCCCCAGGTAAGCTACAATTCAGCATTTCAATATGTCTGTAATTTGAACTTTTAATAAAGTTTATATGCATTTGTATGTATTTTATAATCTTTAAAGAAGCAATAATCACATTTCTTGCCATTGTCCTCTTGACTTTAAAAATTATCTTTCCTGGTTGGGGATATGTTTCGTAACCTTTTTTACTATGTCTGCTTCTTTGCAAAGCTTTGTTTTTAACAGAATAATATTCTATGCTAAAGGTAGTCATTATTTTTAAAAAGAAAAATTTTCAGTTGCTGGTGTTTTATTATCTATATTGTTTTTCATTAAACAGAGTTGATCAAGAGCTTAATGGAAAACAAGATGAACCAAAAAGTGAACAGTAAGTTTGGCATCTAGTCCAAACACGACTGAAGAATGTGCTGGTGAAGCAGTGCTCTTTTTTGCATTTATAATGCATTTATTGGCCCTGATTTCTGTGTAACCTGTTACAAAATTGACTTGACTTTCTTAATGGACTTTTGTATAAGGGACTGTTCACTGCTGTATTGGTTTGCAAATCTTTTGAATTTAGCTCTTAACTAGCCAATTATATTATAATCATTTTATATTTTATATTGCTAAAAGCAGAGAACCATACTTTATATAAAGCAGTTTTTGCATTTGTTTATTGAATGATGCATCTTCTTCAGTAAAATATTTATATGCCTAAATGGTAAAGGAAAGAGATAATATATATTTTTATGTTTTGAGCAATATTTTTTAATGTATACCTGTCTGTGGAAGAACATGCAGGTAAATTAGACCATGATTTTATAAAATGCATGTTAGAATTTTTGTGTTTTGTAAATGGTTAACTACATTTCCTGGATAACTTTAAAAAAATAAAGTGGCTCATAAGGTGCGGGAGAGACAGTTAAATCGGTTGTCATGAATACCCAAAGGTCATGTACATAATCTAAATAGATTAGTACTCTCCTAAGGTTTTTTAATCACTTAACGTATATTGTTCCTTAATTCAGAAGCACAAATACAAGTGCATTGCACACTGTTTCTTTTTTAAACCTAAAGATAAGTCAAAAAGCCATGTTTAGAAATAGAGAATTTAAGTCTACGAATTGGGGTTTGTGTGTATATATATATGTATATATGGGACATTCTATCTTCTGGCCAAAAGTCAGAACTTTATAAAAAGCTTAGGATTGTTCACTAATGTGAAATAAGCTGTGTCCAGGGTATCACTCTCCTGAGTTTGTATGAGTGTAGTGTAGTATAGTATTCAAAGAATGTGATGAGTTATTCACTGTCACTAGTTTTCGGTAGAAAACAGGAGCTGCTTTTTTAATTGCTCTCATTGTGGGCACTTTACCAAAATACTTCCATATCAGTTATTTGAAGGTCATAGGTGTTTGACCTAGTCAGATATAGTGTGTTTTCACATTTCCTTTTGAATCATGTTGACAATACTGTAAATTAAGTCCTTTTGTAAGTCTTAAAGCATCATTATATTACGCTGTTTTGGATGACACATTTGATAGAAGCATATAAACTCCTTGTTTAATTTGATAATTACCTTGACTCTATATTGAAATATATTGTACTTATGCCCCCAAACAGAACTTAATTTACCCACAAAACCATGCTAAAACAATAGATTGGTCTAATAGGTGTCATACTTATGTGACTCATATACATTTGGTAATCTTAGTACCCTGTGATGTTAGACAGGTCACATTACACTCCAGCCCTTCCTGTAAGGTAATTTACAAGAGTCCTAGAGTAGCAAAATTGAAGTGGAAGAGAGCTAAGCTTTTAAGATATATTCTACCCTAGACTAAACACACATGGGGTTTTTAACCCTTGCCATTTTTAGTATAAAGTTTCTATTACAAAAGAGAATTTTCTTTTCCTTTTTGCCCTCCTCAGTCAAACTTGGCATGCTAACTTAAGTCCAGTTATGGGAGTTGCTGGAGGATTCACCTGATGAAATATTCCTTAGCAGCCGCCTGTCTTAACTTAGACCCCGCAGCTTTTAGGCAGATCCTGAACTAATCTCATTACAGTGAATAAAGTGAAAACCATTATTGCTTGCTCAAATGTTAGAAACATTTTATATTGAAAAAGCAAACTAATAGTAACTTAGGCATTCCTTCTGACTTTATAAGGATTATGAATAAAGGATCATTGAATTTAATTGTGATTAGAGTCTATATATTATAGAGCGCTTTAAATAGTCTTTTTCTAGGTCTTCATCATGCTCAAAATGGGCTGAGCTTTTTAAATAGATGGTTTTCCTCCACATCAAGTACCCACTTCTTCAGTTTCAACGCTTTATTGTCATTATTGACTTTTCCTTTTGCAAGCATTGTTCCTAACTACAGATACAACTTGTTACAAAAGTGGTGTGCATTTTCCTAAATAATTTTTTTAAAATAGAAGTAGCCTATATTTTATTAGAACATTAAAATTCAGATAGAACAGTGACAACACTTGGGATATAGCAAAAGGATATGCTGTGAATCACTAGATGCGAGGCAACTTTCTCTAACCTACATCTAATGGAATCTGGTATAGGGATTTGCTCCATAATAAGTTACATAATTAAGTTTTTTATTTATAATTTTCAACTATGTAACATCTTCCCCATATCATTCCATTTTAATTTTTCACTACTGATTGAGGTAAAAGTACACAGTACAACTATTTTAACTTCTGCTTGGGTCATGGATCTGACTTAACTGGTTTAATTTGATGCATCTTTCACTTTTTTGTTGTTGTTATACTTGGGCCTCAGTGCCTCTCTTTTGTCAAAAGTTTCTCATATATTTAAAAAAAAAAAAGTTTCTCATATAATTTGTGTTCTGCACCAAGGAAAGATGCTATATTGACCCCACAGTTTAAGGTTAATAGTCTTTAACTTAGGAGGGTAGGTAATAAAAAAAAATGTGATTCTAGTAGGGTCTAGCAGGTAGTCAGAAAGGAAGATAACAAAACAAGGAAGTAAGAGGAAGAAAAGTATAAAGGGGTAAGTGCACTGAATACCGAAATTTGCTGATTGACAAGTAAATATTGGTAGCTAAGAATTCAACTGTAATTCCAGAATTTAAAAAGGTGAGGGATCTGATTTTTGATAGAGATTTTTTTGTAAATGACTATATAGTATTACTATTCATTTTTATATATGTGCTCAGGGAATTTGAAAGTGATTTCATGCAGGAAGTGGCTTTTTAGATTTCTTCAATTGATGAAATTAGCATTAGGATATATTGGGTAGAACAGACCCAGTTCCTAATGAGATTGGTATAGTTGTGTATAAAGTCACAGTTAACTTCATGCTTCCTTTTCCCTTTATATGTGGAAAATTGCTGACATTGCTCACTTAGAAGTGGGCAGGGGATGATCTGAAAATAGAGAATGCTACTACTACATTCTGTTTTGTTTCCATGCCTACATTTTTCAAAAATCATATATAGATTTTTAAGAAATGGATCACAGATCTCAAAAGGATGGGATAGGTAGAGGAATTAATGTACTTAGAAGTTAGATCAACTATTCTGTTAGAGTTTACCTTGTCATAGGGAATGTGAATTGTGTAATTTGAGTTGCCAGGAGAGTTGAGGATTTAGACTTGATTAGCAAGATCAGCTGGTTAGGGAAATGGGATATTGTAAAGTACAGAAGAATTGCCGTGGGAGCCTTTCACTCCTCTTTCCACCTATCCCAAGATTCTGAATGAGAGTCAGATCAGTGCTGAGTCCTCATAATGTAACTTTCCTTTCAAGTTATGAATGGTAGTTGAAAATAATGGTAATGTGTTGAACAGTAAGGAATGACACTAAAATTTGAACGGAACTGTTACTTTTGTTGTAACTGTATTTGATAGATTACTTAATTTCTTATGTTTTGAGAACTTAAAAATGCTATGAAAATTTCACATAAAGCACTTAGTAACAAATCAGACACCAGGTAAAAATTCAGGGTTTAATGGTTTCAAATTAAATAAGGAATTATATTAAGCTGTTTACTTCAGACAGCTATATGATTCTGTCTTATAAGACATTCTACAAGAACTTAACATTTGCATTTTGAAATTTTTGTTTTCAAATTCAGTGTGGCTGAGGAACTTAGCTACATAATGTCAGCTACTCCACTGCACTTGTTATATATGGACTTTCTAAAGTTATGCCCCCTAAATAGTTTATTTACATAAACCAGCTAATAAATATTGGTGGTGTTTAGGGCCAGTGACTTGCACAGCCCTTGGGGCATCATTCAAATAGAACACAATTCAGAGTTTGTTAGATACTAATGCACTTTGATAAATATTTCAAAAATTCACATTTTTTCCTTATGTTGTTGTTCACATGTTGCCATTTAGACAAATTTAATGTATTGTGATCTTTTAACTACTATTCAGATGATGTTGCCTAGCCTAGTGCTGTCATTTTACAATGTGAGAAATTCAGTTCTGATGACTGTGTTGATGTGGTCCTTGTAAAAAATAGAAGGGTTTTCTTGATTTACTTAAAGAGATGTAATATTTTATTTTCCTTTGATTTGTTAGGAATATGGTAACTTGTGTCCTGATCTGTTGCACATCATATTTTTGCAACATTAATGAATTTAAATAAATTAATTGGAAAGTTTGTTTTTGACTCATTTTATCACATGTTTCTGCCTTCCATTATGCTGCTAGATTTTTACACTGAGTTATCTTGTAAACCTTTCAGTTTTAGACCTTTACTCTTGTTTCTCTTTCTGTAATCTGGGTGCTGGTTATTTTTCAGAGGGGTTAAGAGTTCACCCTGCTTTAATTTTAAACATTATTTTAACTATAATCAAACTTTGTGTTTCCTTTTTAGAATTATTTTAGTGGGGAATCCAGCAATGAAATCAGTTCAATAAGTGGCTGAAAACCTGGCACAAATGAGAACTTGTTTTGCTCTAGACTTGGTCTGAGGTAGCAGTTGCGTTTCCATTTGCTCTTTAATCACTGGTCAGCTACGTAATAGCAAACATCTGTGCACATTACTGCCTTAATCCACAGGATACCATTGGGAATTATATAAACTCGAAATATGGAAGTATTACTAGTATTTGCTTTGCATTAGGAATAAGTATTAAAAACAAGTTTTCCCAAGTTAAAATTATTTATGAATCACAAACTGAAAGCTTGCTGGGCTAAATGAACTGCGGCCCTGCTTTGTTCGGTAAATAAATACCTCTATTCAGAATTTGTCTTCAATTTCGCATTTAGGTTTTCAACAGTAGTAACCCAGAACACACCTCAGGCGTAAAATGTGACTGCCTTACATTTCTTAATTCTACATTATACAGTGGCGAAGCGTAGTCTCTAAAAATTATAATTCCCTTATGAATGATTTAGTTAACCTAGTGAAATACTCTAAAAGTTAACGGTTCCAGGGCTTGAAAGCTGCGGCCCCACCCCTATCCTACTCCCCAAAGCCCCGCCCTTCTCGCAAAACTTGAGTGGCGTGCAGGAGCAGGTGGTGGGCGGTGTCTGCCGCCGCCTTGCCTGACGTCACTTACAAGTTCTGCGAGTATTTCCGGGTCATCTGCGGTTTCGGCGGCGGCGGAGGTGGTGGGGCAAATAGATACCCACTGCTAGGCCACCGGCTGTTCTGCGGCTATCCGCCCCGCAGCGGAAAGCGCCTTCCGCACAGGTACGGGGTGAGCTGGCCCCACACTCTCTACCCTCTCTCCCCTAGACCTGGGGCTATGTGGTCGTTTGGGTCTTCTTCCAGGGCAGCATGGAGGGCGAGGCCCTTCCCTCCCGGGGTCTGGAGTCGGTACGATACCAACTTCGCTGCCGGATGGCCCCGCGGCCAGTACCCGGGAAGGAAAGGGGAACGGTATCGTCTAGTGGCGGAGGGCTTGTCCACCGGCCGCCGGCTGAACGGCCCTAGGGGAAGGGCCTGCGCCTCAGCCCAGCGCCGAATTTTTAGCCAGGTGAATGTCATAACATCCAGTGTCTTTTTTTTTTGTTTGTTGGTTTTTTGGGGGATGGGGGCCGATTATCTAGGCAGCGCAGACCGTAAGTGTCTCATTTTTGTGCTGCTTTGCTTGTTTGAAGTCCGCCTTCCAGTTTCATGCCAACTCCGACAAAGAACGAATTTAAGTGAATGGTTTGATCTAGAAGGGTGAGGACTGGAGTAATGAGTTACTTTCGAATGTGGAGCCTTCTAATTTTATTTTCTACACTGCCAAATTAGTACTAACTTTATATGGCTGATAACACATCTAAAAGATTTGAACATTTCACAAGGAATTTTTAAGAATCTAAGATTATTAAAGCAAGTAATTTTCACAGAAGTTTAAATAACAGCTTTTTATTACAAATTTTTATTGAGGTATAATAGACATATAAAACTATATTAGTTTCAATATAATATACCAATCGTTATTGGTATACATTGCAAAATAATCACCACCACCATAGTGACAATTTTTTTTCTTTTGATGAAGACTTTTAAGATCTACTGTCTTAGCATCTTTCAAATATGCAATACAGTATTATTAACTACAGTATTATTAACTAATGTAATGCCAGACATTGCATCCTTGGTACTTCTTTTATAACTGGAAGTTTGTACATTTTGGCATCGCCTCCCACCCACCAATCACCAGTCCGTTCTCTGTATCTGAGCGTTTGGTTGGTTGGTTTGTTGATTGTAGGTTCCATATATAAGTGAGATAATCCTTTCCCTGTCTTATCTCACTTAGCATAATGCCCTCAAGTTTTATCCATGTTGCCGCAAGTGGCAAGGTTTTATTCTAATTTCTGGGCTGAATAGTATGTATTCCATTCTATACACAGCAGGACCTCAAATAATGTTTCCTTATAATGTTGATGTGGGAAAGAATACTGATTTTCAGCAGGAGGCACTGTCTGTGTGGAGTTTGCATGTTCTCCCCATGGGTTTTCTCCAGCTGCTTCTGTTTACTCTTACATCCCAGAGATGTGCACGTGAGGTAAAGTGGCATATCTGCATTGTCCAGTCTGAGTGAGTGAGTGTGTGTGTCAGTTAGTGCACCCTGCAGTGGAGAGGCATTCTGTCCAGGTGGTTTCCCACCTTGCACCCTGAACTGCTGGGATAGGCTTTGGCCACCTTGATCCTGTACTGGAATAAGCGAGTTAGAAAGTAATGATCTCGCTTGTTTTTCTTACTCTTTCTTGAAAGTGTGTATATAGCTCACATTTATTTCATTGTTTAATATTAGAAGTGTTTGGTGTCTTTATTTAGAAGCATGATGATGTTTTTGTGACCAAAAATATGTTTATATCAATTATGGTAAAATTGGTTTCATTATAGTCCTTTTGCTTAAAGTGGCAGTTGCCAAGAACCTAATGACAGAGTTAAGTGAGGACTTAACTGTGTCTACCCCATTATCTTTATCCACTCATCCCTCAGTGGACACTTAGGATGCTTCCATATCTTGGCTACTGTAAAGCATTATTTACAGTAGCCAAGATATGGAACATGAGGTGTAGAAACCTTATTGAGATAGTGTTTTTTGTCTTCTTCAGATAAATACGCAGAAGTGGAACTGTGGGGTCCTATGGTAGTTCTCACTTTAATTTTTTGAGGAACCTTCACACTCTTTTTCATAATAGCTGCACCATTTTACATTCCCACCAACAGTGCACAAGCCTTCTCTCTTCTCCACATCCTCACTAACACATATTTCTTGCCTTTTGAAAAGAGCCATTCTAACAGGTGTGAGGTGTTATCTCATTATGATTTTGATTGGTATTTCCCTGATGATAGTGATACTGAACATCTGTTCATGTACCAGTTGGCCATCTATATGTCTGGAAAAATACCCATTCAGATCCTCTGCCCATTTTTTAATCAATTGTTTGTTTTTGCTGTTGACTTGTATAAGTTCTTTATATATTTGGATAGGAACCCCATATCAGATATATCATTTGCAAATATTTTCTCCCATTCAGTAGGCTGCCTTTTCATTTTGTGGGTTATTTCCTTTGCTATGCAGAAGCTTTTTAGTAGGATATAGTCCCACTTGTTTATTGTTGTCTTTGCTTTTGGAGTTAGAGCCAAAAATTAATTACCAAGACCAATGTTAAAGGAGCATACTGCCCATATTTTCTTCCAGTTTTATGGTTTCAGATCTTACATTCAAATCTTTATTTAGAGTTAGTTTTTATGTATGGTATAAGATAGTAGGCTAATTTGAATCTTTTGCATGTGACTTTCCAGTTTTCCCAGCACTATTTATTGAAGAGACTGTCCTTTCTCCATTATATATTATTGGCACCTTTGTCATAGATTAATTGACCATATATATGTGAGTTTATTTCTGGGCTCTCTGTTCTGTTGAGCCTTGTGTCTTTTATGCCAATACCACACTCTTTTGATTACTGTAGCTTTGTAATATAGACTGAAATCAGGGAGCTTGGTGCCTCCAGCGCTGTTCTTTTTCAAGATTGCTTTGGTCAACTGGAGTCTTTTGTGCCTCCATATAAATTTTAGGATTGTTCTATTTCTATGAAAAATGCCATTGGATATTTGATAGGGATTGCACTGAATCTATAAATTGCTTTGGGTAGTAAGGACATATTTTAAATATTTTTTTTCAATTATAGTGGCCATATAATATTATTTTAGTTTCTGGTGTACAACATAGTGATTAGACATTGATAAAACATACAAAGTGGTCACCCTGATAAGTCTAGTACCCATCTGACACCACACATAGTTACTGCAGTATTATTGACTATATTTCCTATGCTGGACTTTACATCTTTTGACTGTTTTTATACCTGGCAATTTGTACATCTTAATCTTTTCACCTTTTTCTACCATCTTCCAACCACCCTTCCATCTGGCAACCACCAGTTTGTTGTCTGTGTGTATGAGTTTGTTTTGTTCATTTGTTGTTGTTTTGTTTTGTTTTTCAGATTCCACATATAAATGAAATCATATGGTATTTGTCTTTCTTTGTAACACTTTCTGGCTTAGTACAAAATCCTCTAAATCCATCCATGTTGTTGCAAATGGCAAGATTTCATTCTTTATATGGCAGAGTAATATTCCTTTGTATATATGTACCACATCTTCTTTTTTGTCTATCGATAGACACTTAGGTTGCTTCCATATCTTGGTTGTTATAAATAATGCTGCTGTAGAGATGCATACATCTTTTTGAATTAATGTTTTGGATTTTTTGGAATTAATATCCAGAAGTAGAACTGCTGGTCATTTGGTAGTTCTGTTTAATTTTTTGACAAACCTCCATACGGTTTTCCATAGTGGCTGCACCAATTTGCAGTCCCATCAACAGTGCACAAGGTTTCCATCTTCTCCACATCTTCACCAGCACTTATTTGTTGATTTACTGATGATAGCCATCTGACAGGTGTGAGATGACATCTCATTGTGGATTTAACTTGCATTTCCCTGATGATTAGTGATATTGGACATCTTTTCATATTTATGTTGGACATCTTTATGTCCCCTTTGAAGAAATGTCTGTTCAGATCCTCTGCCCATTTTTTTAATCAGATTGTTTTTTTTATATTAAGTTGTATGAGTTACTTACATTTTTTGGATATTAATCCCTTATCAGATGTATCATTAGCAAATATCCTCTCCCATTCAGTAGGGTATCTTTTCTTTTTTTACTTTTTTTTTTTTTTTTTGATGGTTTCCTTTGCTGTGCAAAAAATTTTAGTTTGATGTAATCCCATTTATTTTTTCTTTTGTTTCCCTTGTCCAAAATATACAGAAAAAAATATTGCTAAGAGCAGTGTCAGAGAGTTTACTGCCTATATTTTCTTCCAGGTGTTTTATGGTTTCAGGTCTTACACCTAAGTCTTTAATTCATTTGGAGTTTATTCTTGTATATGGTGTAAGAAGGTGGTCCAATTTCAATTTTATGTATGTATCTGTTCCATTTTCCCAGCACCATTTATTGAAGAAGCTGTCTTTACCCCTATTACATATTCTTGCCTCGCCCTATAGATTAGTTATTCATATAGGCATGGGTTTATTTCTGGGCTCTTTATTTTATTCCACTGATTTGTGTCTGTATTTATGCCAGTACCATGCTGTTTTGATTACTATGGCCTTGTAGTATAGTTTGTTATCAGATAACGTGATGCTTCCAAATTCATTCTATCTCAAGATTGCTTTGGCTATTTGGGGGTCTTTTGTGGTTCCATATAAATTTTAGGATTATTTGTTTTAGTTGTGTGAAAAATGCCATTGGTATTTTCATAGGGATTGCATTGAATCTGTAGATTCCTTTGCATAGTATGGGCATTTTATGTGTTAATTCTTCCTGCCCATGACCTGCCCATGAGCACAATATATGCTTTTATTTACTTTTATCTTCTTCAGTTTCTTTTTTCAGTCTTACAGTTTTCCGAGTACAGGTCTTTTACCTCCTTGGTTAAATTTATTCCTAGTTATGTTATTCCTTTCGATGCAATTGTAAATGGGATTGTTTTCTTAATTTCTCTTTCTGATAGTTCATAATTGGTGTACAAAAATGTAACTGATTTCTGAATATTAATTTTGTATCTTGTTACTTCACTTTAATTCTTTTTCTAGTTCTAATTGATTTTTTGGTGAATGTTTTAGAGTTCTCTATATAGTATCATGTCATCTGTAAATAATGAGAGTTTTACTTACTTTCCAACTCAGATGCCTTTCATTTCTTTTTCTTGTCGATTACTACAGCAAAGACTTCCAATAATGTGTTGAATAAAAGTGGTAAAAGTGGACATCCTTATCTTGATCTTAGAGAAAAAGCTTCCAGTTTTTCACCATTGAATATGGTGTTAGCTATGGGTTTGTCATACGAGGGCTATCCAGAAAAAAAAAAATCCAGCCATAAATGCCTCTGTTTTTCATATTACATGGCTGGATACTTTACAGACAGCCCTTGTATATGGCCTTTATTATGTTGAGGTGTGTTCCTTCTATCCTCTTTGCTGAGTGTTGTTATCATAAGTGGATATTAGGTTTTGTCAAATGTTTTTTCTACATCTATTAATATGATCATGCAATTTTTATTTTTCATTTTGTTTATGTCGTATATCACGTTAATTGATTTGCAGATATGGAACCAACCTAGCATCACAGGAATAAATCCCACTTGATTATTGTATATGGTATTTCTAATGTATTGCTAAATTTGGTTTGCTAACATTGTGTTGAGGGGTTTTATATCTGTGTTCATCAGGAATGTTGGCCTATAATTTTCTTTTTTCTTTTTTTGTAATGCCTTTGGTTTTGGTATCAAAGGTGGTATGGACATTTTAACAATATTCTTTCATAAGCATGGAATATCTTTTCATTTATTGATGTCTTCAGTTTCTTTCATCACTGTATATAGTTTTCAGTGTACAAGTATTTCACCTCTGTAGTTAAATTTATTCCTAGATATTTTATTCTTTTTGATGCAATTGTAAATAGAATTGTTTTCTTAAATTACCTTTCTGATAGTTCATAACTGATAGCTCTTTAACCTCCCTTCCCACCCACACACATTGTACTTACTGATTTTTTGCCTTCATTCATTTATTGAATATTTATTTATCTCCATCATGTGTCATTACTGTTTGCTCTAGAGATCTGGTTTACTTCAGTGAACAAAATAGACCAAAAGTCCCTGCCTTGGGAGAACTTATAGTCTGTAAGTAAATTATGTATAATACGTTAGAAGGTGATGGTGCCATCAGTAAACATGGCAGGGGGATTGAGAAGTTCCAGAGTAGAGGTTGGAGTTGATTTTTTAAATATGGCAATCAGTTTAGGTCTCATTAAGCATGTGCTGTACTCAAAGGAATTAAGAGAACCAAGTGGATATCTGGGGGAAGAGTGTTCCAGGTTTAGAAAAAAGAACCTTTGCAAAGGCTTCCATAGGCTGGAACATGTCTGTCATAGTCAAAGAATAACAAGGAAGCCATTGTGTCTGGAGAAAGCCAATAGCAGGGGAGAGATGGTAGATAAGTTCAGAGAGATAATAGGTAGCAGATATTAGAAGGAGTAGTGAAATGGAAGCCATGGGAGGTTTTGAACAGAGAAGGGTTATGTTCTTTTTTTTTTTTTTTTTTTTTTTTTTTTGCTTTTTGGTATGTGGGTAGCTCCCTGGCTGGGAATCGAACCCAGGCCACAGTGCTGACAGCGCCACCGCTGAAGCCTTAAGCCACTACACCATCAGGGAACTCCCTGAGAAGGTTATGTTCTGATCGAAGTTTTAAAAGATCATCTGGCTGCTCAGTTTAGATTAGAGTGTAGGGGACAAGCATGGAAGCAAGGAAACCAGTTAGGAAGATGTTTCAATAATCCAAATGACAGATGATAGTGGCACAGACCAAGTTGATAGCAATGGAACTGGTGAGAAATGGTTGGCTTCCGAATGCATTTTGAAGTTAGAGTTTACAGGAGTTGCTAGGAATTGGATGTGGAGGAGAGATTGGAGGGTAGAAGAGATAACTTTAAAGGTTTTTGCCTAAGACCATAGAAGTATAGTTATATCAGCTGACATGGGAAAGACAAGTAGAGGTGTTCAGTAGGCATTTGGATACAGGAGAGAGTTTAGGGAAGAGGTCTGTGCTAATATATGAATTTGGGGATTATCAGCAATGGTATTTAAAGCCATGAGACTGAATGTTATCCTTAAAGAATAAGCATAGACAGAAGGCAACAGAGAACCAAGGATGGTGTCTTATGACATTAAGAGTTCAGAGAGAAAAGGATAAACCAACAAACAATATTGAAAATATTGAGTTTAAGAGAACAACCTAAAAGTGTGGTGTCCCACAAGCTAAACCAAGATTCTTTATCAAAGAAGAGGCAGTAATCACTGTGCCAAATGCTTAAGTCTGGTAAAGACTTAGAATTGAGGATTAGCTTTAGCAGTGCCATTGATGGCCATCACCATCTGTTTTATTTGAGTGCTGGAGCTAGAAGCCTATCTAGGAGTGAGTCTAAGAGAAAAATGGGAGAAAAGAAATGAGAGACAGTGAGAACAGACAACTCTTAACAAGTTTTGTTGCAAAGAGGAACAGAGAAGTAAGAGTTAGCTGGTGAAGTAAGTATTAATAGGTTGAGACTTTTTTTAAAAATGGGAGAAGTACCCACCTGTTTACTGATGAGAATGATCAGTAGAGATGGGAAATTTAATGGTGAGGAAGAGAAAGAACGATTGTATTGTTGGAATAATACCCTTGAGTGTACTAGAGGGGATAGGACCAGGAGGACTATATTTAGATAACAACGTGGAGAGTTACACTATTAGTAGGCAAAGTATATGGGTACAGAGATTGGTAGGTGGTTAGAAATAGTTTTGAGAATCTGGAAGTTTTTATTGCTTCAGTTTCATCAGTAAAGTAGAAATCTTTGTATTGCATTCAGATACATTTGTAGTATTTGTTATTGGCATTTTGAAATATCACCAAGTTATTTATTCAGACAAATTTATTGAATACATACTAGGCATTGTTCTAGGTGTATTAACTTCATGGAAAATCTATCTTAGTGGATGGAAACAGAATAATCTTATTTATGTCAACTTCAATTAATGATATGAATGAGAATAAAGAAGAGTAAAGGGGAAGGGAGATAGTCCTTTGTGTAAGTTGGTCACAGAAGTCCTTTCTGATGAAGTGACATTTGAGCAAAGATCTGGACCAAATGAGGTAGTCAACCATGCAGGTATCTGAGAAGGACAGTCAAAGCAAAGGGAACAGCCAGTGCACAGGCCCTAAAGCAGGAATATCTTGCCATATGGAAGAGCAAGGGACCAGTCTGGAGCAGAGTGAATGCGGGAGTAAGTGGAAGAAGAAAAGTTCAGAGAACTAGTTGGAGGACTAGATCTTGTAGGCCTTGCAGTCCATTAGAAGGACTTTTTCATTCTGAGATAGAATGCTGGCATTGGGGGTTTTGAATAAATGAGTGATGTGGTTTATGTTTTAAAAGGCTCACTACAGCGGCTCAGTGGGTCTGGATGGGGTGGGGTAGGCAAGGGTAAAACTGGCAATTAGAGTACTCTTAGTGGCAGGTGATGGTAACTTAGTGGAGGCAGTGGAGATGGTAAAAGTGATCAGATTCTGGCTATATTTAGAAGAAGAGCTGAAAGGATTGGCTGACAGATTGGGTGCAGAGTGAGAAGTTTATGTTGACTAGGGTTTCTAGGCTGTCTTACTATAAGACTGGATTTACTGTTTACTGAGGTGGGCAAACTGAGGACAGAAAAGTATAGTATGAGGAATTTGGTTTTGATGAATTTTATTTGAGCTGCCTACTTGATAAGCCCATCCAATGTCAAGAAGGCAATTTTATATATGGCAGCAAGGGGAGAGAAGTCGAGACTGGAAATACAAATTTGAGAGTCTTCAGCAGATGATGGTATTTAAAGCCATAGCCTAGATAAGATAACTAAGGGAGTAAAATAAAGCACATAGAGAAGACATAGAAGCCTTAAGGTAGTTAGAAGTAGGGTTGCTGAGGAGGAACCAGCAAAAGAAAACTAGAAATACACAATAGTGGTGGCCAGTGAGGTGGGAGGAGAGAACTGAGTGTGGGGTTGCAAAAGCCAAAAAAAGGGCTTCAAGAAGGTGGAAATGATCTAGTCATCAAATGCTCACAAGGTGTGTAATGTGAAGACTAACAAGTGACCATTATTTTTGATGAGTTTTCACCTGGTGATTATTACTTGACTCTCTCTCCTTCTGGCCATCTCGCAGCTGAAAGTGCCATGAGGCCAGAGATCTTATACTTGACATGCAGTAGAAGCTTAGTATTTGTTAAATCTGTACTACTGCCTCCCTCTTGGACTCCTCATCCCTCATCTCTTTCTAATCTTGCACTCAAGTACACTCTTCATACGACTGCCAGTTTGTCTAACCTTTCCTGCCTAGAACTCTTCAGGAACTCCCCAGTACCTGCACTATAAAACCCTGCTGCATATCCTGATGCAACAAATCCAATCATGCCATCCATCTTTTTCAGCTTCATCTACCACTTCCTATTTATACTTAGATCCTAATAATATGGAACAGTTTATAGTTCTCTTCAAAAACTATATGGTTTCCTCCCTTGCTTACTTAGCTAAAGTCTAGCTTGAGGGCTCGGGAATCTTTGGTGAGTCAACTCATTCAGCCCACAGTCACTTCCATAGTGCACTGTGTATCTCTGTTACAGTTTATTTTCCATTGAATTTAAATTTTTTGTATGTCTGTTACCCTCCATAGAGTATAATTCTTTTATGGTCAAGAGTGTATCTTTATTCATCTTCTTTTCCCTGATCTTCTTGGTGGGCACTCTATAAATACCAGATTTTAAGAGAACAGAAAAATAGAGGGGGAGGCATGAATCAGTGGCTTGACAATAAGTAGAAAGGAGTGGTACATAGTAAACTCTAGGCTGGTTAAAAGGCAGACTTTTGAAAAAAATGGTAAAGATGTACATTTTAATAAATATAACATCTATACTTTGTATAATGGAATATAAATGCCTATGTCAAAATAGCAAAAAAATTAGAAAAACCATTTTTAACTATTCTTTGTAATTCTAAAATTATGTAGTAATTTGCAATTATGAAGTGTTCTAATAGTATATAAGTGAATATTAGAATATATAAAATATGTGAAGTAGACTATTATTACATACATGCTTTATAATTTTTTAATACTTTTATTTTAAATTTTTAGGACATCAATGCAAGACTGAATAAGAAAAACAATTTCTTCCTCCTAAGCCATGGCATATCAGTTATACAGAAATACCACTTTGGGAAACAGTCTTCAGGAAAGCCTCGATGAACTCATACAGGTAGGAGACTAAAAGTCAACATTTTTATTTAAATTATCTATAATAATTCTTGTTATGGCTTTTATCCCAGGCAAAGAGGTTAAGTATCTTAGACTGTTTGACCCAGTAAGTCAGTATTCAGATTAATAATCTCAAATACCTATGCATTCTACCATTCTGACTATGGGGCATACAATATAATGATAATTGAATGATACAGTTGAATATATCTAAATTTCCAAAGGTTTTTGTTAAACTTAAAGATTAGAGAATTTGTTTTCTCACATTTGTAAGAAAGGCATATTCTATGTAGCTTTTAGATAATTTTGAACAATTTAATAGTCTTGAGATTTAAATTAGAATTTATATTTCAATTTTAGGACAGTTAACATTTTTATATGAACCTCTCATCTAAGCACATAGATTTTTAAAAATATCTTACTGGTTCTGTTTCTTTTCTTACTTGGGTTCTTTTCTTTTCTTTTTTTTTTTTTTAAATGTGGGTAGTTCCCTGGCTGGGAATCGAACCCAGGCCACAGCGCTGACAGCGCTGAAGCCTTAGCCACTACACCACCAGGGAACTCCCCAGAAACTTGGTTTCCTGAAGTTATTGGACATCTTTTTCCAGACACTGTGAAAGAATGACAGACAAAGTTTTGTCCTGGCATTGTGGTATCATGTGTTTCGTTTTTTGTTTTTGTTTTTTTTTTTTCTCAAAATTATGTGTGTGTCAAGATAGTGCAAGAAAATATTGTCAGGCTTTGCTTCTTAATTGTCAGTTATGGCGAACGAGAGCAAGGGATGCTAGTTTAGAGGCTCTGGTTAGCCTCGGTTAAATTTTTGATAATTTTTTGATAATTCATATTTTTGTTTGTCTTTAATGCTCTTCTGATTTATGACCCTTAACTTTTCCTCAGTCTCAACAGATCACCCCCCAACTTGCCCTTCAAGTCCTACTTCAGTTTGATAAGGCTATAAACTCAGCATTGGCTCAGAGGGTCAGGAACAGAGTGAATTTCAGGGTAAGGACGTTTTTCTAAATCTAGAAGCCTGCGCCAGTGGGGGTTATGACAGTGTTTTTTAGTGCCCGTACATATTTGTTAGTCATACAGGAAGAGGTGGCTTTAATCAAATTTTGGAACATGTTTTATAATAACTAAATTATATTTTACTTCTAAATGACGTAGATACTAAGTATACTAAGTTCATCCACTTAATATGAGATAGAGTTTTTTTAGATTTTTATTCCATTGTTCACAAATCAGCCTATGTGTGTTTGGCTACCTTCCCTGAAGAATTACTGAAATTTCAAACACCTGAAACATTATCTGGAGGTTTGAAGTTAATTGACAGAGAGTAATCACTAAGGTTCCCATTCCAGGAAAGTACAGAGTTGTCTCTAGAAACTTCATTTTATCTCCCACCTACTCTTAGATAACATGGCTTATAAAGACCTGAACTGGTGGTAGTTAGCAGTCTTTTCTAGTAGCTTGGTCTCATTTGAGTCATTTATACTTTAAATCCCAAACTGAACAAAATTATCTTAACTTCAGATTAAAGGTCCATTGAAAGAATCATGGTGATTAGAAAGAGTTTTACCACATTGTTATTTATGAACTCATATAGTATATAATGGTCCTTGGTTATTATCTTTATTTAATATTTATGTTATGATTGTGCATAACTATGAAGTAGAAGTCAAAAATTTAAAATATATAATGACAATGTAAGAGTAAATTTGCATTTAAGAGAACCTCAGTTTTTGGGGGTTTTGGTTTTCATTCTTGAGAAAAAAAGAAAAAAAGAAATTGTATTTATTCAACGAACATTTATTTCAGTTCCTATTACATACCAAGCAAGATTCTGGATATTATTACAGAGGAGAACACGACAAAGCCCCATGTTATTTATACTTTAGGGAAGGGATAAAATGTGCATTTATTTTATATTCATTTAAATACATCTCTTACTACTTTCACATATCTAAACATCTGGAGTAAAGTATGTCTAAAACTATAAAATTTTATCAGTAGATTCTTGAATTTTTAACAGTAATGATACAGGCAAAATAGGTTTGCTTTTGTTTTCCTGTAACTAAATGTGAAATCTGCCCCATTAGTCATTCAAAAACTGTTTTTTAATTCTAAATTGATCCATGTTAATACATAAGCTTTTGCCCATGTAGAAAACTTGACTACTTGTGTTATTGTGCGTTTCTAGTTTGGCTATATTTAGCTAAAGTTAAATGTATTTTCACATTGGTACTTCTCTTGCATAGTGTTTTATAAGTTTGTCTATTTTCCAAAAGGTATAAATAGTCTGTTTTTGGCCAAATCTACCTTTCCATTCTTGCCTTTTCTTTTGTGACTCCTGTAGCTCAGGCTTTTATTACCCACCTTATCCACCTTACAGCAAATTTGATCAAGTCAGTCTAGAGTGTTTGCAAATAGCCTTCTGTTTAGCTTGGTAGGGCATATGGCAGAAGACAGAAGAAATAATACATTGGTAATATCTGATTTTCAAAGCCATATTGCTAGATCACATTTAAATATACATTTTTTATTTATAATTTTTACTGGCCTAGCAATAAGATTCTTCTTTCATTAGGCCATTATAAGATTATGGCCTAATAAAAGAATAATCTTACATAACATGTTAATTGTTTTAAATCTTCATATGAATTCCCTATCACTGAAATCATTTAATAGGATGTCATAGGGAAAAGAATCTCCTTGAGTATGAGAGCTAAGGTTTTAAAAGAGCCATCAATGCTGGCAGTTGAGAGTAATGATTACTTAAACAATATACTAAAACTTCAAATAGTAATTAAGCAAGCATTAAAATATTTAATGATACATTCTGCTTTCTGAAACTTATTACCCTATGCCAAGTGTTTGTCTTCTTTTCCATTGTCCTGCCTCTCCCTTGGCTTTCTTACTCATTCTTCAGGACTCAGACTTCACTTAGAGAGAGACACCTTCTCTCTCCTGTGTCTTCTACACCCTTGGATGCCCAGCTATACTCCCATTCTCCCCATTTACTCTTCCATGGCACTGTTACACTGTGTGTTTACCTGGTTCAGTGATCTCCACTGCTAACTTACGCTCATTGATGGCAGGGATCGTACTTGTATCACTTTGCCATCATGTCCTCATTAAATTCACTAATTCATTCATAGCTATAATAGTTTCCCTAATAGTTCTCACTTGACATCACATTTAGATAGAATCCAATTTTTACTATTGCAAGGAACATTTTTGTGCTGATGTTTCTTAATTGAAGGTTTTAGGCATATGTCTTGTTGAATATTAAATTTCATATTTGACTATATGTATATATCAAGTTTTATTGTATTCTGTTAGTGTCCATACTTGCACTTTCACTCCACTCTTCAAAAATTTCCTTTTAATGTTCAAGGACATATTCCTACTCCTTAAAAAAAAAAAAAGATAAATAAAAACTTTAGAATATCAGTTACACAGGACAGTAAAATTGTAGTCTTAGTGGCTAATACAGTAATTCACCTAAGCTATGTCACAGGATTAAAATTAATGTTTCTAGGAAATCCTTACTTCTCTACAACTGCAGAGAATTAATGTTTAATGTATACAATAATGTGTTCTTTTAAAAAGTGTTTGCATAAAACCTCAAATGAACTTTCATAGTTTAGCCACTTGAGGGCAGTAGAAATACAAATTTTCTTTCAGCTTTCTTCAGATTTCAGGTAAGTCATTTGTAGGCTCTTACAGTGCTGAAAATAGTCTACCAAACTTAAAAACTTTTAACTCTTCCCTTAGCATATTTATCTAGGGATTTTTTTTTCTATTAGGATGAAAATTAAGGAAAAAATTAAGGAAAAATCTTAAGCTAAGTACTAAATAATGATACTGTTTTAAGAGTTACATATTTTGAGTTCTCTCAAAATTGGAGAAAAATGTAAGGGAAAAATTACTTTTCGTGTGATGTCTAAATGTTTTGTTTTAAAGGGCTCTCTAAATACGTACAGATTCTGCGATAATGTGTGGACTTTTGTATTGAATGATGTTGAATTCAGAGAGGTGACAGAACTTATTAAAGTGGATAAAGTGAAAATTGTAGCCTGTGATGGTAAAAGTAAGTGTATACCTAATTACTATAAAAGCAAAGCTACTTGAAATCTTGTTTTTATGCATCTTTAAAAAAAATCTTCATCTGAAATTTAAGGTAGAAAATGGCCAATGATCCACTCTCAGATAGAGAACTAGATTCTGTCTCAGCTACATTTTGAATTTTGGATCTCAAACAGGCCACTTACTGGTTTTAGTATAAATATTTCATATGGCATATAGACTACTTCCACAGATTGAATGGGGGGGGGGGTGATTTCAGCTATAAATTTGAAGTATGAGACTTTTTCACAACCATCTTTTTCTTTAAAGAAGTATTTAATTTTG
Organism: Lyroderma lyra; assembly: GCA_004026885.1. Lineage (NCBI taxonomy): Eukaryota > Metazoa > Chordata > Mammalia > Chiroptera > Megadermatidae > Lyroderma > Lyroderma lyra. The sequence goes on from PVJL010000134.1 coordinate 479,971, forward strand.
ACAATTTATACTATGGTTCCTGGAGACATATACTTTATATTTAAAAAGTGATTATTTAGGCTTTCAATTAACCAAAAGAACATTATCAGTCATAATAGTAAATATTTGGTCTTCTAATCTGTTATTCTATGTAGAGATGTATAGTCCACAGCAGACCAAGGAACTTTTTCATGTCCTTAAATGTTTCAGAAACTATAGACATCTTTGCTTTCTGTTCCATGATTAGTTATTTCCATTTTTAAATTTTAAACATATACTTCATAATCTGAGCCATTTGAATTTAAAGCAGCTATTTCTGAAATTAAATAGAAACGACTGTGACTATTGAGGAAGGGGAATTTGGAAAAGCAAGAGAAATGTAGAAAGTCATACCCTACATTTCTCAGGTAATGGGTTGGGGTCTTTTGTTCTGTACACTTTGGGTTTAAAAATAATCTAATCACTGAAAAATGTAGTTAAGGAAACCTTTAATAATAATATCTGGAGATAACATATCACTTTTAATGTTTTGTTGTATAATCTAGTCTTTACTTATAGACATTTTTATATCAGTATGTGTACATATTCAGATACATTTGCAAATATCATCTTTCACACATAAGTCATTAACTGTTCTCTTAAAACTGATTTTTAATGGCTGCATAAAAATGATACTTTCAGCCCTTTTTAAAGAAATAGTCTCTTCCAAATGTCAGAAAGTCTCTGAAAATAGCAATGTTACGATGACTTGTACCTTTCAGAAGGTTAACTAATCCTTCTTTGAACTTTGAAAGGATAGATGATCACCTTTTAATATAGTCTAGTCATCAAATACCTAGGTCTGTCTTGTCATTACAGCAAGAACAGTGTTATTTTATGGGTCCTGAATCACATGTTAATACATGTTAATATTTCTATTTAAGATAATATATACTTTTGTTCATGTCTTTCTTATTTGGCTAATAGCATCCTCATAACCCTTAGGTTTTTAAGTTTTCAGTAAACTCTAGAATTTGGGCACTAAAGCATAATTCCTAGATCTCTATCAAAATGAGTTAATGATGTAGCCCAGTACTGTTCAGTAAAAATGGTAATATTCATTGTCTGCAATTTCCAATAGCCACATAAGGCAGTTGAGCATTTAAAATATGTCGGGGCAACTCAGAAATTTAATGTTTTAATTTTTATTTTTTCAGTGGCTACCATATTGAACAACACAGATGTAGACTAGTAGAATGTCATTTTCAAAGTCAGTAAAGAAGGCCTTTGAATAAACTTAATAATATAAACTTAATAATAACTTGTTTTATTTTATAGAAGCTCCTTCTAGTGGTCCTTAGAGTGTATTACTCTTACTTAAAGACACATGTTATCTATTTTTTCACACTTAAATGGATGAAAAGTAGCAAATCAGCCTTACCTATTGCTGTGGCTTCTGAGGAGCTTGTCCCACTTGCAGCACAGTGTAGTAATCTTCAAAGGAAACGTTGAGTATCCATGAGAAGCATAGCTTGCGTATCATGTACTCTATGTCAGCAGAAAAGAATGCAATCTTAGAAATTTTTCTTTTCTCAAAGCACCAATGGTTTGGCATTGAGAGGTAACAGTTTAAATAAGTAAGAAAATACCATTCCCTAATAATATAATCAGATAAATGCAGTGCTATCGTGAAATAAGCCCATTTGAGTTGCTAATAAAAATGATTGTAGCTAGAATTTTGGTCTTTTTCTCCCGTTTTCTTCTAATTATATGTTCTGGCCCTTTGTGGTTTAAATGACCTGAAAAAGACATGGTTGTTAGCAGTTACATAAACCAAATGTATATAACATGGTTTTTCTCTAGCACAATACGGAGAGCTAAGCTTTGTCTTTTTACCTCTGCCTTAAAAGGAAACTTACTTAAGTTCTCAAGGTATTTCCATGGTCAGCTTCCCTCTTCAACCTTGCTTCGTCTTCTTCCTCACGCCTCAAACCATCACCACCATTACTTCATGTTAAGATATTATTAAAACATTTGAATTTAAAATTAGTTGTTCCTTGAATTTACTCTTTCTCTCCTCTGTTTCCTAGATACTGGCTCCAGTACTACAGAATGAATAGAAAAATGGCTTTTCTTACATCATCTTCTGTTATTATTCATCGTTTTTTTAAATGAAGCATAGAAGAGACTTTTTTTATTTATTCTAGGATTGCAAAAATGATTACATTGTGCTATGCTATCAGAGACTCCAGTAGAAAGAAGCTTCTAACTCTGTAGCCTCTTATGTTACCTTTATTATACAGCATGAAGAAACAGAACGTTTTGTAATGACAAATCAAACATCGTTGCCTTCCTAATAACATTCTTTAATAAACTCATTTTAAAACTCAGTGTGGGTAATAACTGGTAGCACTATTAAGTTAGCAACATGAAGATGTTAGAGAAGCATTTTGAAAAGGCATCATGTTTCTTGCAAAGGAAATGAGAACATGCATTCAGGTCAGTAAAGTCAGCTTCATTGAATTGTCACTGGTGAAGAAAGCATCAGCAGCGGCAAAAGCAAATTCCCGATTGGAATTTTACTTAGACCATCCCTTTTTACAGTACAAAACCAGGAGTAGTCGTCAGTGTAAAAAATTTATCTTCAACAACATAAAGTAGTCTCCACGTGACAGGATTATTTCTTGAACTGCCACATTGGTCAAGTTTTATTTCTAAGTAATCTACATCTTACTATAGTGTTATTAGACTTTCAGTAAAATGCCCTACTAAATGCATGCCATATCTTTATGTACTTGAAGGAAAAGTTTCCCTTGTTTGTCATCTAGAAATATAGTGAAGAATGTGGCATTTCTGAAATCACAGAGGGAGAATGCCAGGTGCAAGGTAGCTGAATAGCTGGAATCTAGCAGCTACAGGTGAATCAAGAGCAAGTGTTTTTAGTAAGGACCTGGCCCTGTTGGTCATTTAGTTAGAGTAGGCTCTTGACAGGCCCCCATCCTGTGGTCAGCCCTGGTTCACTGTGCTGAAGCTACCACACAGAGATGCAAAAGCACCCTTTTCTCCCTCTGCTGAGTGATAATAGAGTTGGCAGTAATCTTCAGCAGGATACCATCTTTTTCCATGTATAAGACAATACTTTTGCCAAAAATTTTAGACCAAAAATGGGGGGTCATCTTATACACGGGAGTAACTAGTTGATTTCTTAATGTTGGGTTAGAAAAGTAGGGGTCGTCTTATACATCAGGGTGTCATACATGGAAAAATACAGTAGCTTTTCATAAACCTATTAAAATGTTAAATAGTTCTTTATATTACACATAGTCCCCCCTTTTTCCATTGTAGAAGCAAGTCATGTAGTAGTTTTTTTTTTTAAGCAACCAGTGCTCAAGTCCAATCTGTTTAGCAGGACAGAAATGAGACTTTGTAAGATAGTAGCATTACTAATTTAAGGGTGAGACCTAATGCTACGTGCGTTACATATATTCTCCTGGATAATCCCCACAACTCTGAAAGAACTTCGTTCCCTTTTTAGGGATTTAGAAGGTACTTAACCTCTCTAAATTACCAAAGGTTACCTAATTAGGGTTTTTCTTAAGTTCAGTTAGTCAAAATCAAGGCATTTTACTTTGGAGGTTCAACATTGTGGTTAGGAGACAGGTATGTTGAAAGTAAACTTACAAGGTTGTAGAAATTTCTATTTCTTAAAGAATAAGGTCTGGTTTAAACTTTTTTTCCTGTTAATAGTCACTGAGATGTTATAGAAATATAGGGCTGGAGTTATATACCTTTTTGGTAATTTAAAATCCTATAAATGATGTCAATAGATTGTGCTTGCAAAATACAGAAGCAATATGTTGACCTTAGATGAGTTTCTTATAAGATACAGTTGCCTGGCTTGAGCTCCTTAATAAAAATAATGACTTAGGCCACTCTCAGGCTTCTGCAGTATTAGCTCAGCAAGTCATCCTAATCCTTGACACTCACATTAAAACTAACTTTCATCCCTGCAGCGCATTCTGTGTAATCCATTCCAGTGTCCTCTTCCCTAAGCTTCCCTACGACTGTCACATAGTCTGTTCCAGTTAAGTCTGAGAAAGAAACAGAAAGATCAGATCGGAGTTGTCTCTTTTGTCTTTGGTTATTCAGTTTCCTCCATTTCTCACACCCTTCCTTTCAGAATCAAAATCCTACCCATCTTTCAGAACTTAAACCCAGTTGTATCTCTGAGTATAACCCATAATGGTCACTTTCCTTCTGACCTCACACAAAGGAGTCGTTTAAGTACACAAAACAGCACAACAAAGAACAGGAAGAACTTGGATCAGTTCCAGTACTCACTCAGGTGCTGATCCAGGTAACTGGGTAGGTAACGCCTAGGGTACAGACTGCATTCCATCAGTTGAAAACAAGTCTCACACTTGGGTTAGCCACCCGTACACACCACTGCTTTTGGCGGGACCGGGTGCAGAAGTCAGCCTGACGTTTCCTCCCGTCTGTTCTAATTACTTGCATGCACATCACACAGCCGACACTTGCTTTGCAGTGTAGGTGTTCTAATCTTCCCACAGTGGTACTGGGACGTCATTGGAATTACAGCAGGAGCTCACGCCACTTTGTTCTCCTACCTGGCCACAGGCTTCTAGGGTAATGAGTTCATTTGCCTGTTCATTTGGAAGAAGAGAAACTCCATTAGTCTACTGTCAGAACTAAGTAAAAGCTGGACTTTTTGTAATAGTCATGCTGTTTTAACACCTGAATAGTGAACACAGAATAGCCTCTTTGGATTTAATGGCAGACTGGTCATTGTTCAGCTCATTTATTGTGATCTGTCTTAAGCTAATTTTATCTCTTGATAGACATGAATCACAATGTCACGGTGTGTTGCCATCATCTTTGGGTCACAATTTAATCACTAATAGTAAATTTTTGAAATTGTAAAATACATATATTTGATTTTATATATATTTCAACTAGGGAAGCAATTATTTGTAGCATAGTTATGAAACTTGGACTCAATAAAAACAGTGCATGGTAAGGAAAAGTACAAATACTTCAGAAGAATTTGCAGCCTTTGCTTTATGATCCATTCTGAAAATGCCCTTTAGTTTGGTGAAAGTTCATCCAGCAATTTTTTACATGCTGTAGTAATAATATCTTATTTTTTTCTAGTACATGGGTAGCTAGAATCTGCATGGGGAGTGGAGCAAGGCATTGCATCTTATTAGAGATACAGGAACTTGGCAACATGCAGCAAAGGACTCTGGGATCAACTTAAAAGAGCATTGTGCAGACTGTCAGCACTATTCCCTCTTGAATGTCCTACTCTCGTCCTCTGATTCTGTGCACCTCCTAAAGTTCTTTTACAAGAGAAATGGGCTTCAAAACTGGTTCTTTTGCCCTTGGACAGAGAACTCAGATTGTTCTTTCCACATCTGAGATGCATGGACTAAGTTAAAGGACTGGGCACACACGGTCTGTGCTTTTCTCCCTCTGCTTTTACTCATTCTATTTCCCAAGATGAATCACAAAAGACCCCAAATAGAGCAAAAGAAGAAAAACCGGGGGTGGGGGATCACACTTCCTGGTTTCAAACTATATTTCAAAGCTATAGTAATCAAAGCATGGTATTGGCATAAAAACAAACACATAGCTCAGTGGAACAGAATAGAGCCCAGTAATAACCACACTCACAATGCAGTCAATTTATGACAACTCTGTAACAAAAGAGCTAGGGATATATAGTAGAGGAAGGATAGTCTCTTTAGTAAGTGGTGTTGGGAAAACTGGACAGCCATGTTGCTGAATGACACTAGATTGCTATCTTGTGCAATTCACAAAAATCAAAATGGATTAAAAAAAAAGACCTGAAACCATAAAACTCCTAGGAGAAAATACAGGAGGTAAGTGCCTTGACATCAGTCTTGGCAATAATTTTTATACCTGACAACAAAAGTAAAAATAAATGAGATTACATCCAACTAAAAAACTGCACAACAAAGAAAGCCAACAAAATGAAACAGCATCTTACAGAAAGGGAAAAAAATATTTGCAAATCACATATGTCATCGGAGTTAATATTCTAAAAGAACTCATAGCCTATGCATGTATACAGCTCAGTAGCAAAAAGAATTGACTAAACTATGGGCAGAGGATCTGGGTTGACATTTCTCCAAAGATGACATAAATGGTTAACAGGTTAGAATGGCTATTATAATAATTTTAAAAATAGGAAGTGTTGATGAGGATGTGGAGAAAAGGGAACCCTTGTGCACTGTTGGTAGGGATGTAATTGGTATAGGCATTATGAAAAATAGTATGGAGTTTCCTCAAAAACATAGGACTATGATATGATTCAGCACTTCCACTTCTGGGTATGTAACCAAAATAATTGAAAGCAGAGCCTCAAATATTTGTACACCCATGTTCATAGCAGCATTCACAATGGCTAAAGGGTGGGAGCAACCCAGTGTCTATCGACAAATGAATAAATAAAATGTTACAGATACATAGAATGGAATATCATTCAGACTTTAAAAAAATTCTGGTACATGCTGTAACATGGAGGAATCTTTTTTTTTTTTTTTATTTTTTTTTATTTTGCTTTTTGGTATGTGGGTAGCTCCCTAACTGGGAATCGAACCCAGGCCGCAGCACCACAGCGCCAACGCCAAAGCCTCAAGCCACTACACCATCAGGGAACTCCCATGGAGGAATCTTGAAGTCATTAATAATCCAGTCAGAAAAGGCAAATATTGTATGATTTCACTTATATAAGGTACCTAGAGCAGTCAGATTTTGCAGGGAGAAAGTAGAATGGTGGTTGCCAGGGACTTGGTGTGGGGGTAGGGGAGGATTGAGGAGCTGCTTAATGGGTATAGAGTTCTGGTTTCACAAGATGAAAAAATGGAGATTGGTCACACAACAGTGTGAATGAACTGTGTGCTTAAAAATGGTCAGATGGTCAATTATATGTATAGCTTACCACAATCTTTTTAATCATTAGAAAAAGGCTGAGGGGAAAACAATCTGCTCTCTGTCTTCTCCCTGCCTAGCCCAGATCTGCCTGCGCTGCTCAAGCCCCAAGTTTGGAACTTTCCTCACCCTTCTGTTTCCCACGTCTCTCAACCTTCCCTGAACTTCCACACCACCCTGCTTAGCAGTGAATTATATACCTCCCTTGACAATCTGTAGGCCCCTGAAGAAAAAAAGTATGTCGTCGGTGTATTTGGGGGTCCCTGTTGTGCCCACCTTAGAGGAAGTACGTCAGTGTCCATACTTCCTGAGAGAAATCACACTAAGTACGTACTTCAGACAGAAGGAGTTATCAAGGTGTTCAAAGGGCCAGAGGAGCAAAAGACCAAAGGTAAGTGTGTCTAAAGAATAGTAACCAAGGAAGCAGCTAACATGCCTACTGCTGGAGGGGGCGAAAGGGAAAAGAGTATGACCCAGAGCCCACAGTCACTCTGCCACTGAGGCTGTCACTCCTGATCAGCAGCCATTTGGCCTACACTGTGCTGGTACAGCTGGCACTGTGCTGGTACTGCCACTGTAGCTCCCACTGCACCTAACTGTTGCTTCTGCTCTTGTCACTGCCATTGTTTGTGACTACCAGAAGGTATAAGAAAAACGGTTTCTCCCTCTCACCTGCCAGTGTCCCAGTAGTGCCTCTCAAAGGTAGAAGTAAATAAATCCAGCTGCAGGAAGTCTGGGAATGTAGCTTATGGATCTCCCGGAACAACAGTGATGAGGGAAATACAGAAGAGTTGATAATGGGAGTTCCCTGGTGGTGTAGTGGCTTAAGGCTTTTGTGCTGGCGCTGTCAATGCTGCGGCCTGGGTTCGATTCCCAGCCAGGGAGCTACCCACATACTACAAAAAAACAAAAAAACAAAAAAACAGAAGAGTTGATAAGGAGCTGAAAGAACAGACAATACCCAGCACCCCTCTTTGACTATTCAGCATATACACCCACTCATCCGCCCACAATGATATTTACATACAACAAATTTCTCATACGGAATACGCTTAATCTCTTCCCTAAAAGAGAGACACAACGTCCCACCAGTTACTGTGAATATCTGAATGATGTTTAAATTCCTCTTCTAGTTAAGTCAAAACCCCTGGATATTTTGTAGTCTTAAGGTTAAGTTGTGAAATGAGTCACCACCAAAACTTTTATATGTAACACTATAAGAAAGAGGGACATGATTAAAATGTAAAAATATATAAGAAAGACTGACATAGGCCTTATTTTTATAAGTCAACTGGCCATCATTGACCTTTTTTTCACAGCCAATATCATTTTCCCATTGCCTTCGGTCAGCACCTTAGCTGACTAGGGTTCTTCACCTAGTGGGGAGACCCTAAACTTTATTCCTAAACTTATCTAAGTCTTTAGTGAATCTTCCTTTAGCCTTCCATTAACTTTTACCATCAAACGTCTAAGTACTCCAGAGAGTCCTCCATTGTTTCAAGCAGCCAGATTTCCCTTGATAATTGGGATCAAACACCCTAGTCAATACAATAACCCCCTTTTCCTGTTGGTCCAGTGGCACAAGAAACCTAAATGCCCAAGTGAGGGTCTCAATTTCCAGTACTGTGGGAGCACTGTTGCTTTCCTAGTGGATACATTCCTCCCTTGGGATCCAACCAAGCAGAGCCCAGTTGCAAGTACAGGACGCAAATATTGTGAGTGGGTTTTTAACTGTAATATTGAATCATTACCACTCACCACCACCACCACCTTGATTCCTGGACCTTTGATTCAATGACAACCCATTAGCAGAGAGCATCCTCAATGCCCAAACTGTGGTTTATAAACACCATTCACACTTAAAAAATAAAAAAACAAACTCCTATGAGAATGGCTGAATAAAGGTAAGGGATGAGAACTATACTAAGCCTGGAAAGGTTTCTTGTGAAAGTAAAGAAGTTTTTCAAAATTACTGAAGTCATGTCGAAAGTACACAGGAGCCAACTTCAAAGGGCTTTCACAAGCTATAGTAGACTAAATAATGGCCCCCAAAGATGTCAGGTCCTGATCCCTGGAATATGTGAATGTTTCTTTTTATCACAAAAATTTTACAAATGTGATTAAGGATCTTGAGATGGGGGGGAGTGTACGATAATTAGAATGGGTTCTAAATTCAGTCATGTATATAAGAAGATGCAAGAGGTTTCCTGGTGAAGTAGTGGTTAGGCTTCAGCACGCTCACCGCCATGGCCTGGGTTCGATCCCCGCACCGGGAACCAACAACAAAAAAAGATACAGAATGAGATTTGACAGGAGACACAGCAATGTGACCATGGAGGTAAAAACTGGAGTGGTGCGTCTACAAGGCCAGGAATGCTGGCAACCACCAGAAGCTACTAGAGGCAGATTCTCCCCTAGAGCCTCTGAAGGGAGCGTGGCCCTGCCAACACCATGATTTTTGCCCAGTGAAACGGACTTTGAATTTCTGGCCTTCAGAACTATGAAACAATATATTTCTGTTTTAAGTCAACACGTTTGTGGTAAAAGCCAAAGATGGAGCATTTTTAGCATCATCAAAGTGACTGCACTGAATCACAGCATATAAAATTTGTTTTTAAGCAATTTATGAATTCAAGAGAATACCAACACTCCCTCTACACACACAAATTCATTTATCATTAGGTAATTAATTCATTGTTCTGAAAACTGATAAAGGAAAATAACTACTTCAGAATAATAACACAGTTGATAAGGGAAAATTTCACTACAGAAAAATTTAGAGAAGTATTTGTAGAATTAGGGTATCACTACTTTGGGAGTCATTATGAAAAATAGAACTAAGCAAAGATCATCAATGGCTACCAAAACAAGTAGGTGAAAAGATTATGGAAAACTAATGATCAGGCTGATAACTTCCAAACCCCACAATTCAATGACCCCAGCCAAAAAGAATAGCAAAATAATCCAGAAATACGTACCTCCTGAAGTGGTGCAATAGCAAGTAACAAAATGCCAACTATGAAATTTTCTTAACAAAAATTCCCATCTGAATCTGATCAAGCTTCTAAATCTAAGTGCCAGTTTACGAGAAACATTAGGGGCAGAGGAATATGTGAAACAATACTACTGGATTCCTATCAGCAGAATATGAAATATGGCGAAGGACAGAGTAAAGAGACCTAGCTCATGCACCAAATAATATTACCAAAACAAGAAAAGGTGGAGGGAGAAATTTATAAAAAAGATTTAAGAGATTTATCAATCCAATGGGTCCTGATTCAAATGACCAAACTATAAAATATAATTATGACATGACACAGTGGGGGAAATTAAAAACTGGATTGGTATTTGATTAGGAAATTATTTTTACTATTTGGGGTATGATATAATTGGTGTATTAAAAAAAAATCCATTACCTGTTTTAACTGAAAAATATCAAAGAATAAATGAATGAAATAATATGATGTTTGGGATTTACTTCAAAATAGCCCAGGTAGGGTTGGAAAGCTTGTGAGAGCAGAGCTAAAACAAGATTGGTCAGGAGTTGATCACTGTTGAAGCTGGATGATGGGTGCATGGAATTTTCATTATGCATTCCACCTTATCATAGGATTTCTTCTACAGATGCCTTCTGCTTACAGATAAAGACCAAACTCCCTGACAGAAACAGAACACCAGGCTCTCTGCAATCTGTTCATCATCCAGGCTATTATTATTATGATGATGATTTACAAATACCATATGATTTTACTTCTATGTGGAATCTAAAAAACAAAATAAATGAACAAACAAAACAGAAACAAACTGATGGCTGCCAGATGGGAGGGGAGCTGGGGAGGCTGGGTGAAAAGGGGAAGGGATTAAATAGTACAAACTGGCTGTCACAAAAACAATCATAGGGGTGTGAAGTACAACCAGTGAATACAGTCAACAATACTGCAACAACTATGGATGGTTTCAGGCAGGTACCAGACCAATTGGATTGATTAAGGCAGATAAATGTCTACTCACTGTTGTACACCTGAAACCAAAATTAATACTCTATGTCAACTGTAAATGAAAAAAGTCTTCAAAGAAAAATGAGTTTTCAATACACTGACCTGAAGAGATGAAGCTAAGAAAATCAACTGGCAATATAAGAAGTGTAGAAAGCAATTTATTTTGTGAGAAAAAAAAATAACAAAATGCTCCCTGACTGTATGTGTCTGTGTGTTAGCATGGATACAGATGTGAATGCACACCTACAATATTATTACTGTAGGTCCTTCAGGGTGTTGAGAATGAAAACATGTACAAGGAGATTGTGGATGAAAAAGGGGTTCTGTGGAAAGTAACCCCACGGAATGATCTGATCATAAATTCCTAACAGGCCTTAAGCAAGCCCTGTCCATTGTTTCTGTGTATTTAGGTTAACACACCTTTAAAATGAGCTGTAACCACTCTCAAAAGAGCACAGAATTTAGTTAACTATCCTGTAATCCAATCCCACTTTACTTTCCCCACCTCCAAGTAATCTTCCTTCCATTCTCTCCTTAATCTCAAATGCATACAAGAAGCTGCAAAACTGCTCTTAGGAGCATGTGAGATCCTGCTTACTGGCGACTGTCATCAGTTTTGGTTCAAATGGATTCTCATAAAAATTCTTCACAGGTTTGCACGTTCTTATGTCAACAAGATTATTAACCTTTTCTCTTTATAGCATGTCATTGGATATTTGATAAAATGAATCCATCTTGATTTTATTGGTTTAGAAGATTTTAAATATCACATTCTTTAGTCATCATCACCAAATTCAATCATTTCAAGAATTAAATTCATAAAATGACAAGACTGGTATGGATAAGGAGTGATAATAAAGTTTCAGACACTGGGTAGGCAGCTATTTGGAAATAAGGCCTTTAAAGAGGTAGAATGAGGTCAATGGTGTGACCCTAATCCAATCTGACTGGTATCCTTATAAGAAGAGACTAAAGGGGGTTCCCTGGTGGTGCAGTGGCTAGGCTTTGGTGCTCTCATCACCACAGTCTGGGTTTGATTCCCAGCCAGGGAACTACCCCCCGCCCCCCAAAAAAGAAAGATTAGAACACAGACACACACCGAGAAAGGACTATGTGAGGACACAGGGAGATGGCTGTCCACACAACAAGGGACAAGGCCTCAGGAGGAAACAACCCTGCCAACATCTTGATCTCAGACTTCTAGCCTCCAGAACTGTAAGGAAATAATTTTCTGTGTTTATGCCGCCCAGTCTGTGGAATTTTGTTACGGCTGCCCAAGCAGACTGATCCAAGGGTCTTGGCTCAGCACTGAAATTAATTCTTCTGCTCTTTGTCTTAGCAAAATCTAAAGACTCTGGACTATCTGATCAATCTGCAGAATATCACATTGGTCCACTCTACTGATGACAACATATTCATGAGACCCGCCCATGGAGATCTTGCCTTCTCACTCACCTCCCAGGGCTGTTCACCTTGCTCCCTGTAGGAAGTGACATCGGGCTGAAACAGAAATGCCCAGCCAGACCAGGTTTTGATAAGTCTCTGCCATCACAGCTCTGTACAACTGAGAAGGGTTCAGGAACCTCCACTCTTCTAGGAAGAAGTCGATGGCCACATCTCAGAATGTCACTGCTCGCTGAAACAGCACTTTCTTACAAGGCCGTGGGGAGAAGAGCAAAGTCGTCTGGGATGTGCTGTCTAGAAGTCCAGTGGTTATTCCCCACTTCACAGAGCCCCTCTTGAGAAACAGAATCCTGTGAATGCAGAGCCGGGCACAGGCCTCCTGTCACACTGTCTTCTCTACCATCTGGGGCTCTTACCCTTGATCCAGGAAGGAGCTCACATCAGGTTTGGAAATGGCAAGATCCATGGAGACCATGTTGCTGTCGGTCTTCAATATAACGTCTCCGTACAAATCCCTCTGAGCAGGCCACAGTCTTGGGAGAAGACCACGGCCACATCCCTGAACAAATCTACCCCCGAGGATGTGACTTTTAGGATTTCTTGGGCTGCTGGGTCCTCCTCCTGGCTCCTCTTTCGGGGAAGAACAGAGTCCTGAGATGGCAGAGCAAAGGGATCCATGGGCCCGGGCTAGGAGCCAGGATGCAGAAAGGTGGGGCCAGCGAGGCACACACCACGGGGGCTGATGGGAAATGCAGTCCAGAGGCCAAGAATCAACGCTGAGGAGAGACGTTCTGGTTCTTTCCAATTCTGAGACCCGCCCCGCTGGCCATGACACCTGTTCTTGCAGGAGTCCCTCTCCCCCACTGCAGCCCCGCCCCCTGCAGCCCCACGTGCGCTTCATGCTGGGTCCTAGGGACTCGCAGCCTCCATCCGAGGTCATCCTCACCTGCCCTCCTCACAAGGAGTTAATATTAAGTCCCCTGACTACCCAATATTTTCATAAAATGGTAATCCCACTTGTCTGTCTGGAAAACCCTTTCTCCCTTTCATTATTTGGTGAAATCCAAGGCCCCATTTCTGTAAACCTTTAATAGATTCCTTGAAATAGAACTAATCCCTCACTTCAAAGCAATCCCAACACCTGGTGGACATGACACTCCATATAATATCCCATCGTCATCCCCTCCCCTCCCACTTTACCCAGATTAAATTTTTCATGGCCTGGTATTATGATCACTCCCTTGTACATAACCTCAGCTCCTTTGCCCCTCACGTTTGCCTGGATAAATCACAAACCTGGGTCAATCCCACTCTCTGCCTATACTATGCTTATATTGTAGGTGGATGTGGATGAGTGACTGATAACTTTTTAATTCACTTTCCCTAAAATCGATGAGTCTTTTACGCTGCCTGGCATTTTTACCCACAATGGTCTAGCTTTTCCAGTTTCCAATCTGAAACTATTATTTTTTATCTTCTCCTCTTTCCATATCTCAGCAAGCTCCTCTCCCATCCTCATGTCATAAAATCATCTTGCTCTTTATTTCACTGAACAAAATAAAAGCAATCAAAAGAGAAGTTGGAGGATATTCAAATACCTAATAAGCATACAAAATCTATACATCACTAGTCCTCAGGGAAAAGCAATCTAAAACCACAATCACCCCACACATTTAAATAGTTAAAATGACAGACAGTAATATTATGGCAAAGCAGTGGAGCAAGTGGAACTCTCATAACTTGCTAGTGGGAGTTAAATTGGTAGATCATGTCCTAAAACTCATATAACAATATTCACCAGAGGTGAACATACGTACACCGTACAGCCCAGCAATTTCACTCCCAGATACATCACTAACTGCAACATATATATGTGTTCCCAATAATATGAGGTTGGACAATTTATATGTTCAGGAATGTTCATAGGAGGACAAGTCATAATAGGCCAAAAAACTGGAAACAACCCAAATATTCACCAACACCACAATGAATAAACTATGGTATATTCATATACTAGAATATTACACAGCAGTGAGAAGCATTGCACTACGGCTACACACAACGACACAGACAAAGTTCACAATGTTGAGTTTAAGGAGCTGTAACCAAAAGCGAACATACTGCTTGACAAGGAGAAAATTCTGAGCTATCCTAAATTAAATTACAGCAGGCCAGAGGGTAGAAGGAAGAGATAAGAATTAATAGCTGTGGATCAAAAACCAACAAGGCTGCTTATGTTCCTGAATGTATGTTGGAACTTGAAACTAACTTCCAGGTGGCTGTTTCTGAGGTTCCTGCACCCCGCTTACACATGAACTTTCCAGACTTGCCCACAACCAATCCAAAAGAGCAAACGCTTCTACCTTACGGACTCTGCACCTATCCTAGAGCTAGCCCCAATGTCACCTTCATGTGCCCCTTTTATCTACAGCCAGTGTCAATTCTCTCAAAGCAGTGTATTACATCCTTCTTCCCCAAGCTCATAAAAAAGAGCCCCCTGAGCCCCAGAACAGCAGATACCCATCTAGCTGCTGCTGGTGGTTTAGACTGTAGTCCAGGCCTAGTCCTATCGTTGGCTACCGTATGGCAAATTAAACCCTTCTTTTCAGAAAAGCTTTTGGCCATAAAGGTCATTGTTAAACACTGTATTTATATATTTAAAAAGTTAAAACAGGCAAAATAATTGATGGCATTAAGACAATCATTAATTTTGCAGCAGCTTAGGTAACTGGAAAGAGGCCAAAGGACCAACCAACTCTTGGTTGCTGATAATGTTCTGGGTTCCAGTTACACAGGCATGTTCAGGTCGCAAAAACTACTGAGCTATTATGTATTTGGGATTTTGTATTTTCCTATATGTATCATTTCCCTCAGATAAAATGTTAATTAAAAAGGAGAAAGATAGAACCCCACCCGCTCCCACCACCGCATGGAACTCTCGGTGCACATCTGAGCCCACCCTCCCTGCCTTCACTTTTGCTACTACGGGTGAGCCGTTGTGCTTGGTTCGTTCGGTCAGACACACTCTCCCTCCTGTGGAGGACATGCTGACTCGCTCTCTTCTTCACAAGGATATCACTCTGGAATGTCTCCCATCTCATTCCCATCTTTTCCTCTTGGCTAGATCTTTCCCATCACTACAAACATGGTACCACTTTTCTCATTTTGAAGACAACATTCTCTTAACCTTCAACGACTGTACTTTTTTTTCTCCTCCTCCTGGCTTAAAGCAAAACTCAAAAGGTTTATCTATACTAGTTTCTAACATTTTTTTAGATTTATTCTAACATCTTTTGTACCACCTCCAATCAAGGTCTTATCTCCATACTCTACAAAAACTGATCTTATCAAATTCATCTCCACGTTGTTAAATCCAATAGTCACCTCACCAAACCAAATGATGATAGACCGGCCCAATGCACAGCGAAGCCAAACACTGAACACTGAGGTTTGCAATTGAGACGTAAGGCTATTTTATTTGCAGAGCGCCAAGTAAGGAAAACGAGAAGCTGTCACTTAAAACCCAAACTCCCCGACGGCTTCTAATTAAGGATTTTTAACGGCAAGGATTGAAGGTTAGGGATCAGGGAATACAGGCTGACATGTGGAAGCACTAACTGGGTAGAGTTTGACTGGAGAGGTTTGCAACGTGGCTGTTTCTGATACGATATATGGTGAAGGGCCTCCTCACCGGACCTTTCTGGACAATGAAGCCTTTGCTTCAGGAAAGGCTTCGGTGTTCAAGTTATGTCTCAGTCCTTTGGTTCCATGGGGGCAGAGGTGGAGGGGTGAGATTTCAGTTCTGGGTGCAACTGGAGATCTAAGTCTTTCCTCTGTGCATGCTTTGGCTGCATGACTTGCAGTTTTGGTCTGTTGTCTTCTGAAAGGAAACTCAGTATCTTGTTAGAAACAAGATAGGAACATTTGCAGTGTGTTCTGTGGTTCTACCCATCTTAAGTGACTTCTAGCAGCGTGAGGCAGCCAGCTCTCTTTTTCTTGAAACTCTCTCTTCTCTGGGCTTCCAGAACACAATATACTCAGTTGTATTTCTACCATATTAGCGGCTCTTTTCCAACTTTCTTTTGTTGGTTCCCCCTTATCTCTGTGGCCTCCACATTTTGAAGAGTCTCAGAACTCATTTGGAGTCCTCTTTTCTATGTGTACTCCTTTGCAATTATCAAGTTTCATGGCTTTCCACAGTCTATAAGATAATGAACACCAGATATGTGTCTCCAGTCCAGTTCTCTCCTAAACTCAGATTTCTATCACATCTGTCTCCTCAACATCTCTACTTAGATCTTTAATAGGCATCTCTATTTTTATATGTTTGGAATCAAACTCCTGATCTTTTCCTAAAAATCCCCTCCTTTGCAGGCTTTTGTCTTGGTTAATGGTAACTATCTTCCAACTGATCATTAGGACAAAACCCTTTAAGTCATCCTTGATTCGTCCGTTTCTCTCAAAAATAAGCTTAAGCTATCAGCAAATCCTCAAACTGAAACTTCAAAACATTTCCAGGATCTGACCATTTTCACCACTTTTACTGCCACTACCCTGGTCGAAGCCGCTATAATTGCCGAAGCTCCTAACTGGCCCCCCTACTTCTCCACCCTCACCTACCAGTCTGTTCTCAATGCAGGATTAAAATGTTCATCAGGTCGTGTCAGTCCCCTGCTCAAAACCTATCACTCAGAGGAGATACAGCCCACACAATGGGTTTCAAGGGCCTTCACAATGACCTCCTCCCCTGTACACACAACTTGTCTTCCCCCTCTTTACTCTGCTCCATTCACACTTGCTTCCCTGCTGTTCCTCAGACACGGCCTGTGGGTTCCTGCTTCAGAGCCATGCAAATCTTTCCTCTTGGCCTAGAATGCTCTTTTCCAATTGGTCCTCATGGATCACTCCTTCATCTCCTTCAGATCTTTATTCAAGTTACCATCTTTTCATGAATGGCCTCCCTGACCATACTATTTAAGTTAAGCATCTTCCCTGCCCACCCCACGCCTCTATGGTCTCTATCACTTCCTTCGGTTTCTCTCTAGCGCTTGTTTTCTTCTAATACACACATATATATTTCTTATTTGTTTATGAGGGCTGTCCAGAAAGTATCCAGCCATGTACTATGAAACTGGAGGCATTTAGGGCTGGACTTTTTCTGGACAGCATCCCATACAGTCAGCTTCCCACTAGGTAACAGCGTGGGGATTTTGCTGTTATGCTGATTGTTATATATCCAGTGTGAAGAACGATGGCTGGTAAACAACAAGAGTTTAGTTAATATTTGTGGAATGAATGAATAAATGAGTTATTTCATTGCTTGTCATACACTCAAGTTGCATAGAAATAGGAGTCCTATTTCAATCATCTTTGTAATAAATGACCGACTAAATGGAAGAACAGCTCTTCAGCTCAATTAAGGTACTTAGGGCAGGGAATGAATTTAATGGTTCTTTCCATTTTAAACCTAAGTATATGATTCCCCCCAATAAGTTATGTCATCCATTCCCAAACAAGGTTATCAAGGGCCTTTCTTTCCATTCTTAAATAAATTTCACT
Organism: Lyroderma lyra; assembly: GCA_004026885.1. Lineage (NCBI taxonomy): Eukaryota > Metazoa > Chordata > Mammalia > Chiroptera > Megadermatidae > Lyroderma > Lyroderma lyra. The sequence continues at coordinate 497,865 of PVJL010000134.1, forward strand.
TAATCAAGAGAGCAAAGATTATAATAGGCAAAGTATGCAACAAAATATAGTGATTAAAATAATGTTTACCAATAGTCCACAAATCAAAAATAAAGAGGTAATTCAAACCTTGAGAGGTAATACAAATACAGTCGCTCAATTCAGTTAAGATTTTTCCTTTCCAGAGAAAGGTTAAAGAAACAGGTATGACTCAGAGGGAAGGAAAAATCAACAGATGTATTAGTTTAATTGTACGATCTCTAAAATACACGACACAGTGCAGGAGAAATTTGACCCGTCTGATGGGAAGACTTTATGTTATTAAATAAAGAGCGCTTTCTATTCACTTGAATGTCTTTCTAGAAAAAAGTTCAATGCTTGGAAAATTCTAGCAACTTGTTGCCCAGACATGACAAGTATACATTTTAATTTTTTTAGTTTATATAAAAAAATAATTTATTTCACATTAAAGCTTTCAGAAGAAGCTGAGTATGATGCCAAAGAGAACATACACACTCAGGGGTGCTTTTCTGCCCACTTCCCACGACCACAGCGCATACCCCGTGAGCCTCCTCAGAGAGCCAAGGGCCATCTCAAAGGCTAGTAGACGGAGAGCTCCATGATCACCGCTGCTGGGGACAGACCTTACGGGGGCTCATCTTCTGCGCATGACTAATCATCAGTCATCTCCACAGTGGGGCTGGCAGCAAGGGAATTAGGACACAGTATTATGAAGCAGGTAAGTTGGTGGTATTACCAAAGGAGAACATTATACAAAGCAATCGCTAACTTACGAACAGGAAATTCACTGTTTCAGACACAGTAATAAGTATGTCAGAGTATATAGGTTGCAGGGCAAGTTGACTATAAGAGAAAACGTGATTAATTGAATCATAATCAGAAATGAAGAAACAATGATATCATGACATGTTAATGGAAACACAAATGAATCTGTATATAAATCATTTTTCCAAAGCATATTGTGTGCAGAAGATACACCTCTCTTTTTCTACAGCATCCCTTGTCTATCGCAGAAGAGTATTGCTAATAGCCGACTGCCTTCCAACTCTGCAAATTTTCTCTGGAGCATCAGAGATGAACTGTTTCAATGGGTAACATTTGGAGGGATGGATGGGAGGCGAACACACACACACACACACCTGTCTTCTCCAAAAGGAAATGTGTAAGCTAAAGAACCACAAAGAGTGACCCTCCATTCATACTTAAACATGAGTTTTGACTCAAGAGGCCTACACATGGAATAACCAGACTTCCTGGTTTAGCTACACAGTCCTAGTTTATGCTTCTTTCTCAACATAATTTTAATAGTGCAGCCACCACTTCTTCATCCAAGTGTGTTCCGGTTTGAACAATAAATTACATGGTGACCTTACCTAAAATAACTATTACCTTTGTTATGGAATGTTAAGCTTTAGCTGTGGAGCCAGCAAAATTACGGTTGTAATTTTCCCATAAAAATAGGGTGGTCAAATTGGATAAATCACCCTGCTATTACCCATACGGAAAGGTCATGAATCTGACAATGTAAACAAAATAAGGAAGGCTTTTAATGATAAAAACATCATCTCTTTTCCTCTGTTTTCTTTTGAATGTGCTATGTATATAGCCTGCCATGATCATTTTGGAGTAATGAGGAGTCTCTGGCCAGCCACCAGGGATTTTAAATGTCACCAATAGTTAGGAGAAAAAAGTCTCACTTATTTCTAGCCTACTAGACAAACAGTAGAGTTAGGACTTTGAATCAAGAGTTATTTATTTTTAAATTAATAGTACACAAGAGAAGGCTCCCACTACCAAGCCCAGAATTGTTAGGAACAGCATCTCCAAGAACAGAAAAGCTGGACACCAAGCATTCAACTAATAAAACCCAGAGTCCCCTGCCACACTTCCCTCTCTGACCTCCCAAATAACTGGTTCTTAGTCTCACTCTGTGAGAAAGCCAGTGGAGGAGCTACTGGGAGTGAGGTGAGAGAAGTCTGAGTTCATCCCGGGGAGTAACTGTGCAAGGCAGCAGCTTCACTTACCCACATTGCAGTAGCAGGCCCCCTTACCCTGGGGGATACCAGATGGATCCCAGAGCCCTGGTCTCCTACCCCACACTGTCCCACATGTTCTGGGCATGTCTGCATACGTTCCTGCCCCACAAGGCAATTCTCTCATAATATATCTCAGAGTTCAGTTCCATAGATGGCCTTATAACGTAAGTATTCTTCTAAGCACTGAAGGACATTATCATCCACCTTGGGGTCAAACTTGTTGGCCAACAGGTGATGGTTCTGAAGCATCCAGTGCAGGTCCCCAGCCCCATAAATACAGATGCCCCGCTGGTGGGCTCCAGAGCAAGGTCCATAAGGTGCCCCCATGCTGATGTCTCCTTCATGGCTCTGCCACTTGACCAGCCTGGCAATGGCAGCCATGTCTGAGATGTGAAACTTGGGGTGGTAGGGAACAGAGCCAAGCATCCATGGTGCACGCTGAAGCGTGGCCCAGAGGTGTTCATCAGGGCTATAGGTGTCTTTCGCCCACTCAATCAGTTGTTGGGATTTGGGGTTCTCTAAGACCTGTTGGACAAAGCCTCGAGAAGCCACAATATAGGCATTCCCCGTGAACATAGGTAAATTATTAGGGGGAGGATCCTTCATCTTGCTGGTCATGGATATTGTATCTGTCACATCATAGTGATATTTCCAGCGAGATTTTTTGAACTCAGTAGGTGTCTCTGACTCCATACTGTTTTTCCCATTCAATCCCTTGAGGGCGAGGACAATCTCGGCATTAGTCTTTATAGGAAAGTCTGTTCCACATGTGTTCAGGAAGTATTTCCACGGCACTGAGCTCCGGAGCAAATCTTCCATACAGTTCAAGTCAGCCTGCACCCTGGACCAGGAGGCATAAACCACCCGAACCAACTTACTGGCCATGAAGACATTTGGGAAGCATAAAATAATTGCTTTGACTGCCTCTTTGTAAGTTTCTGGGGACTTCTCATCGACGTGGACACAATATATGTTCTGAGGGGCATACAGAGCTCTCAGCAGCCTTTCAAAGTTTTCAATCTTCTCGTGGACCACCATAGAGTATGCAATAGGAAAGTCTGACTCTTCTTTGCTGAGTGCATATCGTATGAACTTCCTTTTGGCCTTAAAGTGCTCACAGTCTCTGGTCATGTTGAGGTAGTCAGTGTCTGTGAGAGGCTCCCGCTTCTTCTTGACATCCAGGTTGTCAAGGAGAGCTTCAGCCACTGCATCCTGGTCTCCTCGGATGATTCTAGAACAGTTGATGGATCTTCCTGCTGGTAACTTCAGGGACTTGTACAAGATGTCCCTACAGTGTTTGCTTCCAAAGTCCCTAGATGCCAGATCCAGGGAATCAAAGTCACATTTCAATCTGAGAGAAAGTCTCAGAGCAACAATGGCCAGCAGGAAATAGCAGCCCAGAGCCCACAGGTAATGCTGCTGACAGAGTTTCTTCTTCCACCAAATGGTCTTCATGTCAGGGGAGAGCAATCAACTTCGGGCACAGGGAAGGAGGAGGAGGATGGAATCCTTGGACAGAACAAACCTTCAATTACAAACTAACCCCCAATGTGTTCCCAGAAACATCGAGTTCAACTCCAAAGGGATGGTGAAAGCATATTTCTTCTCTAGACAAATATCCTCAGTCAAGTCCTGCCTAGGAACCTCTTACACCACGCTTGCTGCTGGAGGTCTATAACCTGACCCTGCAAACTAGCTGATCGTGCTGCAGTCAGGACCTAGCTCTGCCTGCACCCCTGGAGAGAGAAACTGAGCACCTGCTGACATACGGGTGTAATTAATAAGAGGAAGTCCCTACCCTTCATTCCCCATTCTTCCCCTCTACCCCTTACCACCCTGTTTCTAACATAGCTCTTACCGGGGCCTAGAATTTCTGATCAGCCTAGAGAGAAAATCCATGAAATTCAGACTCTCAGCATCAGTCCTAGAAATTCAAAAGTCCTTCTACAAGAAAAAGTACATTTCTTGCTCTTATTTGGCAATTTATATGTGAGGATACTTTTACCATATATAATTCATTGACTAGCCACCCTTTTAAAAAAGAGTTCTTACTGACACGGGGTGGTCAACACATAATACAACACATAGACGATGCACTGTAGAATTGTTCACCTGGACCCTATGTAATTCTTGCTAACCAATGTCACCCCAATGAGGCTAACAATAAAAAAAAGACAATTACAAAAAAAAAAAGTGTTCTTAAAGAAATATGAAAAATTGGATATAATCCAAGAATGTAGTATAATTATTCACATAAATAACTCTTAGCCTATCTAAATTTAAAATATATTTATACAGGCACACACAGAACTATGCATATACAATATTTAATGAGTGTGCTCCATGGGCCAGAAACATTTCTTTACATTGTTCCATTTAATCTTCACACATGCCTAAAATGTAGTTATTATGATTTTCTATTTTTTATAGGTAGTAAAACAGAAGTTAAATAACCTGCTAAATATCACATACATTACAAGAAGCAAATCTGGGACTCTTCCTCACTCCCTAGCCCCTTGTTTTTTGTTATTGTTGTTTTTTCATTTGTTTTTTGTTTGTTTCTTTGTAAGTCTAATACTTGTTTCTCCAAACCACAGCTACCTTTTAAATACAAACACAGGGTACTGAGTACCATCACAACAACTATAACAACAACAACAAAAAGCAGATACTATAGAAAAAAATCCCTAAAACAAAAGAAAAACAAAATGGGACATATCCAGCAATGATTGTTTTCCCTCTTTGTATCCTTTTTCTAAACATAAGATCGAATCCTCTTTAAAGTAATAACTTTTATGGGAATCTAAGAGAAAGAAAAATAAAAAATTAAGCACATTCTCACCTTTAATAGCGTCTGTTCTGCTTAGGGAAGATCTCTTGCCAAGGTGTTTCTTTTTCCAAGGGAAGATTGATCGGGCTCCTTGAAAGCAAATGTGAAACAATATCCCCTGGCCTTTGAGCTCCTTTAAAATACATGCTCTGGTATTCGCTGGATGTCCACGAAACTATCTCAGGCTCCTCCTTAATTTCTACAAAGTAGAGGGCAGCAAGTGGTTTTATCACTCGCCTTTCAGCTTTCTGCCCTAAGATAAGAGAGCCAGCGCAGATGTCAGTCAGGAGCATAGTCTCAAGAACCATTCAGGGAGGTGAGCAAGACGGGAAAAAATGCTGCCCATATCTGAGAAGGCAAGCAGGTATTTCAACCTGGACCGCCTAGTTCATACCCAGGCTCTTCTGCCATAAAACCATTCATCAAAACTTGTCAGGGGGTTCCCTGGTGGTGTAGTGGCTGGGCTCCGGCGCTATCACCACCGTGGCCTGGGTTCGATTTCCAGCCAGGGAACTACCCCCCAGCCCCCACCCCGCCAAAAAAAACAAAAAACAAAAAACCTTGTCAATGTCTCATACAAGAACTTGAAAGCATTTTCCCCCTTAACAAGAAACACAGGGGTGTGTCCCTGCCTACGTCTGGCTTGGTGTCCAAGTGTCACTCCTCTTAACGTTCCCTGAACATTAAGAATGAAGCAATAAAAATTCCCTTCAAGGATTGTTTTGTTGTTTTGTTTTTTTTTTTACTTAAAAAAGAAAGTCAATGAAAACCAGAGTTTGTTCTTCAAATGGCAACTCCTAGAAAAAATCCATTTGCCTGTCTTTCCATGACTATTAATAAGCTGTCCATTGTAGAAATATTCACAGAGTTCCAGATCGTAGATCTCCCTCACTAATGGCTGTGAATCTAGGGCTCCTGGCAGTCTGAAGAACAGATAACACTATGGATACCTGGACTTCAGTGAGAGCCCCATGGGGTAGTTTTGGCAATACAGTGAGGAAAATGCCTTCTTCAAAGCCACTGACATTGCCACTGTCTGCCTCTCCCCCAACCAAACCACCACTCCAAAGCTGCAGCATTGCTGGCCAAATATTTAAATAGCAAAGTTAATATGAATAACTTAAATACGTATAAAATTAAGTAAAGAACTGAAAAGGTGTGTGTGGCGGGGGAGGAGTACACTCTAATTATTAGGGGAAGTAGCAATTGCTGGAAGTAGCTACCACCGCTAGGCTGGAAAAATGAAGGAAAAAAATGGGAATTATTAAATTTAGAATTTGGGAAGAAAGGTGCCAATAAGCTGAAACTGAGACCTCTGAGACAGGGACACTACTCAATTGCTGCTGGTGTCTCAGCTCAGAGGAAGGCTCCTAGACTGAGATTCAGAACCGTTGTGAGGTAGCTGGTGTCTCTGCACCGTTACTGTGAACTAGGTTCGGTGCACCTAAGTACTAAAGCCACCACTCAGAAGTAAACGCGCGTTGACATGGTGATGCCCAGAGAAGCAGGAAGTAGATAGGTAACGAACGGGGAGACCCTGCCTCCAGCCTTGCCGTTCTCCCTCCAGCACCCCTTCTTGGCAGAACCTTATAGGTGGCTGCTTGCAAAGTGCAAAAGTGGTTTGTAGAGTCCCCTGCCCACTGCTCTGGCACCCCAAAGCCAAGTCCAGGAGGGTGAACTTCATCTAAAGACAATAACGTAATAACGAAGATCTATCAGTGTTGCCTTCTTTTTTTTTTTTTTTTTTTCAATTTTTTTTTAATTTTTATTTTTTAATGTGGGTAGTTCCCTGGCTGGGAATCAAACCCAGGCCACAGCGTTGACAACGCTGAAGCCTAGCCACTACACCACCAGGGAACTCCCTGCCTTCTTCTTACAAGAACTGTTTATGCAGTCCCCAAGTATAGCATGGGGAATTTAGGTCTTTTTTTGGACCTCTTCTGGTTGTTTCTGTAGATTAAGACAGGCCAATGGCAGGGAGCCATAGAGTCATCCGCACGTACACGTCCATTGGCTCTATTCCACTAGCTCTATCTTCTGCCAGCATTGGTCACTCAGACCAATTCTGAATGACTCTCTGTTGCCAAGCTGTAAAATCTCTCAGGCAAAAATGATTAAAGGATAAACACTTGCTCCAGTATCTGAATCTAGAAAAATCTCCCCTGTTTCTTTGTATCTGACTTTTCTTTGATGTTCCTCTGAAAGTCCCACCTTCTTGTCCATAAAAGTCATATCAGAGTCAGTAAAAACATTTTGAACATTTCATTTATAAGGTAACCCAGAGTTATTCACTTTTAATTGCTAAATATGCTATTATTAACAAATTGTGTATACATTTTGTTGAGATAATCTACATATTAGTAATATCAAGTGGGTAGTAGTTACAAGCACACCTGAGCTTTGGCAGGACAGAGCTAGGTCTGAATCCTGGCTCTGATACTTTCTGTGACCTAGGGCAAATTCTGTAATCTCTCTGTGCCTCAGTGACTTCTTCTGTATAATCGAGGATAATACTAACACCTATTTTATAGAATTGTTGTGAAGCTTTAACAAAATAACACAGATGAGGGGCTTGATTTAATTCCAGCAAATGCAGCCCCGTGATGAAGGTTATAGTTAAGTAGGCTTCAGTGTCAGTCCACAAAGACCTATTTTACTCACAGAATAGCTCAGATAGCATTCTTGAACTCTGGACCAAGCAAAAGTATTGATGCTGGTGATGTGCCCAGAGGGCAGACCAAGGAGAAGACCTGGTATTTGTCCCTTCTCTGTGTTCTGGAAGGAGCCTCGGTTGTAAGGGGCCAGTGTTAGCTGCAGAGACCAGGGATGAGCAGCAGCTGACCCCGGAAATACAGGAAAAGGAATCGAATGGCTGGAGAGGGGCACAGGACAATCAAAGCCAAGCAACCAACAGACATCTGGCAGGCATTTGGAAAGCCTGTGAGCAGGCTCCACCCGCTAACTCCATGCCGGCCTTGAAGCGAAGACAGGGTGCTAGCAAGAAAGAGGAAGTACGCACTTCCAGAGTGCCGGATTCAAGACAGGGACCTGGACTCGGGACATGAGGTTGTTCATTAGGATTTCTTTTATTCCTCCTGAGACCCAGTGGCCAGATGAGCCTGGAGGCAAATATATCCAAGAGCCCAGGATTATACAAAGAAGCATTGAAAACGATGAGGGCCCTCACCTTTCTCAAGTATCCAAAATAAAAGCAATGTTCAGCCGGGTCATAGGTATATTACTAGGTATTCACAGGTATAACGAAGTCCAACCCAGTCCTGCAATTTCCCACAATGGCTACTACTATGGTGCTGTTTTTGAAATAGCAAACTCTTCCCACCCGGACCCCTTATCCTTTTCTCTGATTAATCATGAGTTTAGCCTATCTTTTAGGCCAGTAGCTTTGCCAGCAACCCCTGAGTTTTGAATTATAAATCCTTGTATGTTTGTGGGGGTAAACTAAGTCACGCTCATCAGGTTGGATCTCGAAAAATCCAGTGGAGATTAGTGTCAATTCAATGGAGGCTCAGTGGAACCTACAGTCCCAACAATAGGTTCAAAGAAGGGCCCAGGCAGCAATGATCCAAACATTTTAAGCTGAATTTATAAATTGGCCGATGCGCCCTTTTACTTACTGGTGGCATTGCTTCGTGCCAGCTTCACACCCTCAGTACTCTGAAATCTCCTGGAAGTCATATTCCTTATCTCTGTTCTTTATCTTAGCAATTAAAGGCATAGTTATTGGCAACATTCCAGGCCTTCCCAGCCGAGGAAGGCCATGGCTTGCAAAGACAGCCACACTGACCAGAGATCATGACTCAGAGAGGCAAGAAGTAAAAACTGATAACAGGCACAAACCAAGTTAATGTGCTACTGGATGGGCTGGAGCTGGGGTTTGAAAGTGAAGGAACTGAGGAAGGTGGAGTCGGGGGGTTCTTTGAGCCCCAACCTTCTTTAATGGGCTAGGTTGGTGAGCTCTTTGTGAAGCTGGAGCTATGATGTCCGGCCACAGAGAAGTGGTTAAGAAATCCAGTATGATGGACTATTTCTCATCAAGGTTGTAGAATGAAGCTCAGCAGTTTCCGGGCTGACAGGAGCTCTCTCCGGGGCCTTTAAGTCCCACTCCCTCTGTGCACCCAATGCTCTTCCTCCCACTAGACACATTCCTAGTGACCTGGAGTGAAGAGGAAAAGAGATTCAAGAAAGAAACCCCAGAGAACTCAATAAGTACTTTATTCACGGAATGCAGAAGAACATTCTGAAAGACAGACAATGATCTGCTCAGGTAAAATAATCCGACTTGCTCCACACACGGAGAAGTCAGTAACACCCATGACTTTTGTATCCCGCCCCCTCTCCCCAACCTCACAAACTCCTTAAAATGTACTTGTCCTCACTGAGCTTCATGAGTTCTTAAGGGCAAGGACTATGCATGAACCAGCTTGGCCTCCTCAGAGCAGCTAGCATGAGAACTTGCAGATGGCAGATTCACCATAAATGGTCTCAGGGAGGTTCCCCTAAATACTAAAATCTTGAAACTATGGCTTACTAATATTTACTGAAATAAATGGATAGAGGCTCTCTGAAGTAGGCTATCTACAAAAATATAATGCCGGAGTTGAAGCTGATTGAAATGTAAACAGCACTAAAGGGATTAATTTTGCTTTGGGAACTTGCTCAGAGGTTACCTTCCAAAAATGAGATTTGGAGGCATGTCAATAATGAGATTAAGGTGCTGGCTATTGTGTCATTAGGAAGTAACCTTCTAAATGGAACCAATAGCAAATATAACATGGCAGCATTCCATTGCATTTAACAATTGTTGATTGAGGAAGCTGTTAAGTTTTAAATACTAGAAATATGAAGTTGATTAAGACAGCCCCTACTCTCAAAGTGCTCAGTCTTGTGTGGAAAAAATTTTTGAAAGTTGATTATAATACCATGCAATACATGCAAAAAGTGATAGACATTGGATATAATGGAAACACAGAGGTTGAAACTAAAAAGGAAATGGTTAGAAGAAATACAAGTGCAAACAAATGGGTGAAGGGTCTTAGTTAGTAGCTACAAGAGGAACAGATACATGAGTTAAAGAAAATGTCCTGTCAGGGAGCCACTTGGAAAGTTAGATCCCTAAACCCACACTATTAACATAAATTTCAGGTTTAATTCTAAAAAGAAAAGACAGTTCTAAAATTTCCATAAAATACATAGAGTATTTTTATGGTACCTAGATTGGGGAGGTCTATTTAATATTATACCTAGACCAGAACAATATAAACAAAAAAAGAGACAGATTTGACTAGGAGGGCTGTCCAGAAAGTACCCAGCCATGTAATATGAAAGAGGCAATTATGGCTGGATTTTTTCCAGACAGCCCTCATATATGGAAACCAAAAACAAAAGTATAACTGAAAGTGTGAAATCAGACTTCCGGGAAAGCTCCTTAAAGTGGAGAGGCTAAGTCCTCTACCCTTGCTTTTTTCATCAGCATGAAGGCAGATGTAATAGTTGGAGCTCCAGCAGCTTTCTAGGACTTTGAGGCAACATTGACAATGAAAGGGGCCACTTCACCAGTTTTGGTGAGTGGGCTTCATTTATGTGTGAAAGAAATAAATATCTACCTTATTTAGCCACTACCTTTTCAGGTCTCATGAGTGGACTTTCACAAAGCTTTAACTCACACAGAAGCTACTTCCGAAGGCAGGGACATTAAGAATCAGGTTTGAAAAAGGCACATGTCTCAGGAGAATAAAAGAAGCTAACCTGAAGTCTGCAGAGGATAGAATAGTAGCTCTAATTCTCATCCTCTCCACCGCCACCACCATTTTCTTGATTCTTACGTAAAACCACATTTCAGGAAAAAGGTTGGAAAGGAATGCACTAAAACTTTAACCAGAGTATTCAGGGTTGTGTAATTACTGCTGGTTTTCAGTTTCTCTTTTTTGTCTCTTCAGTTCTCTAATTTATCTAAAACGCATATGCATTATATATTTTTTTAAAAAAAGGTATGTTAGAATCATCTCAAGAAACAAAACAAATAGTGCTCTCTTTGATTTCAAAAGTCAACCATGCATTTCCTTTATTTTACCTCTTTGCAGGCCTGTGTGAACAGATCTAGTCTTTATTTTGGGGGGCAAAGTACATTGTGTGTACACATACATTTATATCTAACTGGATACTAGCAGAAACACTTTTTGTGAATGTGAAATTGGATATTGTTATAATGAGAACAACTTAATTTAAACATGAAAATCCAAAAATATTAGCATCACTTAACACTCACGGAATGCACTTCACTTACTCATACACAGTAGACTCTTTGTTAACAGGCACTCTCAAGCAACCAGCACTTGAGCATTCTGGTTGCTTGAGTTCCAGTTAATGAAGAGTCTACTGTATATGAAAACATAGTGCATTAAATGACAAAACAACACGCAACACACTTAGTTCTACCTTCTTGATCTTAAAAAACACTACAAGAATAAAAAAACAAACAGGCTTTTCATGACATCCTTTTTGGTAAAATGAGGAAAGTATTTCTAGGGACCACTCTATGCTGTTCTAGCCCCTAAGGTCCTATCGACTGTATACACTCTGGATTGCTAGAAAGTTTCACATGTGCAGTGATGGGTCATTGCTGTCTTTCAGGCAATGTGCTGGGCTCTGGGCAGAGGGAGTCTCTACCTGGTGAGGTGGGGGCCAGAAGGGTGAGGAGGGGCATGCAGGACTGTGGGGACCAGGGTAGAGTCTCTGACTTCTCACACACACCTACCTGTAAGGAAGGCAAGTGGAGACCTGAGCAGCTGAAGTCCTAACAGGCGCAACTTGGCCCTCAGTACCTTTCAGCCCTCAAATACTCTAGTTACAGCTCAGCAGAAGGCAGCTGTGTCTTTGAGCACTGTGTCCTGCCATGCCAGGGGAGCTCCACAGCAGCCATCCATGTCTGACCTGGGTTACGTACGTGCCTCAGATAACTGACCGTGGACTAGAGCCCATAGTAGAAAAGTTGTGGAATTCAAGAACCCACGTGAAAATTTTAGCTCACTTTATCCTTGGGAAGCTCCTGGCTCCTCTCCCTGCCTGTTATCACATCTATAACTTGAGCATACTAACAGGATTGTACTGATAAATAAATGCCATGCAAATATGGCCATGTAGGAGCTCACAGTTTAGTAGGGAAGAGCAACAGAGAAGCAGTAGCAATAATGTGTGAGAAGTACCCAGGGTACCTGTAGCGAGTAGACCTAAAGCTCTGCGGGAAGGTGGGATTCCTGGAAGACATCCTGGAGTGGTGGCATTTAGGATCATCTCTGATGGGTGAACAGATCAGTCAGGCAAATAATAGGGTTAGGGTGAAAATCCAGCATAACCGCTTAATCCTTAAGACCACATATCTGTCCACTTTTTAGTCCCTAATGCCTCGCACATAATAATAATCAACTTAGACTCGTTGTGTGTCAGGCACTGTTCTAAGTACTTTATATTGAATCCTCATAACAAATCCTATGAGGCACAGAGACATTGAGTAACTTGAGATTAGACAGCGAGTAGGTGGTAGGGCAAGTCCGGCCCCACTCTCACCCCTCAATCTACTCTACCCCACCCCAGCTGCACTAGAAGTGCATTCTTAGGCAGGCCACCTCTCCTGGTACAACTCTAGACCTGCCTCGGCTTCTTTCTGGATGGACAGTCACCTTGGACACAGCCTTTCTCTTCACTTGGCCTAACTTTGTCTATCCATAATGGGAGAGGAATGGCTCAAGTGAAGGGAAGAAAGTAACCTGCCCAAGAGCTCCATACGATGGGTTCACACCCAGGCAATCCAGGTTCGGCTCTGCTTTCTTAACCTCACACTCACTGCCTGGACTGCATTAATGTTTGTGGAATGAGTAAGTGAGCAGGTAGGTGAATGGATGAACCCTGCCCAGCTCTGAAGGGAGGGAAGATCCTGAATTCTGAGATGTTGATCCAGGAACTTAGTGATCGACTCATGATATCGTTGTAGGAAATTTCTAGAAGAATCCATTATTAACAGCACTCAACACTGGATTACATTTTTACCTGACCTTTTTCTTTTTTTACCTGCCCTTTTGAAACTTGCTTCTCTTTACAATATACATTGAAAGTCATCCAATGTTAGTACATTTTTATCAATGGAGATAAATGTTATCATTGGAGATAACAAGAAGTTTCTCTAATGCATTTCTAATTATACATAAAAAATTGCATAGCTTGTGTATCTGTGCAACTATTTTTATAGAATAAATTCTTAGAAGTATAATTTCTGAGTCAAAGATTATGCAGCTTTAAATTTTTTTCATTGGCACTACCTACGAGGTTTCATCTACTTACTTCAAAAGTAACTGCTTCCCCCACCCCTTATCATCATCTAGAATTACTTGTATCTTTTGTTTTTGCCTTTTCCACAATAGATGGAAAGTTATACCCCACTATGGTTTTCATCTGTATTTCATTGATTACTAGTAAGCTTAAGCCTCCTTACATAATGTTTTTGGCCATTCGCATTTCTTCTTAAATTCCATTTCATTGAGGTTTTTTTCTAGACATTTTTCTATGTAACTGTTCATCTTTCTTATTAATTTGTAGGGGCACTTTGAATTTATTGGTTATCTGTCTTTCATTCTGGTTTTGCAGATATTTCACCCCAGTGTGTTGTTTGACTTTGAATAGGTTTTTATGGGGGGGGTTTCCCTAGGTACAACACTTGATATATGGAAGTTTGCAATTATTTTATGTGGTCAAATTTGTCCATATTTTTCCTTTTGGCTTCTGAAATTCATTTCAAATTTTAGAGGGATTTTTGTTTGTTTGTTTGTTTTTGTTTTGTTTTGTTTTGCGGGGGGGGGGTTGCATTTAAATTTTGGAGCCACCTGGAATATATTTTGATGTAAGGAATAAAGTAGTATAGTCAATGATTTTGCTAGGATCCAACAGCTATGCTTCAAAATAAAGTCTTTATCCTTTTGGTTTGGCACTTTGGGAAAATGCCAAATATCAATGAATGGGGGAAGGAAGGGGGCTGGGGATGGGACCAAAGGAAACAGGGCTGCTTGCTGATGATGTGTCACTAAGTTCCAAAACTACCTTTGATCTTTGGATACATAAACTCCAGTCAATAATTTTGAAAAACCACACAAAGCCAATGATTTTGTGGGGACAACCAGAACCTAATTCATAAAGGAGGAAGCAAACAAGCCAAATGTTAATTGATATTACACACAGGATTTTATTACCTCTAATAGGAAGCATCTAATCTTGGCCACATTCTGAGTGGCAAAGGCCAAGTACCGGGGGTGCTATTTCAATAAGATAATCTGTGGGCTCTAATCAAGTTCCTATAAATGGTATCTTACACCAAGCTGATCCAATTATACACATGGAGAAATTTTTTTTTTTAATTAAGGGACTAACTCCCTTTGTTCTCCAAGGGAGAACCAAAAAAAAAAAAAAAAAAGAGGTTAGTCGTGAAAGAAGATAGAAATGCCACTGACAGGCCAGAAGACTGAAGGAGAGCAGAAACATACAGTGACAAGCAAACAGAATTAATTATAGGAGTATGAGGAAAAACCAGCCAGATGATCAAATAAATGGCAGAATAAGGAAGCCAGACCTGCATGAGGTGAAAGCAGGCAAGACACCAATGCTGAAGGTAACACATCAGGATTGTTCTGGGAAGGTGTTGATTGAGTCCGGAAAAACTTGGACAAATTGATACTCCCTTCTTCATGCCTTTTAATGGAAACATTTTCTGCCCTGTACTCAGCCATGGAAAGTAGAGGGAACAGGATCATATCCAGGATTTAGGCACAAAGCCAATTTCCAGGGACCATTCAGGACACATTGAACCTGATCACCAACCTCTTTAACAACATTCCCCTCCCTCACTGTGTGACTTTAGTCAGTGACTGCTTAGGTTCTCTGGGCCTCAGTTTCCTCACTGTGCAGGAACCCGAACCCTAACCCTGCCTAACCCCCAACCCCGCATCCAAAAGTACAGAGTTTTCAGTTCAAAACTTCTGTGACCCTGCTGTCTGGCATCTTTGTCCTGGGAGCAACACATCACGGCCACGATTCAAGAATCCTCACTTGGTGGCAAAGCTCACCAGGCATGCAAGGACGGTAAAAAGACTGGAAGTGAGGAGGCCAGTGGAAAAGACAGTGCTGTGGGCCAAGTGGAAGCGATGAGGACCCAACCAGGTCAAAATTAATGAGAGAAATTGTTAAGATGGTAATGCTGGTCCGAAGAGTTCCTTGAGAAACTAGCTTTGTGTGGACATTTATAAAGGAATGTTGGAATAAAGTCCCAGGCTAGATACAGAACTGCTTCATGCCCTGCAAGATGATGCAAAGCCGTAACATTTCGAGATCTCTCTCCTACTGTCAGAAATTATTTGCATCTCTACAGAATAAGATCTGTAAATCACAAGTAACTTTACTGAGTCCAAGCCCTTAATTAACAGCAAAGAGTAAAATCAAACAAATGCTCATTCTTCTAAACAGTGGTTCTCAACCAGGGGTAATTTTGCCTATTAGGGGTATTTGGCATCATCTGGAGACTTTTCTGGCCACAACTCAGCAGCCCAAAGTAGGGAGGTGAGGAGAGCTGGCATTTACTGAGGAGAGGCCAGTGATGCTACTGAAGCTCCTACAGTGCCCAGCACAGCCCCAGACAAAGCACTATCCTGTCCAACATGGCGGCGATGTGCCGGTTGAGAGGCCCTGCCCTAGATAATTACTCACCTTTGGGCGGGCTTGTTAAAGAATACCCCTGTATGACAATGTCCTCGTGGCAAGAATATGTGGCTCACCTTCTTTTCTTATTTTTAAGTTTTAAATAATTTTCCTTAATGGTAACATTCAGCTTCTGCCTTCAAAGGAAAGCAGACTTATCCTTTTACAAATAGTTCGCCTGAGTATTTTTAAAAGGCTTTCCTGGAGAACATCAGAAAAATTCAATGAAGCAGAGCACCCCTCCCTATTTCTGAGCATTTTATCTTCTTAATATCTTACTGCAAAGACCATGTGAATTTTCCAGGGAACATGAAAGTGCCTATAAATTTCTTTTAAAAAATATATGAGGGCTGTCTGGAAAAAATCCAGCTATGTAAATATAACAAGGATGGTTACGTGGCTGGACACTTTCTGGACAGCCCTCATATTTAACGAGGGGTCGGGGAGGAGGGTAGGGGGTCGAATATACGGATGGGAGGAGAACTGACTCTGGCTGGTGAGCACACTATGCGACACACAGACGATGCCCTGTAGAATTGTACACCTGGGACCTATGTAATGTTACTAACCAATGTCACCCCAATACATTTAACAAAAAGTATTTATTTAGTGAAAATAAACTCCAAAACCAAAAAGATGTTTTAATGCCACTGGGGGAAGCTGGCAGAGGTCTAGGTCACGGGAAGGACAGAGCTGGGAACAGACAGCTGTTGATGACCCAATCTGCACACATCATCTTGCCTCCTAGTCCTGCTTCAGCTCTGTAGTCCCAATTCTGCCAACACCAGTGTCCACCCAGGCATCCAGACAGACGCTTCAGGCTCCTCTTCTTTCCTTCCCATATATGTGAATTCTCCCATTCAGTAAAACATTTATAGAGCAGTTATTACCAGGCACTGAGTATACACAGAAAAGTGAGCAAAACTGTCTTCTAGCCAATTGCCAAAGCCCCCAGACTTTGATTAACTCCCCATCCTGCCACTCTCCTTTCTTGCTTTGGTTCAGGTTCTGCAGTGACAGCTGCTTAACTCACTCCCCAGCCCCAGTCCAGCCCATCCTGTTTCAGATTATCACCCCAAAGCACAGCTCTGCCTGTGCAACTCCCCTGCTGTGAATAAGTGCCTGGGAGCTTCCCTTTGCACGGGCTCAGAGAATAAAATCCAGACACCTTCACTCAGCACTCGGCTCCTTCCACTTACTTCCCAGGCTACCTGGCCCGGCCTGTGTGCTCCCGGGCAGAGGGCGGGCTTCCCTGCACCCACGCCTTTCTTCCCGCAGGCTTGTTTTTGACATCTCCCTCATCTGCAGGCACCAAAGGGCAGCAACCAACAGAGCTGACATGACAGATAAATAGTAACTGGCCTAAAATTAAATAGACAATTTATAATCATCTAAGCATGTCTTCTGTGTACATTTTATTTTATTTTTGTTTTTGTTTTTGTTTTTTTTTTTGTTTTTAATTCATTTTTATTGTTAGACTTATTGGGGTGTGTGTACATTTTAAATACGGTTTTCATTGCTTTTTTATTTAGAAAATGAATTTTGTGACTTTTAAACATTTAAAGGTAAATTGGGTTTCCAGACTCAATTCCACCATGGAATGTTGGCGGGGAGTCGGGGGGTGGTCCCCACACCAACAAACGATTCCTGGTGTCTGAGAATTCAACCCAATTCTGATACTACTACCTGGAAATGACTCAGATTCCACAGGTTAAGGGGTTCAGTCCTATAAAAAATGCCCCCCCACACACACACACACTTCAGAGGCAACCTCAGGCTATTTGTGCTTCTGACAACTGGCCATAGATTGGAGGTTTTAAGAACCCCCCTCCAAATCAGAATGCCAGTAGAAAGTCCAGATTATTACTGGCACTTCTGACCAACTGGCTATAAATCAGAGGTTCTCATAACCCCTCCTTGGGTTCAATTAATTTGCTAGATGGGCTCACAGAACTCAGAGAAACATGTTACTTACTAGATCACTGGATTATCGTAAAAGGATGTAACTCAGAAACAGTCAGATGGAAGAGATGTGTGGCACAAGGTGTGGCGAAAGGACAGGGAGCTTCCATCCCCTGTCCAGTGTGCCACTCTCCCTGTGTCTCCACGTGTTCATGACCCTAGAACTTTTCCTAGCCCCACCCTCTAGGGTGTTTACGGAAGCTTCATTATATAGTCAAAATGTATTAAGTCACCAGCCATTGGCTAGTGCAGCGGTTCTCAACCTGTGGGTCGTGACCCTTTGGGGGTCAAACGGCCCTGTCACAGGGGTTGCCTAAGAGCATCGGAAAACACATACCAGATATTTACATTACAATTCATAACAGTAGCAAAATGACAGTTACGAAGTAGCAACGAAAATAATTTTATGGGGGTCACCACAGCACGAGGAACTGTATTACAGGGCCGCGGCATTAGGAAGGGTGAGAACCACTGGGCTAGTGATTTAACCTCCAGCCCCTCTTCCTACCTGGCTGGTCCCACCCTCTAATCACTTGATTGTTTCCACTGGCAACCAGACCCCATCCTGAGGTACTTTCCAAAAGTCACTTCGTTAACATAACAAAAGGGACCTTTTTCCCACTCAACACTTGGGAAATTCCAAGAATTCCAGGAACTGTGAGCCAGAAATTGTGAACAAAGACCAAATATTGTATATGAGAAACATTTTGGTCATCTGAATGAGCAAATATATATTTCTTATAAATTACAATATGGCAGTCCACTCCCTGGTCTTCAAACACAGATTCTTTACAACAAAACAATCACAAAGTCCAAAGGAACTGGTGTGTAACTATAATCCCAGTCATTAAACTATCCAGTCTATGTCATATCACCCAAAAATGTCTCCCAAGGTGAGGCCACTCAGGTTTGCACGCTTCCATTTCATCTTGTCAGGTCCCAAGAACAGCAGTGGTCTCAGCAGTACATGGCATCTGCTATAATTATGCTACGAGACAATATTATTCTCTTGCTCTGCACCTTTTTCAAGTTAATGTAATGGTGGGATTTTCTCATTACATTACCCATGTATTCATCCCTTTACTCATAGTTCCTATTTCTCCTTCTTTCTACTTATACCCAAACTTTTCCACCTTTGGAAGGAGCATTAAATTCACCACTGTGGTGGGCTAGACTGCTGGCTGCAATACCAGTCCAGCAAGGGCCTGGCCCTCAGATCATTCCTGTTCAATAGGGTAAAATTACAGGAGTACAGAACCAGTGGGCTATCTTTACCAGGCAATATAGTTGCATTCACTTTTAACCCCAATTTGGCAGATGGAGTAAAGCCACATTGGAGGAAGAATTATCTTGGACTCCACATAAAATGTACTAATGCTAACGATAGCTGATGAGCTAAAATAAAAGGTTCATGCATAAAATCTCATAATGTGTTAAGAAAGTTTACAAAATTTGTGTTGAGCCGCATTCAAAACCGTCCTGGGCTGCAACGTGGACCCCGGGCCGCGGGTTGGACAAGTTTGGTGTAAAGACGCGTTCTGTTTCATCAGGCCCTTAGGAATTGTGACATAAAGTTTAAGAAAACAGCTACAGTTTCTTGCTTCGGAATCATCCCTGTTTACAACCCTTAGAGCAGCAGCCCTAGACCTATGACCAATGAATGCATCATGTAGGGAAAAAAATTTTTTTAGGTGATGTGGGGAGAAACCAGCATCCTTCCCCACCACCTCCTCCCTAAATCCACCACAAAAACAGATAAACCCACCTGCCGTATTCATGTTAATGCTGAGTGTGCGCACACACTCATGAAGGCACGTAAGCCAGCCCTTCGTGCCTTTCTCTCCCTCCACTTTAGACAAACTGTGATTTAATTGCCCATTCCAGTTCTCTATCCAGTAAGAACTGAGGAGTAAATCTCTCTGCTTGTTGTTGGATATATATACATATATATTTATTTATTTATTTTTCTCTTTTTGGTGTGTGGGTAGCTCCCTGGCTGGGAGTTGAACCCAGGCCGCAGCGCTGACAGCACTAGCGCCGAAGCCTTAAGCCACTACACCATCAGGGAACTCCTGTTGTTGGATATTATGGCCTGTAAAGTGTCTAAATGGGTGCAAATCTCCCATTCATTCAGGTTCTTTCATAAGACTGAGCATTTACATCTGCCACCAAGTAAGCAAAACCCAGGCCAGAGTCAGTGTCGACTCCTGTCAAGACCCCTTTCAGCCCCTCAGGGCTATGAGCAGCAGCCTCCCTGGCCAGCTCTGATTGGGTTCCCCCACATCAGGGAATCTGCCATATACCCGCTGCAGTCTCTCCCTCCTTTGCTGGCAGACAGAACAGTTCTCATTAGCATTTTTTGCCTCAGAAGGTGCAGGAGGATCTGTCTCGATTCAGCCCTTCTCTGCATTGCTGCAGGACCTGCATGTCTACTCATTTCATGGTCTCAGGTGGCCCAGTCAAGCCAGCACATGGGGACATCTGCTTGTTGATTCCAGTCACCGTGGGGGGAGATCTGCTGGGCACAACGTATCCTACTTTAATGAACCTCTCAAATTTCAAAAGGGCCGTGTCCCATACAGGACATCCCTTTAACATCGGTTCCCTAGGGGTGGTATGGGTGCCCCCTGCGGGGTACGTGCTGGGCTGTTCAGAGGTACATAAAAGATAATCAGTAATGTAAAATTATTAATAAATCTGTGGTTTATACTCTTAGTGTAGTAATTTTTCTTCCCTAATTTATTGCCTCATTTCCCCTATTTTACACTAAGTTAGGCATTGAACACAAGTGTCAGTATTTAAAAGCAGCTGTTTTAAAAACAAGGAGTACAATTTATAGAAATAGATTTAAACAGGTAAACAAGTGGGCAAAGGTGGGGAACCACTGCAGTTTAACAGACCAGGTTTCCTTGCACTCCTGAGTGACCATATAGCCAGGCCATTGGCCACTACCTGGGAGTCAGTAAAAACTTAAACGTAGGGGCTTCTCACCACTGTTAGTTCTTCCACCACTGCTCAGAAACCAGCACGCCATTCAGCCCAAAGCAAGCTGATCCCTTTTTATTTCTTCAATCACAATCTTTCCATCTGCTGATCTTAATATAGCAGCTTTCCAAACAGAAGTTTGTCCATTTACCTTAGAACTGCCATCCACACACCAAACAGGTATTTGTGGGTCAGTCAAGAGCAGTTTACAGGGCACTATGCAAGGGACAGTAGAATCCAGCATCTGCTCCCACAGTTCCAGAGTTAGTCCTAGGAGCTGAGGCTCCCTGCCTCTCCCATCTCTCCTCTGTCTATGAAAGAACATCCAGCCTAAGAAAAAACCTTCCAAGACTTGAGCCAAACTGACAGCAACCATCAGGAAGCAAAGTCTCAATGGATTAAGAAAATGCTCCAGAGAATAGCAGTTTTGCAGCTTATTTTATACATTAGAATCAAAGGAGGAGACATAAAGAGGGTTACATGCAATTCCTGGGTGGTAGGTTAGGGAGATGGGAGAAAGCAAAGCGGGAAAAATCTCTGAGATCCAATAAAAAGTAAAACAGACATTCATACTTGTTTTACATTGGTGGGTGCAGGACAGTTAACATTTACAACACAGAGATGGTACAGGGGCCAAAGGTAACAGTGTGGTCTCCTGCTTTGGTGCCCATGATTGTGCCTTCAAGGGGTCTGCCAATGAAGAATACCCTGACATGTCAAAGTTATGTTATCTTAGATGCACAAATACAATAGACAATTTCAAAGTTAAAGATTGACCTTTGTCAAAGAAGCTACAGACCTATGACGTGACCACCCACCATGACCCACTTCTAGTTAGTAATATTCATCCTCAGACCTCCCTGTGTGGTTAGGTCTCTGAGTTTGTAAGGCCTGCAAGGCGGGCCGCCCCTGAGCCTGACAGGTTTAGTATGTGGCCCCTTTTTCGTCCACGCCTCCTTGCACTCCCCAGGCAGTATGGTCCCATGGAAACTTTTTCCATTTTATTATGGAACTCCTCTGTGCACTGCCATCACCCTTAGATGTTTCAGTTCTCTGTCCAAAGTCCCAGTAGTTAGCATGGGAGGCACCCACAGGCCGGGCCGTAAGCTCCGGGCTATGCCCCACCAAGGGCTATCATATAAGAGAATCTGTCCCTACCAGCAAGCACTCTTATTTGAGCTTTAGCTTCTTAATGTATAAAATGAGAAGAATATTACTTATAGGGATTACTGAAATAATGTTTACCTCTGCCAAAGGAGAAGATTATGAGAAAAAGAAATGTTTCCACACAGAAGTGACTTTGATACTTTCAAGTTGATATTTCCTCTCATACATTAGTTTCAGTAAACTTTGCCTTTACAAACCTGAGATAAAGGCAATGAACTACTAAGCCATTCCCCATTATCTAAAGCAGGGCTGGGCAAGATATCAATCACAGTCCACTGGTAGACCGCCTTCCACCAGTGGACCGCCAAACAATTTTGGGGTGACTGCCTGAATAATAAAATAGCTAGTGGACCATGGCACTTGGAGAAGTAGCCCTTGCCTGATTCAAAGAGCTACAATCAAGAGTAACTAAATCCAGTGAGGAAGGCACCAACTTTTTTTTTTTTTTTTAATTTTTATAAGAGTTTATTTGAGCTGAACTGACGACATATGCCAGGGAGCAAGTTCTCAAATGCTCCCAGGAGCCAACACTTCCAATGCAGCAACAGTGGGAGTTTCAGAGCCCTGGCCAAAGAGGGGTCCCCACAGTACACCCTGCTTGCTCAGTACATTGCAGTCTCACAGGCATTGGTGCAGGATGCTCGAGTTCAAATTCCAACTCTGCAGTTTCTTAGTGATATGACTTAATAGCATGAGTTATTTCATCTCTCTCTGCCTTGCCTTCCTCATCAAGAATGAGTTCCTACTTCACAGTTACAATAAAAAATAAATATATATAAAATGCTTAGAGCAACACAACCAGTACCAGGACAAAAATTAGTGCTCCACAGATGTTAGTTATTCTTAATTAGATACTGTTTTGAGGTCTAACTCAACACTTTTCCTTTCCCTTTGAAGAAACTTCTGATGCTGGGAAGAAGCAGTGGATAAGCCGTAGCCCCAGAGAAACCACCATTCATTTGGTCATTCAACATGTCATTTGCAGTGCTCTCAAAATTTGAGAATATGGAGGGGCTGTGGAAGGGACTACCATCCCCCTAGTAAAATCTACTTTGCATTAGCTAACTCACGGAAACCTGTTGACTACTGTTTAGCAACAATTTAGATGTTGCTAAATGCTTTCCTCATTTAATTCCATAGCAAGCCTATGAAGGTGTTGTTATTCCAAATTTACAAATGAGAAAACAGAGGCTTAGTTAAGTAAATTGTCTAGCCCTGAATTTGAATTCTGTTTTTCTGACTTCAGTGTCCCGAATTTAAAGCACTTTGCTATGCTTGTTTGAGGCGCTGACACTTTGAGCCCGGGTGGATAGGTTAGGCAAAAAATGAAAGTTGTTTTACTTCCCCTTTATTCTTTTCAAGGTAGGACATCCACAGCTCATAATTCTGGTGAAGACTGAGTTAAATCACGCTGGGCAGATGAAGTCCAGTAGATAGGGAAGCATTCAGGTGACTGACTGATACAGAAATAAGGAAATATGGGAGGAAAACAGGTGGGTCAGGAGACAGCGAGGAGAGGTAAGTAGTGGGTGTACTCCATCTTGAATTTGAAGTAACCAGGGGACATGCAGGTGGGGAGTTAGCAGTAAAGATCTGGAGCCTGGGAAATAAATGGTTTGGGGTTTTATCAGCCCAGATGGGAAGTAGAGACCAAGAGTAAACACTCTGGAACACCCAATATTGGAAGGTCCAGAAAAGGGAGAACAAATTACCCCATCTTTAGCTGAGGGAAGCAGACTATTGGTACTACTCACAGTCTTGTATTTAGTAAGGTCTCAAGAGTATTTCTGGAGTGATTGGTTTATTAGTGTGCAACTAGCTTGACGTTTAAGAAAACCCACACTTCCTTATTTTTTAGTTCTGAACATTACATATTGATATATCCAGCAAGAGATTTGATGAATAGCTCTGACATAATTGACTATGCATTTGGAAGAAATAAAGTTAGATCCATACCACAGGCCATATACAAAATAAATTTCAACTTAAACTATAGTTTAAATATAAAAATATTAGGAAAATAGAGGGTAATATTTATATTGCTTAAAGAGAAATGTGATTTTTTAAAGAAAGAAACATTTTTTTAAAACCCTGAGATTTAATAGTATAAAAATTAAACATTTAAGTATGGCCAGAAAAACAAACAAAACCCCAGAAGTCAAATGACAGTTACCCACAGAGACTATGTTCACTTAATATTTCTAATAACAGAAAACTTCTATATGATGATAAAAGGTGGTTGTGTCCTACTGAAATTTGCAGGAATATGTCCTGTGACTTGCCCCTGTATATTGCATTCAAATCAAGAAATGTAAATATCCTGGACAAACTTTTATTGTGAGAATCAAATTGAACGAAGCAATTAACTCTGATTCAACAGATTTTTCAGTTCCTATCGTGGGCAGGGCACTTCTCTGGGCACTGGGAACACAATAGAAGCAAAATATTGTTGCACAGTTTTGTCTTGTTTATAGTCTTTGTCTGGTTTTGATATCACAGAAACACTAGTGTTATAGAAATGGCAAATATTGCTCTTCTTCAATTTCCAAAACGATATGTGTAGAGGTGTTATTTCCCCTCATAAATTCCCAGCAGAGCTCACATGAAGGCGCTAGGCTTAGAGATTTGCTTTTGTGTGGGGGAAGGTTTTTAACTACTAACTCATTTTCTTTAATAGATTTAGGGCTATTCAAGTTATCTATTTCTTCTTGAGTGAGCTGTAGTAGTTTGTGTCTTTTCAATGCATTTGTTCAGTTAGTCAAAATTGTCAAGCTTCTTGGCATAAAGGTGTTCATACTATTCCTTTATTTTTCTTTTACTATCTGTAGAATTTGTACTGATGCCGCATTTTTATTCCTGATAATTTGTCTTTTAATCCTTGATTAGTCTAGTAGACTGTTTCATCAATCTTATCAAATACCAAGTTTCTGGGTTTTATTAATTTTTCTGTTTTCTATTTCACTGATGTTTGTTCTCTTTATTGTTTCCATCTTTATGCATACTTTGGGTTTTATTTTCTCTTCCTTCTAGTTTATTAAGGTAGAAGCTAAAGTAAATGACTTGAGACTGTTCTATATAGATGTTGAGTGCTATAAATTTCCTCTAAGTACAACTTTAATTACATAACATATATCAATATTCTGAGTTTTTATTTTCACTTAATTCAGAAGTTTCTAGTTTTACTTTTGATTTCCTCTTTGGTACAAGGGATATATATATATTTATTTATTTATTTATATATATATATATATATATATATATATATATATATATATATATATATTTTTTTTTTTTTTTTTTTTTTTTTTTTTTTTTTTTTTTTTTTTTTTTTTTTTTTTACTGTGGGTATTTCCCTGGCTGAGAATCGAACGCAGGCCGCAGCATTGACAGAGCCAAAGCCTAGTCACTGCACCACCAGGGAACTCCCGCAAGGGTTATTTAGAAGTGTTAGTTTCTAAGTATTTGCAGACTTTCCAGTTACTTATTGATTTCTAATTTAATTTCACTGTGGTCAGAAAACATACTTTATTATTTCAATTTTCAACTTATTGAGAATTGTTTTATGGTTCAGATTATGGTGTATCTTGGTAAATGTTCCATGTGCACTTAAAGACGATGTGTGTTACGCTGTTGTTAGGAAGAGTATTCTATAATCATCAGTTAGATCAGGTTGGCTGATAGTTTGTGGCAGGGAGGAAACAGTTATAGGGTCCCAGACTGGTTTTTAAATGCTTCAACTACTACTTAGTTCATTGGCTAGAACCGGTCACACAGCCCTGTCTAGCAGCATGGAGCTGAGAAATGTGGGAGAACACTAGATGTACCAGTGACATTGCATGTTTCTTAGAATGGGGGTAGAGATTCTCTGATAACACACCCCCAAGAGGTAAAATCTGGAGTCATAATGTAAATATATAACCTGAAACTTTCAGAACGAAAGTGAACCTTTGTTTACTATAAAGGATGACTCAGGAGCAATATGTAAGCTCCTTTTTACTTTAGTTCCTGCTCTCTTCATTTCTAGTTGTATGATATTTAGTCCAGATTAACTAAAAATATTTTGCTATATCATTTCTTGGACTGGGGTGTGAGTGCGTGTGTGTGCACGCATGCTTTTTAGTCCCATCTGTCCCTAGGAAATTGTAGGTATTAATCCTCAAGTATATTGAGTTTGAGTTTTTAGAGGCAGGAAGAAAAGCAGAGATCATTGCCATTTATTAGTTTATAGTTTAGATAGAATTTCTAAATATCTTGAGAGCCCTTTATAATCCTTTGACATAGTTGCATATGTTTAATTTGAGACAATATTCAGTGACCTTAGTTCCTTATGTAGACTGAGATCCTGCCATCTATGACTTAAAGCTCAGTATTCAAAATATAGAAACATGGCAATTGCTAGGAACTTGCTGAACAGTCAGTCTTGCTTCTGTGACTGTCTTCCCTTCAATCCTCCCCAAAGAGCATCCCAAAGAGCATCCCAGCCCTCAGCAGAGAGCCAAGGATGCAGGTTAAAAACACAGGACCTCAGCCTTAGTATTCAATCCCCGAAAATCCACTTATTGTGGAACAATTGACATTTTCCAGGATTTTCCATTCTTCTTGGTTTCATCACACACACACACACACACACACACACACACACACACACATTCCATGACAGAGAGAATGACAAATTTCTTCAACTCCCAGCCTCTCTCCTCTGAAATTCAGATGTATATATTTCTCTTCCCTCAGGTGTCTTATGTACTCGGACTTACAATGTCGAAAGTTAGGCTCTTGATAACCCTCCATTAACCAGCCTCCCTCCCAATCAAATCAGTTTCTCTTCTAGGTCTCCCTTCAGTAAATGGTACCAATGGCTTTTATGAGAAACCCAGGAGTCATTCTTGGCACCAACTTTTTCCTCATGCCAACATATCAGATTCTATCAACTCTACCTATCAACATCAATGCCATATTTCCTCAGTTCTAAACCCTTAGATATTCCCCAAAGCAGCAGTATTTTGTGAAAATGAAATTGAATATAAAGAAATTATTTAACATAAAATTAGGTGTGCAATGCCTACTAATATTATCTCCTTACCACCTACATCAAAGGGCTATTAAGCAAAAGGATGAGTTGTAGTACAGATGGCTGTCATTGCTGTGCATGTGTAAACTTGGCTGGGCAGCGCACGTGTCCCTACATTCGTCACCACATGTGTGGGACTCTTCACAGTAAAATTTTTTTTTTTTTTTTTTTAAATTCATTTTTATTCACAGTAAAATTTTAATTTTAATTTGGGTTCTTTGTCTTTTCCTAAAATATCTTCATAGTGATTATATCATAATGTAGCTTTCCTTTCTAACTTAATTTGGCAATTTCAGACTTACAGAAAATTTGCAAAGAAAGTACAAAGAATTTCCTTATACCCTTTATTGAGATTCCCCAACTACATTTTGTTTGCTTTATGAATCATTTGAAAGTCAGTTACAGAAATGGTGCATATTTACTTCTAAATACTTCAATTTGTATTTACTAAAAATAAGAACATTCTCTTAAATTACCATGGTACAATTACCAAAATCTGAAGATTAACATCGATATAATATCTTTTTTTTTTTTTTTGCATTGAGCTTTTTATTCAAGAGTCAAAGGTTTGTGGCCAGTACCTCCCCCTAGGCCCTCATCTTGTTCTGACAAAAGTTGCAATGTTGTCAGTTGGTGGCTAAGTAGGAGGCTATGCTGTCAACAGTCATCACGGAGAGAAGCCTACTGTGTCACTAGTGTGAGGACATGAGGATCAAGGTCAGACAGATTATCACCCACATAACCCTGGCTGTGACCCAGTCCAGCCCCTCTCAGAATGGGGTCTGGTGTGGCTGAGGTCCAGCATAAAGATGGGCTCAGTGAGGAGGGAAGGCTGGGTCTGACGATGTGCAGGTAAAAATGCTCCCCACCAACCAATCTGAAAAGAACACGGCATTTCTCAGATTTTTTATGAGTAGACTCACATTTTGTTAATTGCTCTCTAGCTAGCAAAAGAAAATTCTAGATCATACACTGCATTTAGTTGTCATAACATTTTCATCTCCTTCTTGTCTTTAGCATTCGGTCAGTTTGTGTATTTAATGACACTGATATGTCGGAAGAGTGTGAGCCACTTAGTATGTAGAACAACCCTCACCGTGGGTTATGTCTAAAGTTTCCTTATGTTTGGTTGCACGTTAGGTGCTTCTGTTAAAAATGCCACAAAAGTGACATGCATTCCTCTCAGCAATGATGCAGTTTTAAAACAAAATTCTTTTGGATATACCAAAGGTTACCTATCAATGCAAATAGTAGAAACTGCACATTCTTTGCAGACTGGAGGAATTGGAAAGACTCGTGGATCTTGAGGGACTCAGGACTGAATATCTGTTTAAAAGGATCCGGGTGACTTCCAAGAGAAGCCATTTAATTTCTAGCATTATATAATTCAATAATTCCATTAGGGATAAGAACTGATTTAAGTCAAATAGGAAATGCAGATGACAACCCCCACCCTTTTCACTATTTCTTCTGATTATACTTTCAATTCATAATGATGCTAAAGAATCAAGATTGCAAGTACAGGTACTGGGGCAAGGGGAAATGACAGCTGGGCTGTTCGTGGCTGAAAGTGATTAAGAAGCATCTTTAGACTCTGATTGTTTCAAAATCTTGGACTTGGTAATACTTAAGGGAAAAAATAGTTGTAATTATGTGAATAAGTGTATGCAACATTCAATTAATTTAGCATCAGTACACTTAATGTGCTAACACTTATGCCCAGGCAAGTATACCAGTACTTATTTACAGTGCACATTCATACAGGCATACACCTAATGAGTAAAAAAAAATTACTATACAATGATAGGTTCTTAATTTTTTAACAAATAGTAAAAATGTTAGGTAAGGTTGGCACTTTTTCCTAAGTTCAGACAATTGATTGAATCCTTAGAGAGCAAAAAAAATTAAGTGGTAGGAAGAAATCCCATGCCTGTTTTCATTAAATCAGGATAAGTTACATCCTTAAGATATTCACTTGATTTGAAATGTTTTGTTTTCCAACTTCTGGGAATTTATTTCTAACTTCTGGGAAATTGCCAAGTTTGAGGTTTACTACTGTATCTGGAATTTATTTGGTATCAGTGGTATCAGTAGCATGGACATAACCAGGTTTTTACTACCTGAGATTTATTACCAGCGCAGCATCAATATAATATAAAAGGGAATATTTCCTCCTTCCACCCCCTACTTCCAGCCAAACCATATTCTCTCTTCTTTTGTTTAACCTACAACAAATGAGAAGGTGATATTGGAACCTTTCTATGAATTAAAAAGAAAAAACCCAGTTATGTCATTAGGTTGGCCCAATTTCATACACCATATTTGGCTACAGCTTGTACAATGATAGCTGATGCATAATCAATCTCAAAGAAAGATAAATTATGTTATTTTGGTGTAATTCATTCTATAGTTATGGGTTCATTATTTAAAAATAAATTATTCATGTGTGGTAAACACAGAAAATCTCCATTGAATAGAACTTTCAGTAAACCAGGACACATCTGGTTTCCTAACCTTTTTAGATAAATAGATTAGCATGTTAACAAGGCTGTGAACCAAGTAGAAATTAGTAGAGGAACCCCCAATTTATAGCACTTACCAACGTTCCTGGTATAACTACTCCCATCGTGCCTCATTTCAAGTTATCAATGGTTTAATAACCAGCTCACAATTTTCTTCCACACAAAATTTAATAGGTTCTCAAAGGCTGGTGCAAACAGGCTCCAGAACACCACTGGTTCTGAAAAAAAAAAAAAATCTGTATTTAAGCACAGAGTCAAACGATGAAAAACATAGGTGAGTGGCAAGAAAAAAAAATACAGTGGAAAGGTCTCATATGTTTAATATGAAGCGAAGGAAAATGGGGTAGAAGCGACTTTTAAGATATTACCTAAAATCCTCCAAAATTGATTAAAAAAAAATATTGATCTACAGATTTGTGAAGTCTTGTCAACCCCAAGTAGAATCAATATTAAGAAACCTTTCCTAGATATACGGTAGGAAAACTGCAGAGTACCAAAGGCAAAGAGAAGATCCTAAAATCTAGAAACATCTGGAGGAGTCTTATTGCTTTTCAAACAATTAGACTAAGTGCTAACATTTCAACAAAAAATGATGAAAAGATATCAAACTTCTGAAAGAAAATAATTGTCAATCTAGAATTCTATAGCTAGTGAAATTGTCCTTCAAGAATGAAAGTAAAGTAATTTCTAGACAAAAACTGAGAATGTTACCGGCCAACTACAATAAAGCAACCACTGAAGAGTGATCTTCAGGATGAAAAAAAAAATCAATCCCATGTGGAAGCACAGAAATGAAGGAACAAGAACAAAACAGTAAACCTAAGAATATAAAGCATACAGCAATGTCTTGTGGGGTTTAAAATGCACATAGAACTAAAATGTTTGACAAAATTGCATATGTGAGGTGGGGTGTAAATGAACTCAAAATGCCTTAAGGTCCTAAGATTATCAGCAAAAGTGTTAGAGCACCAACTAACAGCTTTCCAAACTGATTATATACTCATAGATTCAATGCAATCAATCCCAATCTAAATCACAGGTGCTCTTGTAGAAATTATCAAACTGATTCTAAAATTCATGCAAAGGACACAGATTAGTCCAAACAACTTTGAAAAAGAACAAATTTGTAGGGCTAACATTATCTGATTTCAAGATTTATGAAACTGTAATATAGGAGTGGCAATCAAAACAGAATATGGCATAAAGACAGATAAGTAGATTTGTGGAACAGAATAGAATCCAGAAAAACCCACATACATATTAACTGATTAAAAAAACAAAATGTGCCAATGCACTGGAGAAAATATAGTTTTTTAAACAAATGATCCACATGCAAAAAAAAAAAAAAAAAAAAAGCTTGGACACATCCCTCAAGTTAACTCAAAAGTCAATCATTGAACTAATTGTAAAATCTAAAATGATCATGTCTAGAGGAATCATAGAAGAAAATCTTTGTGATCTTGTGTAACACAAACATTTCTTTTTTTTTTTATGTGGGTAGTTCCCTGGCTGGAAATCAAACACAAACATTTCTTAAGTGTGACATTGAAACACAACACCTAAGAGAAAAATTGATAAACTGGACTTCATAAAAATTAAACACTTCTGCTTTTCATATGACACTGCTAAGAGAATGAAAAGATGAGCCACAGACCAGAGGGAAATTTTTACAAAGAACTTACATTCAGAAACTTATTATAAAGAACTCTCAAAACTCAGCAATAATAAACACCACAATTTAAAGATGGTTTAAAGATTCAAATAAACACTTCACCAAAACAGATATAGGAGTGGCAAAAAAAATGCTCATGTAAAGATGATGAACACCATTAGTCATTAGAGAAATGTCAATTAAAACCACAAGATACCACTACACACCTATTAAAATGGCCAAAATTTAAAAATTGACCATAACAAGTGTTAAGAATGTACAGAAATTGGAACTCTCATACTGTGCTAGTGGGAATAAAAAATAATACAGCTACTTTGGAAAACAATCTGGCAGTTTCTTAAAAAATTATACTCTTACAGTGTAATTCAGTCATTTCAGTCCTAGATAGTTACCCAAGGGAAATAGATGCCCATACAATGACATATATGTGCATACCTATAATAGCTTTTTACCAACAGTGTAAAAAACAAAAATGGAAACAGACCGAGTGTCCATCAACGGGTAAATAGACAAGTTAGAAAAATGTCAATCTATAGTGACAGGAAACAGATCCTTGGCTGCTTAGGGATGGGAAGAAAGGGTTGAAAAGGAAGGGAATACAAAGGAACAGGAAGAAACTTTGAGGGATGATGGATATATTCATTATCTTGATTGTGGTGATAGCTTCACAAATGTATACATACGTCCAAATTTATCAAATTGTTCACTTTAAATATGTACAGTTTTTTTTATGTCAATCATATCTCCATAAAGCTGGGTTGGCTATTTTTAAAAAACTATTTTGAGGCACCATTTATTGCCTATTAGATTTGAAAACATTAAAGTCTGACAGAACCACATAGATGAGACTGTGCAGAAATAGGTGCTTAGGTAAGGGGTAGCCTCTGTGGGGAGCTATTTCACAGTAACTATCAAAATAACAAATGCATCTACACTCTGACCTGCAATGCTACTTCTTATCCTACAGAAGTACTTAAATATGTATAAAAATATGTTAGGATGGGCTTATTTATAAAAGTATGGTTTGCAATAGCAAAGCAGTAGAAACAACCTCAATATCCATCAATAGGGTCTAATTAAAGTTAATTTAAGTAAATTATGGTAAATTCACATAATAGGACACAATGTAGCTATCAAAAGAGGGAAGGAGCTCTTTATTACTAATAAAAAGATCCCCAGGATATATTTTTAAAGGACAAGTTGTAAAACAGTATGCATAATATATTGCCAAGTAAAGAAAACCAGGGAGGGAGGGAGGAACTGAATGAGAATGAAAAGACTAGCCCCAGAGGTGGAGATGATATTTGAAACATATATAACAAAACATTCCTCTTTTCAGTGAGATAAAAAGACAAGAAACAAAGAGGAAAAGTGGTAAGAGACTTAGACATTTACAAAAGAGGATATCCAAATAGCCAATAAACATGAAAATGTGCTCAGCCTCATTTATAATCAGAAAATGCAAATGAAAACCTCCATGAGACATCATTACAGACCTGCCGAATGGCTAAAGTTTAGAAGACTAACAAAGCCAAGTGTTGATGAGAATGTGAAGTAGCAGAACCCTCCTATGCTACAGTGTTGGAGTAAAGATTGATACTTTGACAGCCCTACCAAAGTTGATGATACTCATCCTGTGACTCAGCACTTCCATTCCTAGGTATATAACCAACAGAAATGTGTGCACATGTTTACCAAGATACATGTACACAAATGTTCCCAACAGCCTAATTTTAACAGTCTTGTAAGTTCTGCACATCCAGTTTCAATGTGTGGGAAGGAGGTTTGCCACACCTTCAAGCAATTCTCTAATACCATCTGGTGTCCTAAAGTTCAACTCAATTCTTTGGGTTGGGGGGTGCTGGGGGCTAGTTCCCTGGCTGGGAATCGAGCCCAGGCTGTGGCATTGAGAGCACTGAAGCCTAGTCACTACACCACCAGGGAACCCCCTTCACCTCAGTTCTGACACTATCTACTTGGAGATAGCATCAGATCACAGGGTTAAGGGCTAAATGACACAAGACTTCCTTCCACAAGCCCTTATCTCCGCTGACTACATAACTATAAATAAAAAATTCTGACAACTCCTTCCCTAGGTTCGATAATTTGCTGGTTCACACAACTCAGGAAATTTATTTCCTCACTAGATTACTGTTTTATTACAAAGCATATTAAAGCATATCAATAAATAAATACCTTTTTAAAGTTATTTCCCTCTGCCGACCAGTGGCTACATCTTTTCTGATGTAAAATCACTTTTATTAATTTCCTGTGTATCCTAGCAGAGTTTATTTTAATGCATACAAGGACATATCAATGCATGTTCTTACAGCCCTCCCCCTTCTTTTACACAAGATATAAGTATACTGTTACCTTCTATCTTGATGTTTGTTGGTTGGGTTTTGTTTGCTTTGTCTTTTAGTTAACAAAAGATCTTGGTGATCTTTCCCCATAATTATTCTCTTCTTCAGCTACATGGTTTTCCTTTGTACATATGTACCATAGCTAGTCCTCTATTGAAGGACATTTGGGTTGTTTCTCATCTTTTGCTATTGCAAAGAATGTTAGGATGAATAACCTTACATGTACATAATTTCATATGAGCACACATATAGAGATGACGCCAAAAAATGTATATACAATTTAAAAGGGGGAAAAATGTATTAAAATGGTGATAATGTATACTAATAAAAAAAGGATGAATACAAGTCATCTTTGACTTCTGTAATTACAAGAGGTGCTCAAAGTGGATACCATCAGCATCCAGACACTTCTGATTACAGTAAATTACTGCTTGAACAACGCTGACCAAAGTATCCACTTGTATTGCTGCAATTTCAATTCTTCCCAAAGTACTGCCAAGGTAGCCCGTTTCCTATGAAATAACATATCTTTTAAGGTCCCCCCCCCAGGTAGAAATCAAGGGGTGTTAAGTCAGGAGAATATGGGGGAAACTCAAACAAAATTCTCGAATTTCAAATACCACTTCAAAATGGCATTTGGCTCCTCCAGCAACAATTGTGCTTCTACTATTATTTATTTTTTTACTGTCCTGCCTGTCACATGGTGACACTAGCATTCCTTTGATTAACACCATCTTTTCAGTGAACATCATATTACACATTGATACAATAATTCAATTTCGAAAAGTAATACATAGATAACATCCCTTAAAATGTGTATATCTTTTTTTGGCACCTCCGTATATCTGTAGCATAAAACCCCCCAAATAGAATTGCTGTGACAAAGAGTATGTACATTTGTAACTTTGATAGATGTCAATATAGAACCAATTTGCATTTCTACCCGCCATGTATGAAAATACCTATTACCCCACAGCGTGACAACCATGTGTTATCAAATTTGGCAATTTTTGCCAATCTGGTATCTCAGCACAGTGTTAATTTGCTTTTCTTTTATTATATGCAAGGTTGAGCCCTCCCTTTCCACATATTTAAGAGATATTTTTATTTCCTTTTTTGTGAACTGTTTGTTTGCATTCTTTCACATCTTTTTTCTCAGTTTTAATCCTTTTCCTCCCAGTTTCTAGGAATTCTTTCTATACTGGAGAGATTAGCCTTTTGCCCTTAGATTGTGATAGGAGTTGCAGCTATTTTTTTTCCATGTTGCCATTTGCTTTGTGTCTTTTCTCACAGTATAAATTTTGTTTTGCCAGTTAAAATGGTCATTTTGTTTGTTTTTAATGAGGTCAAGTTTATATGCCTTCTCTTTTTGGATTCTACTTTTGAGTTATGTTTAGAAAGGTCTATACCCACGTAAGCAAAAGAATTATTCCATGTTTTCTGCTAGTGCTTCTTTTTTATTATTTTAGTTTGTACATTTATATCTTCAATCCTTTTGGAACTTGTCTTTGATAACAAGTGAGATGTGGATCCAATTTAATATTTTCCCAGAATATAACCCACCATTTCCTGACCATTTATTGACTAGCCCTTTGTTGCCTACTAGTTTTGCTTAGTATTTGAATTTGAACCTCCCAACAGTAAGATTAAGAATTTGTTCAGAAGACATTATTTCAAGTTATCCTTATCCTGTGCCCTAAAAATGCCAAAGATATCAACAGTATCACTGTCTCATGAAAACAAAGGAGAAGCATGCTGGTTTCCCTGTTAAATATCAAGGAAGGTATAACCAGAGTTACAGACCTGCCTCCAAAGGCCCAAGGCTGATAAGTCAATTGTTCCTGGCTTCTAGATTAGTCAACTGAGATTGTACCTTCCTTTCACCAAAAGTTCTCATTGTAATGTTTTACTAAATTCTTTTCTAAGATTATGTTAACCAAGAAGCTGGTTTAATACCAAACAACTCATTCAATTTATTCTTGCATCGCCTTCTTTTTCTGCCCCAACTAAATTACTTTGCCCATCAAAATACAGTGGCCGCATATTTCAGTTGAAAAGACGTGTTACTAAACAAGGTGGTGATGACATGAATACACTTTCCCATCGAATTTAATGGACACAACCACAGTAACAAATGCATATAAACAGGATCAGATGTACAGATGAAAACAGTACAAGAATATAAATTGTAAAGTCACCAGAGAACCAGGTGATTTATTTTCTCCAAAAAGTTCTTTTCTCATTTATTGCCCTCCCCTTTAACCCGCAATGTTAGCTACCTCCAATGGGGCAACCCCACGTCAACCTCAGCTTAGATGTAGACAGTTTGCATTTGGAGAAAATCTGAATAAACAGATGGCCAAGGAAATGATCTTTCAGTGGTGTGGTGTAATGGGAAGGGCACTGGAAGAGAAATCCGGAACTTTGTTGCTGCTCTTTACCTTTGAATAACCCAGGACAAGCCACTTAATCCTTCTCCAAACCTTAATTTCCTATTCTGTAATATCTCTTCCATCTGTACTCACAATTGCGTTAAGAATCAAATGAGCTGATAGTTACAAAAGGGCTTTCCAAAATACACAAAAGTAAGATTCAACTGTCAGGGGGGGGAGGAAAAAAAAACAAAAATAAATTATAGGCTCTACTCCAAAATCTTTTACCTAAGGAAACTGCTAACTTGAGAGGATTTAGAAACCTCAGCCAGGGGCAGAGTTGGAATTAGGACCCTGACCTCTCAATACCAAGCTCAGTGCTTTTTCCAAGGTCATCAGCAAGTTGACAGTGAGGCTAGAGCATCACTCAAGTCGCAGGGTGTGGTATGGCCTGGGCGTACAGGTGGTGATTGCGTGTGTCCTGGGGCCAGGCTCTCCTTCCTTCTGAGCTCTGGTTCCCTTATCAAACTAAAAGGGTTGGGCTGGACAGACTCTATGTGCCTTTCAGCAATTTTATTCTAAAGTGTTATCTCAATGCAAATTCATAAATATATACACACATACTTTCTACCTATTGCACAAGCCACAGGCCAAACACAGGCATTTTGGTTATATGAATTCCCAGCACACCATCTTCCACGACTACTCATTGCCTTTTAATCAAGTCCAAAGTCCTTTTCTTGATTTTCAAGATCCTACTACCACCAAACTGCCTTTTTAATTTTATCACTAACTCACCTGAACCTCTTAGCCCACTGGGCTCCTCACTGTCCCCCAGTGTTCCCACCTGTGCTTTTGTTCATGCTGTTTCCAAATCGCCATCCTTTCCCCATTATCATCCAGACCTTGCCTGCCTCTATGGTGGGAGGTTGGCAGATTCTCCCAGTCTACCACGTGCATATGCCATGTCACCAGGGTGGTGATGCTTTAGGGGACAAGGGACATGTTCTGCTTTCTCAGTGTCCCCACAGTGCTCAGAGGTGTGCCTCTGTACACATAGCAAGGATCCCACTACAAATGCTTTCTACTTTTGAGTATATTTAAAAGTTTTATTTGTTTTTTGCAGTTGGAAAGGGTCCAGAGGGGAAGGGGTTGGCCTAACATCACACACGTAAGATAGAGCAGGAGAGGAAGCCTGACTTCTCGATTACGAGTCTAAGCGGCCTCCCTTACCCCGCAAGGGATAAGCATTTAAAATGTGTGCATGTATGTTTTACCAGTACTATTTTTAAGAGTGAAAAACTGAAAACAAAATTACCATGACTGCATTAGGATACTTCCAGACTGTAAAAGATCATGAAGTCATTAAAGCATCTTAACAGAATATTTGGAATCTTTCAAAAGTTAGAGCACAGAAAGAATAAGATAGCATGGAAAACAGCTATGACTGTGGTCAATGGAAACAGGTGTAGGTGAATATGGATAACACCATTTAGCTTTATAAACAGGAAGCACACATACACACTCACACACGGACACCTAAGACAAGCTTGGAAAGACAGGACCAAACCACTAACAGTGATTCTCTACACTGGGAGAATTACATGGAAAACTTCGATTTTCTATTTTATATATATGTATTGTGCATATACATGGACATATTTGGAACATGCACTAGCTTTATAATCAGAAAAATGTTAGAACCCATTTTGAAAATATAACACATCTAAAAAGACAACTTCTTCGTCAGTCACTCTCTTGGCTTCTATGAAGGCAGGCCATCTGGGCCAGCACATGGCACCTGGCTGAGGAAATGACAGAAGTGCAAACAGATAAGTGAAGCAGGATTATGACTGTTGCAATCACTTCACCAGGTTATTTCAAAACTGACAACTTAATTGCTCCCCTGGGTTAAAAATTTCCAAAATGAGGCCCTCAGCAAGTGCTTAAGATAAAAGATTATTTACTGAAAGGAACCAGGCGAGATTTTCTTGTGTGGCCCGTTGGTAGTCTGAGAGCTCCTCCGACACCACATTGAAGCAGGCGAACCTGCTTTCTGTTTCTGTCTCTCCTAATGCTTTCTTGGTTATGGTAGAAATTATATAAAACTGAGTCAAAAGATCTGGGGCATAGCTCTTTCATGAATTGCAAACCATGGGGCCAGTTACTTTCTCTCTGAACCAGAGTTTCCTCATTTTATAAAATGACACTAAGTCTGCCTACCTCTCAAGACTTGCCTGTCTTGTTTCAAATACTATATATACATCCATACCTTGGAATCCTACGCAGATATGAAAAAGGCTGGGGATAGATTCTATACACAAATATGAAAAGAGGACCAAGATGGAGTAGTAAGTGAAAAAAACGTAAGGTACAGAACAGAATATACTGTGTGGTCTCATTTGGGTGGGGGAAATAACTTACAGGCTTATAGGTGCTAGGTGATTTATCCATGGATTCTTGAGAAATTTGAATAGTGAGACAGGGCTGAGATGAGGACAGAGTCCTCTATCTTTCATTTTTGCACCATTTGGTTCTGCCTTTTATCTTGTATAACTTTTCTTAAAACATAGTTTAAATAAAAATGGATAATGATGCATACCTCATGGATGAGTTGAAAAGACTAACTATACCATCTTTATAAAAAAAACAATTTCTGTAAAGTAAAACACAGTAACTTTCAGGGAAAAACTTAATTTTCCAATTCAAATTTTTATTTGTTTATATTTAGGTACTTGTTTTTTGTATTATAGAGGAATTTTAGCACTTATTTTTTAAAATATTATGGTACAAGAAACTATGTAACGAATAATTACAAAACAAGAACAGGTACAAGGTACAAGAAATTTTATGTCTAAAACTTTTTTGTATTAAGAAAACCCAATTATTGTATTCCAAGGTATTATTTTGCATATGAATATTGTTATTGATTTCTAGAGTTACACTTTTAACTCACAAGCGTAAATAAAATTAAAAACTTTTATAGAGTTAGCACTACCCATGTATAATGCACATCCTTATTTTTCCCTCACAAATGTGGGCCCAAAAAGTGCACATTACACACAACAAAATAGGGGTACCTCCACAGCACTGCCATACAACGGATCCGGCAGAAGTAACGCCCTTTCAAGAGTAGTTACGTTAACACAGTTATAATATATGTTACAGAATTACATGCTTATGATTTTGTAAATAAGAAAGGGGTGTTATTTGTGCCAGACCCTGTATTTTTCTTATTTTATTACCTGTCTTCCCCACTGGGAAGTTTGCTCTGTAAGAGCAGGGAAGTGGGGAGAGTTTGGTGTATTTCACTGCTGTACCCCCAGTTCCTAGAACACTACGTGGCACAGAGAAGGTGCTTGATACATTTTTTTTTTTAACTGAATTCTGGCCATTGGGAGATGGAATAACAAGCTGAATTGATTTATTTAGCTACCTGCAAAAAGGCAAGAAAAACTTGGATAGGTAGGCCACCCATTTTTGGGGGGTGCTTTTTAAAAGTGGAGGTGTGTGTATGTAGTGAAAACCAGAGGGGAAGTAGCTAGAAGAGAATCATTCACTTAAATTGACCACAGTTTAGAGGTAAGCACGGGTCATGCAGTTGCTAATTGTCATAAAAGACTTCCAAGCAGATGGGCAAAGTTCAAGATTAAAGCTTTCCCAGAGGGCAATGAGGAACATTCTTGCAGCAAGGGAGCACAGGATCAATATGGGTATCAGAATACTGATATGAATGATACTAATGATGATTAAACAGGCTCGGTCAAATATTTACTCTGTGCTCAGGATAAATGCATTAGCCGATCACGGAGATTAGGAAATACTGGGGTGTTTCCTAGGTAGATGCAGTCAGATCATAAGAATGGTTGCCTCTCCTCTGATAACCCCACCCAGGTTCTAGCCCTGGTATCAGGGTTGCTGTCAGTTTTACCACCGTGCTTACCCAATTCATGGCTCAGGCATGTGGCTGAATTTTTCTTTACCACAAATATGAACTCCTGGAGATGTGAACAATGGGAGGGCTTATAAGCACAAATAATGAGTGACTCTTATGGGACAGTCACTTGGGTGGGACCCCCATTCATGTCTGAGTCATGAGGAAACCAGAGAGACCCGGAACCTGCATGTGAGAAAAGACCACAGACCTCCCAATCCACGCCCTGGGAGGAGCTGCACTTCCTTCAGCACGGGCACCCATAGCTCCCGTGGGCAGCCGGGCCCCTGTAGAGAGGTCCTTTGTATTGGTTGAGGTCTGATCTGCTATCATAAAAGATGGAATCTCATTCTTGGAGAAGCGCAACTTCATTCTGCTTTGGGGAAAGCTCTGCCCCTCTCCCACCATTCCCACCTTCCTCCTCAGCCTCTATCCCCTCTCCTTCTGCCTGTCCCTCTCAGGTCCCACTTCTATTTCTCTCCCGATTGCCAATGACTATCACAGCTCAGGACACCTTTGCGTTGGAGAGTGTTTGTGGAGGAAAAATGAAACAACAACTTCCTTCTGGATGGTTTTCATTCCTGGAAGTCTGAGCAAGTTAATACTCAGTTCATTTCTTGCTCTACTTATACCACACTTATCCTAAAAAGAGGATTTAATTAAATATATACATAAAATAGACTAAGGTAACAAAAATTAAGGATAAGAAAGATGAGGCCAAGGGAAAAAAGGGACAGGACATAAAATTGAATTTGGAACAAAATACTCTTAATACAAAATGCATGCCAGTGATGGAAAGAGCACTGACTCTGGGCGATGAACACATAGCACAGCACATACATGATGCACTGTAGAATTGTACACCTGGAACCTATGTAATTTTTGCTAACCAATGTCACCCCAATAAATTTAACATTAAAAAAAAAAGATAGAATGCATGCCAGGAAGTCTAATGCCTTTAGTAAGGCTAAAAGTTCAATTCTAAATTTTCTAGCTAAAAAAGACAAAACACAAAAAACTATCAGTAACATGAAATCCAGGGTCTGTCTGATTGAAAAAAATAAAACAGTTTGAGAAACACATACCTGACCCAATACCAATAGGAGAAAGAAATTTCTTCCTTAGATGGGCAAAGTGACCGGGTCTACCTTTCGAATGGGCAAAGTGACCGGGTCATAGAACTACTACTTAGAAAATCCCTCAAAAAACAAAAACAAACCAAAAAAACCACTGTAGAATTGTATGCCTGAAACCTATGTAATCCTTGCTAACAGATGTCACCCCAATAAGTCTAACAATAAAAATGAATTTAAAAAAAATCCCTCAAAGAAAACCATGGGCATCTCTCCACAGAGCCATTTATTGAAAGCAGTTCTAGGGAAGTCCAGGCTCCAGACACCTGCCCTCTGACATACCCAGTCACAAACTTGCAGCCCACAGATGGGCTTAGTTTAGCTGGGACTGTTTTGTGATTGCTATCACTGCTGTTTTAAAGTTAACACCTTTAGGAGGAGTATGCACGCCCCAATTCTCCACCTCTATTGTTGTTAACCCACCACTGCATACATTCATGTTGCATTAACTGGTCCCTGAAGGCATTGCCTTGGGGACCCCATTCATTTACCTACTCATTCAACAGGTATTTTCCAGCCCCTGTTATTGCCTGACACTGTTCTCTGCAAGCAAGGAAACTTCTTCCTGAAGAAGCTTAAATCCTAGTGGAGAGGAACTGGCAATAGATAATTAAGTAAAAATGTGGTCAATCAGATGTCTTAAGTGTTTTAGAACAT
>PVJL010000134.1:539423-576514 GCA_004026885.1 Lyroderma lyra
GGGGGGGGGGGGGGGCAAGATTCAAGAAGCCCTCAAGGGAAAGAAGAAATGGTAGAAGGGCAGATACCATAGGGCCTGGTAGATCATTTTAGGTACTTCAGAGGCGGCCAATGAGTGGAGAATGACATCACCTGACTTAAGATTTGACTGCTGGATGCAATAGGAGCTCTGCTAATAGATTGCCGCAATCACCCCCTGATTTAGAAAAATGGAGTAATTGTATGGCTTCCAGAAATTTCCCATTAAGTACGGTTTCCTGCAGATTTTGCAGTGGTATCCCTGGCACATGGCGGGTATGTAGCCAGTTTCAGTGAGAGCTGTGGGATTTATTTATTTTTTTTTTTAATTCATTTTTATTGTTAGACTTATTGGGGTGACATCTGTTAGCAAGGATTACATAGGTTTCAGGCATACAATTCTACAGTGCATTGTCAACTTGTTGTATAATCAGTTCACCACCCAGTGTGACTTCTCTTTCCATCACCTTATATTTAGCTTCTTTGTCAGCTGAGCTAACAGCATAAACTGAAGAGCCAGACTAAGACCGGCGGAGGAGACGGCCCCTACTGCTCTGCAGGGAGTAGCTGAAAAGTCCTCAGAAGTCTGTTTCAGTCTGCTGCAAGACACAGGTGGCTAACACCCCCTGGAGATGGGTTACTACAATTGTTGCCTGGAAAATATTCAAGCAGCAGGTACAACAGGACATTCATCTTAGTCATTAATAAGTTTTTTAAACATTAAAAAAAAAATAAAGGAAGTTCATGGAACATTTAGCTCTGAGAAAGTTTCTCCTTTTCAAGGCCTCTAAGACCAACCAGCAGCAAAACAAACAGGAAGATAACTGAAATCAAAGACTGGCTTCCTGGAATAACAATAATCAGCCAAAAAGTGATTAAAAGCCAAGGGGCCCGGACATGGGTTCTGGGCTTTGTTATAGAGAACAATAGCCCTTTCTTTTGGTCTAAAAGCAAGTGTTTCCACATGTCCTAGTAGGGAAGGCACCTGAACAGGACGTGTACCCCCACAGGTGGCCCTAGCCTTTGCAGGAGCACCGATGTAGAAAAGGAGAGCGCCCTGGGCACCCCAAATCTATAGCTCACTGGGCTATCACCGAGGGCACGTCATGCCTCCTCTGTGAGTCAGTTCCTCACCTCTGAGTTCTGTGAGGACTAAGTGGGATTATAAACATAAAAACAAAGCACAGTTCATAACAGAAACTCAGTTCATGTCGCATCCCTTTGCCTCGCTGTCCCCCCACACTGGCTGACCAAGGCTGAGTCCCCAAGAAGCCCCCCTCATCGCTCCAGCACATCTGGCTGCTTTTCCATCTGACTGGCCTTTCCCAGGGGCTAAGGAAGTCTGAAGGTCCCACCCACGAGTGAGGCCTGTGAAACCTGCCCCAAGACTCGGGCGGTTTGTTCCTAAGGAAGGCAGAGCAGGTGGCTGACCCTCACAGCCCTCCAGGCACTGACCGTACCCCAGCAAAAGCCCGAGGTCCACCTCCCTGTTGGAAGGTGGGAAAAGCTCCAGAGAGGCCCGGCCGAGCCCTCCTGAGAACCCAGGCTCCTGGAAACTCAGTGCAAATATTTCTCTGAATTTCTCTCTCTACCAAATAAAATGCAAGGTTGCCCAAGGGGGCTTCAGGTCTCGAGATACATAGGAAAGAGAAAGTTCCTTTATGGAAGAGAGTAATTTTCCTGGGTTTTTAATATGTAAGCAAAGCCTGTTTGGGTTGAAAGAACGCATCCTATCCAAGGTCTCCATCTAGTCTAGGAGAGCTAGGAATTAGACCACAGCCCCTGGACATAGACGATCCTGACCCTCTGCAGGCCAGTGTCCTGGGTGGCTCCCTGGCCACTCTCCCAGCCACCTCCCAGGGCTGTGGTCACTCACTTCTTACTCACTTGTCCTCACACTGACCCACACTGCTTGATACAATTTGACCCTAGTCTTTCCACAGAGAAAGTCACAGTGCTGCAATTCCCCTGCCCTTTCTAGAATTGCTTCTGTCCAAAGGAGCAGCACCGGACCACTCAAATCCAAGCCCTTTGGCTGGTGCAGGATGAACACCCTCGGCCCAGCCCCACCCTAACGTTTAGCCTGGGCTCCTGTTTCCTTGCCTCTCACAGCCCAAGGGTCTGTGGTCCGACCTCATTACCTCAGATAGCAGATCACAGCGAGACATGGGAGAGAGCTCCTGGGCTGAAGACTTTGGGGGTGCTCTGCCAGATTTGGGGCTTCCTGAGTCCCCTCCCACACACACTTGTGTAAGACACATGTCTCTCCGCTGTGGGCACCTCCCCACGTTAGGTTGGGTGTTAGCAATTTCAGTCCAAGACACTGCACTCGTCCTGACCTCCAACCCAAGTTCCAATACATGTCACCTCAGCTCCTCAGGCACTGGCTGCCTAGTCCCCAGTGACCCAACAATCTTGTCACCTCAACAGTGTAGATGCAGAATTTCAGAGTAGCGAGAGAGCTTAAAAGTCATCGAATCCTTCCAATGCTTAAGTCCCTCTAGCAATAATTAGTGGCATATGTCCTTGACTAAATGAGAAATACAGCCCCCAAAGCCCAAGGGACCACCCACCGCTGCAGGACAGAAAGGAGTCCTCCTGCCCTCCTAGGGCTTCCTGAGGAGCACACAAAGTCCCCTGCCCCTCCCTGGGGCACTTACCTGCCTCCTTTTATTTTTTCTTTCCTCCTCCTGGCTAAACATCTCCTACTCCCTCCCGGTCTGCTCAGACACTTCAGTTCTGAATTCCCTCTCTGGCCTAATGACTCCTCTTTAAATACGTGCTGGGCTCACAGTGCGTCTCTCTCATTTAAGTGCATAAAACTCACCTGGGCTCTCATTCCTGGGTTCCTGGGTTCCAGGTGTGAGTGGGGCTCAGGAGTTGGAGTTGCTAGCAAGCCCCAGACCATGCTGATGCTGCTGGTCGCCACTTCCATTTGGGATGGCCCTTCTACTTAGCATCACCTGGAGCTTGTTAGAAACAGGACTCTTGGGCTCCATTCAGATCTCCTGAATCAGCATCTGTAGTTTAACAAGATCCACTGTACACAGAATGCCCTTCACGGTTTGGAAAAATAGAGGCTGGCAACCCCAGCTGCATATTATTAATAGAATCACCTGGAACATTGGAAAAACAATCCTATGGCCCAGCAGCACTCCAGACCAATTACATCAGAAGGTGGGATCCAGCCATTCGTGGTTGTAAAGCTCCCCCAGTGATTCTAGTGTGTAGCAGGGTTGAGAATGCTGCCACAGAGCATCTTAAAGTGCAGACCCTCTCTCTGAGACCACTGCCAGAGAAAGGCAGGACATGCTTTGTTACCTTGAACTTCTCGGGTCGACGTTTTGAGGTCCCATTCATTCTGGGAAGCCATTCACAATACTGATTCCCTTGGAGGCAGTTCAGAGCAGTGGTTAGGAGCTCTCTT
The DNA here is from genome assembly GCA_004026885.1 of Lyroderma lyra. Taxonomy (NCBI): domain Eukaryota; kingdom Metazoa; phylum Chordata; class Mammalia; order Chiroptera; family Megadermatidae; genus Lyroderma; species Lyroderma lyra. Next base: position 542,868 of record PVJL010000134.1, read on the forward strand.
CAAAGTCAGGTAGACCTGGATTTGAATCCTGATTCCAACATTTATGGGCTGCATGACCTCAGAAAATGTATCTAATTTCTCCATATAAACTGGAGCCAAGGTAGTACCTCGCTCCTAAAGTCAATGCGAGGGGTGAACTAAATGAGAAAAAGCATATACAGTTATTAGCACAGTACCAGCTCCACAAAAACGATTAATAATGCTTGGTTGCTCTTATTAACATTGATGCTAAAACTCTTGGATGTTGTGCATGTGCCCCTGCTAAGCCACCATTAAGTCACCATATCAACTGAGATTTCCTCTGCAAGCAACTCCTGTTTAACCAATGCTTGCTAACCTGGGCAGAAAAGACGTGTATTAGAAGAGTGTTCTCGAAATTAAGCACAGGAATGGGGCCAGCTCCCGGGATGTCAGCTGAAAACTTTCAAATGCTTTCCTGAAAATGATTCAGTCCCAATAGATTCCACTTGGCTCAGGGATCAAAATTCCAAGCCAGCATCTGATCTGGCTCAGCTGGGGTCATTTGTCCCCTTTGTGGGTGGTAAGGGCCCCTGTGAATAATAATACAGCCAACATGATCACTAGGAGGAAGCCGGTTCTCCAGAGAAACTAGAGGCTGTCACCGAAAAGACGGTGGAGGTCGGCCAGGACAAAGAAGACGTCTGCCTCTGCACAGTTGTATTTGAACCCAAAGGCAGGACCATGCATGTATTCTTATTACATTTTTTAATGGAAGTTGTTATTTCTTCCTTGAATATGTTTTTAATGACAGCTTTATTGAGATATAATGCACACCAATAAAGTTCACTCCTTTAAAGTATACAATTCAGTGGGTTTTCATATACGAGGTAGGACAATTAAGTTCACCAACTCATCCCAGAAAAAGCGCCACATACCTCACTGCTGAATATCACTATGGTCACCTTCAAAGTACTCCCCTTGGGAAGCTATGCACCGATGCCAGTGCCTAGTCCACCCTTCAAAGCAATTTTGGAACTCTTTTTCTGGAATGACCGTCAGACCTCTCATTATACCCAAACCTGACAATTAAGTTTGTGAACTTGCCACTGGGCACTTATGTTGGCAGCACTGTGCGAACAACTCGGTAAGGTGTCATAACCTTGGCCAGATTTTTAAAAAATTACACTTTATTGGTATATCCTTAGAAGTATGTACTGAGTCACAAGGTAACTCTGAGTTAAACCCTTTTAGGAAATGCCAGTTTTCCATAGCAGCTGCTCCATTTCACATTCCCGCCAACAATGCATAGGAGTTCCAGATTTCTTCACGTCCTCACCAACACTTGTTATTGTCTGTCTTTTTTATTTTAGCCATATTAGTGGGGTTGAAATATTTCATTGTGGTTTTTTGATTTGCACTTCCCTGATGGCTCAGGATGTTAAGCATATTTTCATGTACTTATTTCCTACTGCATCTTATTCTGTTAAATTCAACCCATCATTCCAACTGATCACACGTTTAAATCTTGGTCCTATCTTAGCAAATTTTTCAGTTCATGATCAACTGCAAATAAGATGGGAGTGCCCTCTATAGCCAAAACAATTATTAAACTTCTTAAGACAGGTGACAGGACCCTGCAGTGTGCCATAAGAAATCTCTTGGGTTGGCATTGAACCTTATTTAGCCATCTCTGAGTGAGAGTGAATTCTTCTCTCGATAGCTGTCACCTTAACCAGTGCTGTGCCCAAGACATAGGACTCTCTCATCCCTATCTGCCCTGGCGCGCTTCTCTACCTCTGTGCTCTTTAAGCAGATGCTCCTTCAGTCACCTGGGCCTCTTCTTCCCTACATTTGCCAGCTTAGTCCCCAAAATATAAAATCTCAGAGCACATGCATGGAGAAGAAACCATGTCTGGTTTCTCAAGAAATACCCAACACTTCTCCTTCTGTTTGGTTGGCTTCTTCCTTCCTAGGTTCCTTCTTTCCCGCCAAGGTACAATGCTCAAGAAGGTGAGAAGACCCGTCCTGACTCCAGTCTGGTCTTTGCTCTGGAAGTGATCTGGGCTCCCAAATATGCGGAGTTGCCAGTACCCTGTATTGTGACCAAGCATCCAGAAGGAGGCTTCTGAACGGGGTGGATGTGTCTCCTGGTTTTGGTTCCTTCACCCGCAGCAGGAATTTTCAAGATGTGGTCCACAGGCTGCCTGAGTCAGACTCTGGGGTGGTTAACACTCCAGAATGATTAAAGCATGATCTCTAGGGGATGGATGCTCAAAACCCTGCCTTCAGAACAAGCTCCTCAAGAATTCTTATACACACTAAGGTGTGAAAAACAGACATCTAGAGGTATTATTATTATTAATTTATTGCAAACTGACATACATGTATTCATAGGGCTCTTTTAAAACTTATATTTTTGTCTAAGGACACACATCCTGTAATCAGCAGAGTGAGGACTTGAACACAGGCCTTCCAACTCCTTGCCTTGGGCTTTTCCCCCTCATGTCAGCTGCCTCACTTTTGTCTGTAGAAGCCTCAGAGCCGAAGCCTGAGGCACGGTCGTCACCTGCCTGACACCAGAGAGCCCTGTTACTTTCCTGGAGGTGAGGGGTCCCTGGATTTTACTTCATCACTTTAATTCTCTCTCCTTGTCCCTTCCTAGATGAAGGTTTCAAACCCAAGAATCCTGGACTGTATACTAAGCAGCTCTAGGATAAATGTCCACAAAACCCAGACTTCAGCTAATTTATGCCAACCTTCCTTCACCTTCCTCTAGCAAGCAGGAAGGACTGCACATAAGTTTCAATAACTTTAACCCAACTCAGCATTTTGTACCAAATCCTAGCAGAGATTACTAGCTCACCTGTGATTGGCTGTCTTTGACAGGGTGTCTACCTTGGTCCAAGTAGCTATGAGCACGAGCATAAACCACGTGGGCAATAATGTGCAAGACTGTTTCAATTAGAGTTGTGGGTACAGAAGTCACCATAACTGACATTTCTAGAATAATCCACAAAGTAGCCAAGTTACAGAAGGACTGCTGAGAGTAAATCTTATGATAATTAATGTTCCATGTATTTAATGTTGTTTGCTGATTCACTGATGCTTCATATAGAAACACCACCATATATTTCAATTCATACTCAGTAATACTCACTTATCCAACAATACCTGGTAACTATTGGTCTCTCTTCTAAGCGTTAGAATATAGTTTATATTTTGAGAGGGATTCAGGGCCTAGAGGAGGAAAAGTCACAATGTAAAAAGTGAGAACATCTTATTTCCAACAAGCATTTTCAATCTGAGAGCAATCAATTTTACTGAGTTTACACAAAGGACCAAGCTAACCTGCCACTACCTACACTAAAAGCAGGGGTGAACACCTGAGAACTGTGGTGGGAAGCGTGCTGAAAGGAAGAGGGGTTTTTTTCCAACTGAAAACTGATGAGTCTCACACCCCGATGCTATAATGTTAACTTCCACTCCTTTCTTATTCTTTCCCCTCCCCTCTTGTAGCTGGGAAGGTCTGTGAAGTGCCAACCTAAGTAGATCTGCACAAAGGAAGGCTCTGACACAGGAATTCCTCCCCAGAAGTTTTAGGCGTGTGACATGGTTGTAGTAGGAAACACAGTAGAACTGGAATCAATGGATCTGGGTGCTCAGCCTTGTGTCACTAGCTCTGTGACCTTGACTAAACTTCTTTGAGACTCAGTTTCCCTGTTTGTAAAATGGAAACAGTACTTTCTTACCCGTTGAGCTATTGTGCTTTAAATGAGATGTGTATTTTAAAGTGTCTAGCACATAGTAGGTATTCAATTAAAATTAATAACTGGGTTTTTTCCATCTGAGAATGAGACTAGTAATATATCACAGGAGTGTTATGAAGGCTAAATATTTTAAGCGAAAGCGTTTTGTGAATGACAAAGTTCTATACATGTATTAGGTCATTATATAAGAAATTTGAAAGTTGGGATGAGGTGGAGTGAAGGTTTTTCTTTATTTTTTTCTGTAAAAAAAATCTAGCTTGGGGAGTTCCCTGGTGGTGTAGTGGCTCAAGGCTTCAGCGCTGGCGCTGTCAATGCTGTGGCCTGGGTTCGTTTCCCAGTCAGGGAGCTACCCACAAAAAAAAAACCTAGCTTATTGCTCCATCTAGTGATAGACTTCATAGTTCCATAGTTTTTATAATTCACCAAAAGCCAAAATGAGGTTCAGCTGAAATAATTTCTTCTTCCTGAGTCTTAGGAAGTCAGAGAAATCTGCATTGACTAGCTCTCAGAGCACCTGTTTAAGAGAGGTCTTCAATAAAATTTATTTTCCACACTGCCTAGAAATAACATGAAAAAGAGACAATGTGCATAAAAGCACTTCACATGGAGTGAGTGCTCAGGAATGACTAATTCGGTGTCCCCAGTATTTTTACCTTCCTTTTGGAATTTACCCCCAAACAGACCATTTAGAAAGATTAGTTTTTAAAAGTGCATTAAGTAAACAACAATTAATTCATTGACTTTTCATTAATCTAAGATGATAAGCCATCTGGAACCATTAACTGAAGCTTCTAATTAGTGTGGGGCTGCTGTCCAGGGAGCCATTACACCGAGACAACGAGACAACGTAAGGAAACCAGAAGTTAGTTCATCTGCAAGTCTTTTCATGATTTGAAATATCTGGGGAAATATGACCATGTCTTCAAGTACATCACAGTCCAGGGAAAGTATGCACAGGTATACATAATGGGGTAACATTTTTGGAAATATACTAATTTACTGTGTCATTTGTCATTTCCTTGCCCCCCACCTGCCTGTCGTTCTGCAGAAGCCTCCGTTTGCCCCAGAGGGAACTGGGATGGTTACAGCAGGAACGCCAAGGGAAAGCAGTCCATGCTCAGTTTTGAAGCTCAGAACAGATTATCTTGAAAGAACAGACAGACAAAATTTAAAAGCCAGGCTTTGTCACAAGAGAACGAATTTTCAAAATTCCTTTAATTCTTAGTACTGGCAGGGAGCATGGGCTTCAGATCATAAACAAACCTGCTTCCATGGGGTAAAGAACAGCCCTTCCACCACCGGGGGCTTAGCGTCCCCCCACTCCCAGGGATGAGGGTGGCACTTGGCCTGACTGAGTGGGAGCAGAAACAGAAAGCCGGACTGACTCTCTTTCACCCCAGGGGACTGCGAGGAGGAGAGAGAAAAGCTGACAAACCTGTCCTTCCTTTCCGTCCTCTTGGGGTGAAACCTGGAGGTGGAAAAGCGGTAAAAATGGGCAGGAAGGTTTGGGGAAGCTGAGAACACTGTGGGGTGGGTGCAGAAGGCTGAAGCCGAAGTCTTACGCAAGCAGCTCAGCGCGTGGTCCCGTGCACCGTGCACAGGGCAGCGGCACGGCCTCTGTCAGAGGGGTGGGTTCCTGGTCAGCTTGCCTATCGTACTACCTGTACTGCCACCCTCCAGCTTCTCTGGTACTCAGTTTCCTGTTCTGGAAAATAAGGAGGTTGAGATAATGACCTCCAAGGGGCCTTCCCCTGAGGCATTCCTTGGTCCTGCGTTCTCCCTATTGAAACAGACGCCCCAGGAGTCTCTATTCCTTCCACGAGGGGGCAGAAAAGGACAAAGAATGGAGCGGAAGGGGCCTCCTATTTCTGTGATGACAGCAAAGTGATGGGAGCGTGCAGATACCTTCCCTCCCCTCCATCCCTGCTACCCTGCCACTCTTCCTCCGCATCTCACAGAAGAGTCAGATCCTTGCTAATTCTTTGTGTCCCAAGCTAGTTTCTAGAATTGAGTCACAAGTTTGAAAAATAAACAAAGCATGGCTGTTAGGGATAAAATCAGACCTCAGCCCATCTGAACTTGCAGGGGTATCCAATGTTTTGGCTTCCCTGGGCCACATTGGAAGAAGAATTGTATTGGGCCACACATAAAATATACTAACATTAACGATAGCTGATGAGATAAAATACAAAGATCGCCAGAAAAATCTCATAATGTTTAAGAAAGTTTATGAATTTGTGTTGAGCCACATTCAAAGCCCAAGGGCCGTGAGTTGGACAAGCTTGGAAAGCAATCAGACACGCCTGAGGTAAGCTATATGATAACTGAGCACTGAATTTAGCTCCAAATCTTTGACATCTGGGCAGGGCTGGGATTAGGGGGAGGTGAGTGATGATGCATTCATCTCAAATGTTCAAAGTAAGGAGGGGGGCAGCCAAAATATTCAGTCATCAAGATAAATCATATTTTAGTGCAATATTTCTAAAAATCTAAATTAATCAAAATTAACCCACGTTGAACACAATGTCAAAAAATTTAAATAAAATTGCATAAAGCATGTATATAGGGGGCGCACATTTTTGTATGTGTGTGTCTCAGTTTCAAAATGGCTCCATGCAAACACAGTTGGATCTGGTCTTTCTTTAAGGTTTGATGTTTTGCTCATCGCGCATTTTTTTTGCATTAATTTAATCTTTAAAAATTTAATTATTGCATTAACATATTATTTATCTTAATTACAGAGTTTTGGGGGTCCCTTTAAGTTTTCCTGGGTGAGTGCCTCCCTTTGCCTCTCTCTAACCCCAGACCTGCCAGGTCCCTCTCACACGGACGGGAGCATGAAAATCACTTAAGTGTCCTCTGGCCAACAACCCCTAGCCAGGCATCCTACATGCCTAGAATGTCCTGGTGACAGACACACAGCACACAGGCAGCCACCCACCTCTCCTTAGTTGACACGCCTTGGCTCTTCCCACTGAGTCTGGCACCAGCTTCCTGATCCTTCTCAATACAGTGTTCCAGACAGGGAGGTCTACTGATCAAAACTGGCAGATGAGACAAAATATAAATAAAGACCTGGGGAATCATTTCTAATGAGACAACTGGCATAACATTGTAGAGATGCGGCCAGAGGAAAGTTCCAGGTCCAAAGATCATTCTAGGCTGAGAGATGAAAGTGGAGCTGTGGACAGAGTTGAAAGGGGGAGGAAATTATTGCTCTAGACCAGGACTGTCCAATAAAACTTTCTGTAATGATGGAAAAGTTCTACATCTCTACAGGACAATGCTGTAGCCACTAACCTTATGCAGCTATTGACCACTTGCAATGTGGCTACTGCAACTGAGGAACTGAATTTTTTTAGTTCATTTAATTCAGGTTAATTTATATTTAAACCTAAGTAGCCACATGTGACTAATGACTACTGTATTATTACATCGCAGCCCTAGATTAGTGATTCTCGAATTTAACTTGCAGGACACATAAAAGCAGATTGCTAAACCCATCTCAGAGTCTCTGGTTCAGTAGGTCTGGGGTGGGGCCTGAGTTTGCATTTCTAGTAACTTCCCAAGTGCTGCTGATGCTGCTGGGCTGGGGACACTTTTAGAATCCCTGAAGGCTGACCAGACATACTGTTTTAAATGGGACAGAAAACAACAGTACTGTCCCCTTTCAAATGGCACGTATGGTCAGCCTACTGACACCTTGGATTTAGCCAGTGAGACTGGGCTGACCATATGTACCACTTGAAACAGGACAGTACCATTGTTTTCTGTCCCATTTGAAATGGTACGTCTGATCAACCTAGACTGATGCAGACACTATTCTGATTTAAAACAGCTGTGGGTTATTGAACAACCACTTTGTATCTCAAGTATTGGCTTGTCTTGAAGCAAAATGGCAGCCTGGGCTTTAGAGACAGACAGGTATGAATTTTTTACTTTATAACCAGCACTGCATAAACAACTTCAACATTTTGAAAATTATAAATTAGCCCCTTCTTTTAAATTACTATAATCTCCATTTTGCAGATGAGAACACAGACTCACAGAGGTTAAGAGAACTGCCTAAGGTCATGCAGCTAAAAGGACAGTAACGGGAAAACTCTGTATTGTTACTATTGAGTTTTCAGGCTGTCATGAATGGTTTGTGGTTTTTGGTTTGTTTGGCTGGTTGGTTGGTTGGTTGGTTGGTTGGTTGGCTGGCTGGTTGGTTGTTTGGTTGGTTGGTTGGCTGATTGGTTGGTTGGTTGGCTGGTTGGTTAGTTGGTTTCTTCCCAGGCTGAAAGTCTACTGGGATAACCAGAATTTAAAGGGCATTGTCTTTCCTATTCTGCTCTGTACTCACCCAGCACAACCCATCTCCTGCTGCACAGAGCCAATCTCTGCTGACAGCCCAAGCTCAGCGGATGAAATGAGTGTGATCTTACAGTTTTGTGGCACCAAATGACCCCACCTCCCCTTGCCTCCCCTGACAACCAGAGGAAGACGTCTGACCCAAGCAGAGCTAATATGACTGCCTATCTTAGGTATTTGGAAAGGGGGCTCAGATGGCAGAACTATAAGGTCATGTAGACATGGGACTGGAAGTGGTGGCCTGGCTACTCTGAGTTATATGGAAGGCAAGGATGTGTGTGTCTTTAGAGGTGGGGTAGTATAGTGGTTAGGTGCCCAGATGGTGGAAGTAGGCTGCCAGGTATGAATCCTGGTTCCCACTTACAAGCCGCAGGATTTGGGGCAAGCTGCTTAACCTTTAGGAGACTCAGTTTTCTCATCTGTAAAATGGAATATGAATAGTGCTCAACCCAACTCATTCTTATTATAATGAAATGAATTAACACACCCCAAGGTGGCAGCATGGGCACACAGCTCATACTGCCAGCAGGCCGCATTCCAGGGACAAGAAAGGGTCCTGCAGCCTCAGAGACCCACAGCTGGAGCAGCTCCCTGGGACTCACCAGTTCGAGGCAGGTCCACCAGGACTCGGAGCATTTCATTTCAATCACCGCACAGTTTCCGCAGACAGGTAAGAGGAGCACTTCCTATGGCATGTTACTGAATCAAATGTTTGCCATACTAAAAGACTGTTTAAAATCATACACCACATACATTTGGAAATTTTATTATTTTTTATTGCAAATTTCTGATAAAGGAAAGAACACGGAAGCTGATTCTCATTTAAACTTTGGTGGTAAGAGTACACTGTAGCTTGGTGGCTCCCAGCCTCCCCAGTGCATGCATCACCAGGGGGCCTTTGATCAGACTGATGCCTGCTTCCCCGCTCCCAGAGGCGCTATCTTCATTGGTTGGGGGGCAGCCCAGGCACCAGGAGCTCTCTGAACGCCCCAGGGGATTGGAACACGGAGCCACAGTGGAGAACCCCGGCCGGAGCTCGTGACGTGGAGCTGGCAGCATCGGCTGCACCTGAGCAATTCAGCAGCCAGCCAAGCATCCCCTGCTGACGTCGCGCCCTCTACCCGAGCCCTGCCGGTGTCCTCTGTTCCTAGGCTGACCAGATGTGCCATTTTAAACAGGACAGAAAACAGCACTGGCCCATCTCACATGGTCCATATGATCAGCCTAGTCTCACTGGGATAAATTCAAGGGGTCAGTAGGCTGATTTGAAATGGGACAGGACCGTTGTTTTCTGTCCTATTTAAAATGGGACATCTGGTCAGCCTATCTGTGCCCCTCTTCCCAGGTGTCACTTATGCTGACTCCTCCTTTCCAGGGACCCCAGAGGAGAGACACGCTGCAGGGCCCGTGGCGCTCCGTGCTGTGGCTTGTGCTTAAATGCGGAGTGCTAAACTAAACATGGTTACTCTATCACAAAAAGAAATTCACGTTCTGATTGCAAAAAAAAAAAAACAAAAAAACCATTAAACTTTTTTTTCATTGCTAAGTGGAAATGGTCTTCCTAAGTAGAGATGCCAAGATTGGTGACAAAATAAGAAAATACATACTCCTTATATGACTTCTCAGGCCCAAATTAAAGAACAATTTTGTTAAACGATTGAGGGTAAAATATCATGTTCTTTAGCAGCATATTCTACATGGGTAAACAGTAATAGCCAGTTAGATATTTTGTTTATAATTTATCCCAAAAATACAAAATGCTTTAATTTTCCTGAGTCCTCAGCAAACAACAACAAAAAGTTTTTAAAATTTTACAAGTACATATTCCTGTTCCATTCCCCTGGGCACCCTCACAGTTTGGAGCAGTGCGTGGCTCCCTGTCAGTTCTTACACACGTAGGGGACCAAACGGGACTGGTGCCAACTAATCAAGCACGGCGGTTGAAAAGAAAACACCCATGGTCTATAAAGTTGCTCAAAATGCAAGTTTCTTGACAGTGTTATAAATGCAATATCAACTTGATTCTCCGTCCATACAAAAGTATGAATTTCTATTTCACTAATAACACTGAATGACTAATATCTTAATAGTGATAAATTTTTAGAATTTAAAAAATGCATAGGATCCCATTTTTACATCATGATTCTGATGTATTATCATGCCTTCTGTTTTGTCTGCAAAACTTTTATAGGGTACAGTGCATTGACGTGATAAAACCAAGGCACAAGAATCCAGTAAGTATATATAAATCTTAGCACTCTGTGCCAATTGTGGAAACATTTAGAGAGAAGATCATAAAGCCTGAAAAATTCTCCCATCCTAGTATGACTGATGAGCAATTAATTGTGCAATAAACAGACTATTAACCACCATTTCATTATTAAATATATGGCTCTCACTACACAGGCTGTGGATAATTGAAAAAACTTTTCAATATTAAAACCTGGTATAACTAGGTGGATGATGTAACTATTATGCCTTGCATTATCTGAATAAGTGTCTTAAGTATCCATTTTAATTTGCAATCTATATGGCAGTTCCCAATTTTTAAACTATTCTCATTATACAAATGGTGAGGTGCTTTTTTCCAAATATTAAGTCTCTTCCCCCTACAAAAGACAGAAGATTTCCAAGATAACTAATATAAGAAATGCACAGACAACAGTAATAAAATCCAAATATGGACTCAAAGGTTGAATTCTAATCTATCAGGACATTCTCTTAATTTAGTGTGAGGAGAAACACATTTCTCTGACAATTCATTAGTTTCTTAATTTTAAAAAATCACCAGGACATTTTTCAAAAAGTAATATCTTGGCTAGACCATCAACCATTAAAGGAAAATTAAGTGTTTTCATTCACAAAATGAAGGGGATAAAAGCCTTTCCCAATCTGAATTTAGAGAAGTGGGATAAAGTGGTAAAAATTTTACTTAATACTTTTAGAGTGTTTTCAAGACTCAAGGTCAACATTTAGACCCACGAGAACACTCTTGTTGGCACATGCATGCCACGACTGGAACAATCCCGAACGCCATGACAGCCTGGCTGCAGAGGTGTTGAGCTCCCAGCCCCACTGGCCAAACCAGCTCTGAGGGCCCATCCCAACTCCCTTCACAGGGAAGCTTCCGGCTTCTGCATCAGTTGGATTTGCTTCTGTAGCTGGTCCTTGTCCAGCTTCATCTTGGCTTCAAGAACTTGCCTGAGGGATCCTATGCTCTCATAGATGGCTGTAAACCCTTTGAGAAGAGGTAAATTTCACAAGAGTTAATATTAAAAAGCAATGCTATATCAAATTCTACAGCATATAGTAATAGTTGATTTGGACAAAAGTTATCAATACATGCTCAAACTACTGGAGTAAAAGTTTGATGGGAAACTGAATAGTTACATAGTTTCATACTATCTTCCTACAGATTACTTTTTTATTCTAAAGGAGGAAAGGAGCTATTACAATGGAGAAATCTGGCAGTTACACTTTAACCAAGAGATCAAAGCTAACTTCACCAGTACTGGGAGAAATGAGCATCATATAGCTCCTGATAAAGTACCCTGGGAAGGACACATTGCTTCTGTGACATTTCTGTCCAAAACCTACAACCTGAATCTAGTTGAGAAAAGGCAAACAGACCCAAACTGTGGGACATTCCACAAAATACCAGCCTGTATTCTTTACTGATGTCAACACCACTGAGGAACTGATTTGGATTAAATGAGACTAAAAAAAGAAGCATGGTAACTAAATATGATGTGTGATATTTGGTTTAGAACCTAGACCAGGGAAAGCTTGCTATAAAGGGAACAATGGCAAAAGTTGAAAATTGAACACTGAAAAATATTTCATCAATAGTACACTGTACAATAGTTATTTAAGAGAATATCCTTGTTCTTAGAGTAGTTTGAAATAATAAAAGGGTAAAAAAGGGCATCATAACTTCTGAAATGTGCTCCCAAATGATTCAGGAAAAAAATTATATTCACACACACACACGCACACATGCACGCATGTGCGCGCACACACATACGCGCGCACACATGTGCACACGCACACACATGCATGCACACACGTGCGTGCGCACAAATGCACGCACACACACACACGCACATACATGCACAAAACACGCACGCACGCACGCACACATGCGCACACACATGCACACACATACACACACATGCACGCGCGCACACGCACACACATGCACACACGCACACAGAGCAAGAGATTAAGCCAATTTCCCAAATCTTAAAAATTGATTAAATAGAACTTTTGGACTGTTCTGACAGTTTTCCTAAATTTGAAATTATTTCAAAATAAAAAGATAAAAAAAATTCCCCATCAAAAGAGCATTTCATATATTCCCATTGGTTTTCAAAAATAAATTTTTGAAAGATTTTGTCTTCATTAGTAAATTTAGTATTTTCTCTCATAAAATTTTCTTTATATGGCAATTCAGGAAAAAGAACTATAAATATTTATTAAAAATATGACTGCTATTGAATGGGAAGATACAACATATTACTAAATAAAAGAATAGGTTACAAATCAGCTTTGATTTGAAAAAGCATGTATCTTATGTGTACAGAAAGATAAAGATAAAAATGATCTCTGGGTGAAAGAAGGTATTTAAAAAATATTCTATGCTTTATGTTTTTCCATTAAGAAATGTATTAATTTTGTAATAAAAATATAAATATTCTGAATTTTAAAAAGGTTCATATGCATTTCTTATTATGTACTAAATATTAAAAACCTCAATGGTATGTTGAATAAATGATAATAAATTCACTCAGCTAATGATGCAAAGTTAAACATTGATGAAATATTCAAATACCATATTCTTGTAGCCTAAATGACCAAGAAAGAAAATTCATTTTTATCTTTGTAAGTTCTTCAATTTATAAATTTAACTGTTGCTTCTATTTAAATAATATAATCAACTTTTGGTGATAACAACAAACAAAATTATCCTTGGGACAAACAATGCTTTTATCTCTATGTGGCCAAAGCAATTCCACAGAAGAAATTTATGGGATCATAGAATTGCAAGGAGCTAAGAGATCATTCAGTCCCCCTTCTCACACTATAGGACTGACTTCTCTTTCCTGACCACAATTAACCAGACTCCACTTGAATACTTTAGTAATGAAGAGTTTTCAAGCTCACAAAGCCAATAGTGTCTTTTCAGGACCCTTTAACTGAGGATACAGTAAGTCCTCACTTAATGTCATCGATCAGTTCTGCAACTTGAAGCAGAACGACTGTAACAAAACCAATTTAACGATAGGCTAATTGGTATAAACAAGAGTTACATTCCTACAGCATCTCATCAAGTTATGATGAAATGACCTTGTTGGAGGACCTGCTGTACATCTGCCTCATCTTGGGTTAAAATCTTCTTTGGGTAATTTGCACATATATTGGTTCTCAATCTATATTCCTGACTCAGTGCAAATCCGATCCTTTCTTTATATGGCAGTACATCAGAAATTAAAATCAACTCTAACATTTTCTTCTAAACAAGTGTGAATTAGTGGGCCCTGTTGATTTCTAAGTAAGGGAAAATCATTCATCGCCATTGTGGTATACTGCCAGCAGTATAAAATAAAGCCTTTAAAAGCCTTTCAAAGATATGTGCTTATTTCTGAGACATATTAACCTTGACTATGAGTGGAAAGAATCACAAATGGCACTAGAGAAAGCTGCAAGGTAAGCAATTTTCCTTTTGTTTGCTCATGGTGGCTCTTCATGTATTTGGAATTGGAACAACGTTACAGTGCAATACAGCTCGGCTACTTAGAAAAGCACCTAAGGACATGTCACTGTTAGTACCATGAGCCAGGTTCACAGGCAGCTGTAGGGGGATGCTAATGGATTGTTTCTGAGATCAAACACGAAGTAAGCCACGGGGCTGCTTCCTGTTTGGCATACCGGCGTCAACCTCTGCTTTCATCTCCTTCATGTCCTCACTCATCTGTAACTCCAGCTTGCTGATGCGCCCGTGCACTTTCTCCTCTTCTTGTTTTGTTCTCTGCACTTCCATGTGCTTCTTCTGACTCTCTTCTATTTTGTCAAGTCTGGCTGACATCTGGCTGAGCTTCCTTTCCATGTCCCTTTCACTGGCTCCCTGAGATCCACAATAAGAATTGCACCGATTACTCCAAAAGAAAAGTCTGTATTGCATTTGCATCAGTTATAATATCATTTAACAACAGTCCACAGGAAGCAGAATCATAGAAGTTGCTCGCTCTAATATCCATTCTCCCCTTCTTCCTTAGCAGACCCACAGTTTTCAGCTGGGTATAAGGTCACCCAGAATAAAGACTACATTCCCCGTGTCCCCCGAGCTTGGGATAGCCATAATGATGAAGTTGGGGCCAATGAGATGTAAGTGCAAGTGTATGTGGCAGCTTCCAGGAAGAGTTAAAAGACCACTGAAGCATACCCTTGCCTTTTCCTTCTTTCTTCTATTCCTGGAATTCAGACATAATGACTGGAGCTCCAACAGCCATCTTGAACTACAAGGACAAAGGTCACTCACTCTCTAGGACTGGCAGTGAGTTAAGCCGGAAGGATCCTGGGTCACTGAGGGCTGACAAGCTATCCTATCAGCTCTGCAGTGATCCAAAGACCCAGAAGCCTACAAATGGATTAGTGTGAATCTAAGTAAATCAATCAATAAATCTGATAAAAGTATGGAGGACACCTGAAGAAATACTTGAAATATTAAATATGTTCTTTCCTTTTCCACCTGGCTTCATTTTTATGGGACTCTGTGTCGATAAGTGAGCTTTGGAGGCCAGGACTAGAAACACCACACTGAAAGGGGGCTATGGCATGGAAAGCTCTCTTGATGCTGTTCAGCGCAGTCTGTCATTCAACAGCTGGGCATTGAGACAGCAAGTCAGAGGTGCGCCCTGCACCAGTCACTTCTGCTGTATCAGAGCCCAACAGGAAGAAGCAGTGCAAGAAAAGAGAAGGGAGAGGGAGATGGTCAGGCTAAAGAGTTAAACCCAAACACCTGCCTGCCAAGTACTGGGGTCAGAGTCTACCGATTTTGACGACTATGTGCAAAGCTTTCTTGAGCTGGATTTTGAGCAGTTCTGCAAATCTTAGTTCTATGGGAGAGTGGGGTGAAAGAAGGGAGATGGGAAAGAAAACGGCGGAATCGCCTGTACGTGTTGCACCACGATACCTCATACTGTGGTTACAGTGTGATCGAGGGGCCTGGAGGGAGAAATCTAGTCAGCACTGTTTACACCAGATCATGAGATTAAAACAAGCTAGGATTAAGTGTGTAATTGTTAGTTTTACTTGGAAAAGCAGATGGACTATTTGGTTCATTGAGGTGTAAACTTTAATTCAAATTAGCTGAAAATATTGAAATTTTCTACTTATCCTTGGTTAATCAAAATAAGTCAAAGTGCTCCATCTCTTTATAACAAATACAAAGAATCAGTATGAGCCATGGAAATGGATTCTAAGGCAAGACACAATCACACAGGTTAACGTGGTGCTAAATAAATCAACGATAAGTTACTAGGCATTACTCAAACATTACAGACCCCCACCAAATAACTTTAATATGTTATTGCTAAACATCAATACCTACATTGTTTTCCTTAATAACCAAGGAAAGCTGATCGATTTTCTGTAAAAGTTCTTTTTCTATCCGTTCTTGTTCCTGTTGCAACCAATTTCGTGCAGATAAAATCTGGTTACTGAGTTCCTCAATTGTACTTTTAAATCTAAAATAAGAAAGTTAGCAAGTTTGATGTAAAACAATTTTAAAATGACATCAAACCACCTCAGGGTCCAACTATCAAGTTTCTCCTGAATATGTCAGCATTAAACTCAGCTCACTCAGAATGACATGCTTCCCTTTTCTTAAAATTACATTTAGCACTAAATTGGGAAGGAGTATACAACAGAGGAAAAGCACCTGATATTACTTCGTACCCCCGAAGAGCTGAGAGCGTGGGCAATGAGGTGCCACACAGTGACATGGAGAGAAGCCAGGTGCTAATCTCTGCAGTTCAGAGGGTCCCCAGGGCTCCTGGCTCAGAGGTCACAGTGTCTTGGCTCCCGTCCAGACTTCCCTCTTTCCCTGGGCTCTTCCCCCTTCTTGCTTTTATCTCCCAGGACTGGAGCCTGGATCCCTTTCTCTCTAATGTTTTCCAAGTTGCTCTTGCCCCATACAGATACTTCCTAATCCGAATCGAAAATAAAAGTGGCTGAGCAATATTCCATTGTAGATATGTACCACCTCCTCTTTATCCAGTCATCCGTCAACAGACACCAGGCTGCCTCCACTTCTCGGCCACGGTAAACAGTGCTGCAGTGAACACGTGGATGCACACGCTCCCTGGAGGTAGTGTTTTGAGTTTATTTGGACAAATACCCAGAAGTGGGATTACTGGATCCTTTTGTGTCTCTTGGTATAGCTTTTGTTTTAAAGTCTATTTTGTCTGGTATAAGTGTTGCTCCCCCAGCTTTTTGGTTTGTTTGTTTCCATTTTCATGAAATTATCTTTTTCTATCCCTTTACTTTCAATCTGTGTGAGTCTATCTAAAGTGAGTCTCTTGAAGACAGCATATGTAAGGGTCTTGTTTTCTTATCTCTTGAGCCACCCTAAGTCTTTCGACTGGAGCATTAATATATTTACATTTAAAGTAATTGTTGATAGATATATAGTTACTGCCATTTTATTATTCATATTTTTCATTTTTTTTTCTTTTGTGTCTCAAAGAAGTTCTTCTAATATTCCTTGTAATATCAGTTTGGTGGTAATGAACTCCTTTACCTTTTTCTTGTCTGGGAAGCTCTTTATCTGTCCTTTGATTCTGCATTGGTGGTTCCCAACTTTTTTCTACTTGTGTACCCCTTTTAAACCCATTTATGTAAAATGCACCCCTTGTTTTTAAAACAGCTGTTTTTAAATACTGACACTTATGTTCAGTGCCTGTCTTAATGTAAAATAGGGGAAATGTGGTAATAAGTTAGGAAAGAAAAATTACTACACTAAAAGTACAAACCACAGATTTGATTTCACAATATTTGCAAGAGTTAAATATTGATAATGATGATAAAGTATTTAACAAACTTTTAATTTATTATTAATAATCATTTATTTGTGTTGTCCGAAAAGTCTGTAATAAGTGTTATGCAGATCACTAGCTGATTAAAACATTGTTAGTGAGATCATTGAGCTTGCTTTCATGCACTTACTTTCTTTAAATCAGGCTCAAAAGATGCAAGATAAAGTCTTAAATCTGGACTTGCATTAAGCTTGTTGTGGTACTTATTTTTTATGAAGGTGTAAGAAGAGAAAGCTCTCTCCATTAATTCAGTGTTAGTACATGGCATGAGATATTTGAGTGCCTTCTCACTGAGCTGTTCGTATTCCTCACTGACATCTACTCAGAAGGTTTTAAGATGCTTTCTTTTAAAATCAGAATTGAAAGAAGAATGGGTTGAAAGTTCGATTAACTGCTCTTTTTCACTGATTGATAGTTTAGCTTCTTTGAAGAATTCTTCATTGAAGGAATCTGTAATCCAGTTGTTTTCTTTTCCACATTGAAGGAAGAACTTACAAAAGGATACTTTAAGACCTTCCACATGACTTCCAATATTCTCTTGCACATTTTGGGATGGGTGCTAGTCATTTTCAGATAAGTTGTGCAGAGTTTCAAAACCTTCAGACTAACCTCTTTCAAGACACGCTTTCCAAAAGTCCAGTTTTTTAATCATTGACTCGAGTTTCTTGGTTACTTTGAATAGAGTAATTGAGCTGTTTTGAAGTCACAAGTTGAGTTTATTCCTAGAAAAAGATCTGATAAATATGCAAGACTTTGAAGCCAATTGCTGTCCTGAAACTTTGGAGCAAGAGGTAAACAATGATCTTCAAAAAATACCTGGACTTAACATCTAAGTTCAAACACCTGTGTAAGCACTTTGCCACAGGATAGCCACCTCACCTCCATGGGCAAAAGTAACTTGCTGTGAATGCTGTTCATTTCTTCCTACAGTGCTTTAAACAATCTGGAGTTTTGTAGTTGTGATTTAATAAAATTTATAATGTTTATAGCCTCATCAAGAACATCTTTCAGTTCACCAGAAAGAGGTTTGGATGCAAGACTTTGTTTATGAATGCAGCAGTGACTCCATGGTACACGGGGAGCTACTTCTTTATTTTGACCGTGTAGGCCCATAAAACAACTTGACATAGGCTAGCCTCTGCTTGATTTTGTGGACATGTTCTTACCCAAACATACAAAAAACGGTATCCTTAATACAGGGAGAAATTCAATCTTCAGCTATGGTGTGGTTTTTAGCTATGCGATAAGTAATATGGTATAAAGCCTCAACTGCATTCTCATTGCCTTTCTTTCCTGACATTGCGTATGAAGTAACAGTTGGACATTTTTCTAAGTGTGAAAAATAATGTATTTCTTTGTTTTTATACATAGGACTGATGTGGGCCAAACAAAGCAGCCATCTCCCCATCTCACTAAAGACTTATTTTCCTGGTTCTTTAGTTTTGATCCACCTTTTTCGTAGTCCAAAGTCTTAATCACTTTCTTGATTAATTTTCTCTGGCTCCTCACCCCAAGCAACAGACTGTCCCCCATCGAAAATTACTCCAAAACTTGTAACACATGTCTCCAGCTTGCCGATTACAATCACTACAGACAAGCATCCCTTTCAGGCCTTTCTGGACCTAGACAGGGGAATGACCAGCTAGGCCAGAAGTCAATAGGCTGCAGGCTCAACCGACTTTACATCACAGTGACAAGGGCTTTGAGACCTATTTCTTTGATCAATGCTTTCTAAACTAGTAATTGAATTAATTTCTCCTCATCTAGGGACCATCGGGATACAAATGATACCCCAACAAGGCTTCCAGCCCAACTTGACCAAAGAAGTCAACATGGCAGATCTTGAGACCCCTTTCCCTTTTTAGATCAGATAGGGTGAGAGCTCCATGGATCCCCAATAGGTAGGGACAACGACCATCCTCAGCAGGGAGCAGATACAGAAGATGAGACCTTCAGCCCTTCAGCTTCCCATAAAGATTTGTGGGGATCACACTGCTCAAGAGAATGTGAGGAAGGCAGATAGAACTGGGGAATCTCGGGACACCTCCCAGAAGACTCGCCTTGCTGGAATAGTCACCGCCTGACACCACCCTGTCACTAGTAATCCCTGCCCCAGGGTAGGCAGCCGCAGGAGGGAATTCCAGGCAAATACAAGGAAGTTAGAGGGCACAGGAAGCCCACCAGTTTGAGCCAGTTCCTAACGGCTGTGCAGTGAGAGTTACCACGACCTTCATCTCACCTGGGCCTCATTGTACCATCATTGTAATGTCATACATATGCCTAGAAGTTCATTAATATCATTATAACAGACTGAACTCTGGGAAAGGGCCTGCGCAGTCAGAAGGCGTTACATAATAGGCCCCATGTCAATCAAACTTGTCAATCAAGAAACTCTACGCCCGAGGTGTCTCCCCTGAAGACACGGAAGAAAATAAAAGTCCCAAAGCCTTGTTAATCGGGGCTCCTGAGCCATTTTCCTGCTCGAGCCAACTCCTACCTCTTTGGAGTGTACTTTCTCTTCAATAAACTATCTCTTTGTTTCACCTCTTTGCTTTTGTGTGTATCTCGTTCAATTCTTTGCTCGAGATACCAAGAACCTGGACATCGTGTCGATGAGGACACCCATTTTCCAGTAACAGGATGCTTAGTTTCTAAATGTCACATGAGTAGAGAGGATTCCATGCAACCACTGGATAATATTTCCCCACAAACAACACACAAAGGCTTTGGACAGTCATCATCCCCTACAAATGAAAATCTATATTTCACATACTCCTCAGAGCATTTCCTTTTCTTCTGTGCGGTACCTGAGGCCGCACCTTTTTACTGTCTCCCGGTGTGGGTGCACTCGGAGCTGCGGACACGTGGTGAGAAGCACTTGGTGACGGGTTATAATCCACATCAAGATTTGTTTTCTTTAACCGTTCCTGTTTCAACCACTGATCTATAACTTACATACTTAAAAACCACTGACAATAATAACTGAAACTATGTTAAACATTAAATGAAAAAACTACTGGAAAAGAATCATAATTAAAGACGCACACAGTCTAACTAACCTGATCAAACGATCTGGCTACAGATGTATTTATATGTTTGGGGAAGTTTTAGAAATGTCTCAAATGGATAGTTCTGAAACTGTGCGTAATGATTGGTAGAAGAGCGGATTGGGGGCAGGGCTCATAGCCACGCCCTCACCAATCATCATTCATTAATGTGATCTCATTTTGAAGTGTTTCCATTAAGGTGATGCAAACTTAACATTTTTTGTTCCATAACTAACATTTTGCATTTTTTTGCCATGCTTGTTTTTTTGCCATTACTGATGATTTTTCATTGTACCCCTGAACGGCCCAGTGCATATCCTTGGGGGTATGCATACCACCGCTTGGGAACTGATGTTCTAAGTGATAGATACCTTTGGTGGGTACAGTAATCTTGGTTATAGATCCTTGCTTTTCATCACTTTAAATATTTCGTGCCAATCCCTTCTGGCATGCAAAGTTTCTGTCAGTCTTATGAGAGCTCCCTTGTAGGTAATTAACTGCTTTTCTCTTGGTTCTTTTAAAATTCTCTCTTCATCTTTAACCTTTGGCATTTTAACACATTCGCTTCAGGGCATTTGCAGCCAAGTCTCACGCTAGGACCAGGGAGATTTCGTGGCATTTGATTAAGTTACTTCAGGTGCAAGAAAACCTTTTATAACTTTTTAATGAACTGATTTTTTTAAATTTGATAAAAGTGGTAGATTAGTTTGCTGTTTAATAATTTATACTTTTCAACTTGCAATTATCAGTGATTCTCAACTTTTGATTTATAAAGTTAACAGTTTGACATTTTAGTCAAAAGTATATTTTATTGAACATACATATGATAAATGATAAATTTTTCATTTCATTTTATGATAAAATAAAGTTTACTTACAATTCCAGGTTTCTTTAATATGTCTTCGTAAGTTTCCCAAGAATGTTGCCACTTAGAAAGTATATTGTTTCTCCATAGTTTTGTTATGTTGTGTTCCCATTTTCATTTATTTCAAGATTTTTTTATTTCCCTCTTGATCTTCTTTGACACACTGATTATTCAGGAGTGGGTTGTTTAATTTTTACATGTTTGTCAATTTTCCAGTTTTCTTCCTGCTACTGATTTCTAGTTTTGTACTATTGTGGTAAAAAAAAGATACTTGGTTTGATTTCAATCTTCTTTAAATTGTTAAGACTTGTTTTGTGGCATAATGTATGCTCTATTCTAGAGAATGTTCTGTGTGTACTTAAGAAGAAGAAAGTGTATCTACTGCTGTTGGATTGAATCTTCTCGAAGTGTCTATAGCCTCCAGTTGGACAGGACTGCTGTCTATGCTATGAGGTAATAGGGACCACTGGCTGGGTTACCTGGCCAGGCCGGGGCTACTGGCTGGGCTGCAGAGTCAAGTGGAGCCTCTAACTGGGCTCTGCAATTACCTCTGGTTGGATGGGGCTGCAGGTTGTATTCCCTGCTGTTTGGACTCCATGATTGGGTAGGGCTATAGGCTGGGCTTCACAACGGCATCTGATCAGGTAGGGCATCAAGCTGTGCTCCCTGTCCATCAAGCTGTGCTTCCTGGCCAGATGTTGACACTGGCTGGATTCCAAGTTCAGGCACAGCAGCAGGCTTGGCTCTACAACTGCACCTAATTAAGTGGGGCTCCAAGCTCTGCTCCCCAGCCAGATGGTGCAGCTTGCTGGACTCCATGTTTAGGCAGGACTGCAGGCTGGGATTCATGATCAGACAGGGTCTCAGGCTATACTCCACAATTAGGCAGGCTGGTATTCATGATCAGACAAGGTCTCAGGCTATACTCCACAGTTAGGCAGGCTGCTGGTTGTGCTCCACTGTTGAGTGAGGTCACTGGCCAGGCTCCCTGATCTGGTGGGGTCACCAGCTGTACCTCGCAATTGGGTGGGGCTGGAGGCTGTGCTCTGGGGTTAGGTGGAGTTGTCTGGGACCCCTGGTCAAATAGGGTCGCAGATCAAGTCCTGCTTCAGGGCTGGCCATTGGCTCGGTTCCCTGTTTGGGCAAGGCTGCAGGCTGTTCTCAACACTCAGATAGGGCCATAGGCTGGGCTCAAAGGCTGTCTTGGGTCACTATTCAGCTACCTGGTGAGGTGCAGTCAGAGGTTACAGCTTTTGTTTTTTATTATTACATTTTGTAGAAGTTCTATTTGATTGTTTTACAATTCTGACTGGTCATTTTTGATAGCTCTTATCCCTTAGACATACTTCCAAAACATGTGTATGTGTGTGAATACTTGTATTTACACCTATACTTATTTTATCCAGTAATTCCTATATATGTAGTATTCAGAAGTCTGATTCTGCTTTTTGTTGTTTCTTCTGACTCTATCACTTATGTGGCTTTCTTCCTTGTGTTATTTTATAATACTAGATTGTAAATTCATGTTCCTTAGTATTTCACCTGTCTGTGGGAAGACTTGAAGACTGAAGATTTACACTTGCTTCTGCTGGGCATCTCAGGCCACTACCAAATCAGGATCATTCTAAGATAATTATCCATTGTGGTTTTCTTTAAGCTGCTTGGATAATATGAATTCTAGTTCTATATCCATTTAGAGGTTGTTTTGTGATCCTGAATTTTTAAGAACTATCTTTCACTCTTCTACCCAGAGCTAAGATTTAGACAGATATATTTCCTTATGATGTCTTTATAGTATGGGGTTTTTCCTAGTTCATCCAAATGGGGTTTCACCTTTTGGGTCTCCAATATGTCCCTCTACCTCACGCAGGCCCAGGCTTTGTCTCCTTTCCTGTGTGAACAGCCTTTGTGTGTAGACTTCTAGACTTTAAATTGTAGGAAGAAAAGTAAATATGTTCATGTCTGCTGACTAGTAATATCTCCTAAGAAAATAATATACAGAAGAAAAAATACTAAGATGCTTATTTTCTTCCTATGTGATGGAAGGAAGATTGAAGAGATCTTTCTGTACTTGGTTGGCCAGCTTGTAGGATCTATGAAAAATGGTGACATAACTCAATAATTATATAAATATAGATAATTAGAGGAAAAAGAAATGTGGTTTTCAAAAGAGAATCCTGTTAAATTGGCAATAACCCTGAAAAAACATTAAATGTGGGGGCAATGAGATGCAAAAGAACCAAGAGAAGGATTAATTTAAACTTTCCATAAGCCTCTAACGAAGTTTCATACTGAAGTCATCTTTAAAAAGTACATTAAGTCAAATATACATATATGCATGTACACATACACACAAGTACAAACACATACATATACATATATAGTCACTGCTGGCTCTGCTTTGGCAGGAAAATGCCAAGTTCATGAAGCTTCATGGTAGGAAAAGGAGTATGGCTTTGTGGTAGAGCAGAAGAGCAGCAGCAGAGTTTCACTGTGGGCAAGTACAGTTTAAAGTGTCAGTATAACGAAATGTGAAAGTATTAACATAACAGATTTTAGTGCCTTAACTAGGTAGCTCAAAATCACCCTGATACAAACCTCTCCCACCTAAACTACTGCAACAGTGTCCGCTGACGTCTCTATCTCCATTTCAGCCCCCTGTGATCCATTTCCAAGTGCAATCAAAGCCAACAAAAAAGTAACATACGAGTATGTCTGATTATATCACTGCATCTGCTTAAAGTCTTCCAGTGGCTCTTTATTGCTCCAAAGATAGAAACAAAAACTCTGGACTGTGGTCTACAAGGCCCTGCAAGCCTGCCTGTTTCCTCTCCAGCCTCACATCTCCGTGTTCCAGCCACCTTCGCCAAGTTGCAGTTTCTTTATGCCTCATTTCTCCCAAGACAGGCTACTCTATCCCCTGTGCTCTTACCTCACTCTTTACCCAGTGAATTCCATTCCTTCTTCAGCTCTTACTTCAAACATCGTCACCTGAAAAGGCTTACAAGCAGGTTTCTGTTCTTCATTCTCACAGCACCTTCATATTAGTGGCTGCTGTGACAAATTACCACAAACTTGGTGGCTTAAAACAAACCACTTATTCTCTTACAGTTCTGAGCACCACTAGTCTCATTGGAATAAAATTGAGGAGTGAGCAGGGGTAGTTCCTTCTGGGGACTGTGAGGGGGGAATCGTCTTGCCTTTTTCAGCTTCCTTAACTTGTGGCCCCTTCCTCCACCTTCAAAGCACATCACTCCAATCTCCACTTCCATGCCACATGGCCTTCTCTCTGACTCTGATCTCCCTGCCTCCCTCTTATAGGGACTCTAAGGTTCCATTGGATTTACCTAAACCAATCTTACCCATTTAAAAATCGTAATGCCACATGCAGAGTCCCTTTTTGCCACGTAAGGTGTCACATTCACAGGGTTAGGAGGTGCTGATATTTGGGAGCCCGTTATTCAGCCTACCACAACTGTGTACCTTTTGTTCAAGGCACTTACCACCATTAGTAATAATATAGCAAATGCTTATTTTAGTCATTATTTGATTAATGCTTGACTAAACTCCAAAGTCTGTTTTTACTCATTATAAATCCTTAGCTCCTAGGCCAGTGCTCAATAAATATCTATTGTATCAATAGATGAATTATTATCCAACCACTAAAAACAAAATTTAGGAAGGTAAAGTGGCAGCATGGTACATGGGAAATTTTCCTTTGAACTTCTAGTATTGTTTTCACTTTATGCACTCAATAAAAACCAAGAAGAAAAGCACTGTAGTATTGAATAAGCTCATAAAGAAATTCTACTCCAAAAAATGTTTATAAATCGATTACTTACTTAGTATCCAAAAGTTGAAGCTGGTGGTTACTATCTCTGTGGGACATCTTCAGTTTGGTGCTTTGCTCTGATATTGACAAGTCCACTCTGTTCAAAAGCTGAGAAATCTGGAAAAGACATTTTTCTTGTAAATATCACACCAAACCTTTTCAGAGGTAATTGCAGAGACCATTTAACAGGCAATATTCTCGTCAAATGGCATGATGATCCAATCTAATTTAATACATTCATTTAGGAGTTCACCTCATCTTTCCCCTTCCATTTTCTTTTCATACACGCCCATAAAAATCAAGACCAGCAGCACTGCCAAAATATTCATTATGCACTCAGCACTTAACTTTACAGTTCTCTGATGAGCTAGCCCAGTTCCTGCCCAGGAACACTATTTCCATCTGCTGGCACAAAATACAGTCATTTTTACAGTGGAATTTCTACTATTAATGTGGCTGCTAGTCACAGAGAATGGAATACTTATCGCTTACAAAATCCATTAAGTTCCCAGATCTACCTCCGTATTGTTGAGTCACCAGAAAATATGATTTGTAAACTACATCCCTCCTACTCCTTTCTCCCACTCCCTACCCATTTCCCTTGTCTTTTTACTAACATTTAACATAAAACTAGAGCTATGTGAAATGTCTTTATTTTCTGCAAAAATTATGATGTTCAATGTTCCTTACTTAATGATTCATGATTCACGCCACAAGTATTTATCAGATCCAGAAAAAGAAAAAGTCTATCTCTTTTTATGGACTTCTAAACATATTTTACTTGGCTTGGCTATGAGGAAGCTTAATATTTTCCTTAGCATCTCGTTTCTTATGTAACAATTCTATCTTTACTCATTGTTTGAAAAAAATTATCAGACTTGTCATTTTATTCTCTTTTTTTCATGGTTTTATAATATTTGTATTTTTCATATAAGTAGATTTATGTGTTTATTGGATATAGTTAGGACACATGTATTTTTTATCCCATAAATTGACCAGATGCCCCATTTTACTGGAATAGTTTCTCTTTACATGAACAATAGTGAATAGTAGGGCAGATACTGTGAGGAAAGTCACAGAAAAACAGGCCCCATTATGGCAAAGGGAAACTTTAAAGTGGCCAAAAAACAGACTGTGAAGTGCCAGGAATTTTGCTTTGTGAAATTAATCTGTGAATTTCAAGGTGGAATATTCTGAAATTCATTACCTACCCCTACCTCACTTTGTCCTATTTTATTTTTTCCCCATATACAGACTGTGGGATGGTAGCACATATTTACGATGGGTCCCAGTGAATATGGTAGCTATTTCCTGAATCAAAAATTGGGACAAGTGGCATGTAAAAGACAGCCTGATCACTTACCTGTGCATGAGGTAGTTTTGGAGTGATTATGTAGAAGTTTTGGAATTTATTAATTGTTTTAAAAATGAGGGGAAAGAATCTTTGAAATTAGGACAAACCGAAAAATCTCAGTGGTTGGGTTGCCATACTCAGGACATACCACTCCACTGACATAGAAGGAAGAAAGAAGTAAAGAGAAGAGAAGCTTTTGCTGGGTGCCCTGGCTAGTGTCTCCTGTAAGAAATCATTAAAACTATGGTACTCTTAGCTAAGAACAAGTTAGCACTTTTAATCAGCTACCTGTAATGTGTCATACCTGGCCCTCTGCATCTTTGATTTTCGTTTCCAAGATAAGTTTGGCAGCTTGCTGTTCTTTGTTCAAGTGCTGGAGCCCCTCATAGGTTGTTTTGTGTTCTGCAGAGAGCCTGGCTATGCTGGCGTCACATCTGTCCAGGCAAACAACAAAGCTTATTCTCATTAAAGTTTAAAACCAAGCACTAAAGCCTTCCTTACATAATATAGTATGCATGACCCCACTCAAAGAAATTGCATTGTGAGTCATTCTTTTTAACAGAGGTTTCGACTGAATTCAGAGAGCTGCCCTCATTATGGTTTTTAAGTTAAACCACAGGGATGTGCTTAATAAGACTTCAGATATAACCATCAAAGGGGCAAAGGCTTTACAATGCTCATGAGTACAAACTCACAAATGCAGTGAGAGTCCAATTACAAAAAGCTTATAGAGTGTGCCGGATGTGGTCTGTCATTCGCCAGTACCACCTCTGTCCTTTTTTTTTTTTTAAATAATTTAAAATTATTTTTCAGTTATAGAGGATGTACAATATATTAGTTTCAAGCATGCAACATAGTGATTACACATTTATATAACTTATGAGGTGATCACCCCGATAAATCTAGTATCTCTGACACCATACATAGTTATTACAATATTATTGACTATGTTCTCTATGCTATACTTTAAAACCCCATGACTATTTTGTAACGACCAATTTGTACCACATAATTGCTTCCACCTTTACCCATCCTCCCAACCCCACTCCCATCTGGCAACCTTCAAAATGTTCTCTATATCTGTTTGTTTCTGTTTTGTTTGTCCGTTTATTTTGTTGTTTAGATTCCATACATAAGTGAACCCACACCATTTGTCTTTCTCTATCTGACTTATCTCACTCAGCATAATACCCTCTAGGTCCATCCAGGCTGTTACAGATGGCAAGATTTCATTTCTTTTTAATGGCTGAGTAATGTTCTGTTGTCTATATGTACCATATCTTGTTTATCCATTTACCCACTGATGGACACCCAGGTTGCCTCCATATCTTGGCTATTGTAAATAATGCTTCAATGAACACATGGATGCACATATCCCTTCAAAGTAGCATTTTGGGTTTCTGCATATAAATACCCAGAAGTGGGATTACTGGGTCCTTCTTTGCCTCTTGTTATAGTCTTTGTTTTCAAGTCTATTTTGTCTGGTGTAAGTATTGCTATAACAGCCTTTTTTTTTTTTTTAATTTCCATTTTCATCAAATATCTTTTTTCCATCTCTTTACTTTCAGGATGTATATCTGTTTCTATCTGAAGTGAGTCTCTCATAGGTAGCAAAAGGGTCTTGTTTTCTTATCCATTAAGCCATCCTAAGTTTTTTGATTGGAGCATTTAATCCGTTTAAATTTAAAGTAATTGTTGATACATATGTAGTTGTTGTCATTTATATTTTTTATCCTTCTTTTTTTTTTTAATCTTAAAGAAGTCCTTTTAACATTCCTTGTAATATTGATTTGGTGGTGATAAACTCCGTTAGCTTTTTCTTATCTGGGAACCTCTTTATCTGTCCTTTGATTCTAAATGATAGACAGCTGTGATGGGTAGAGGATTCTTGGTTGTAGGTCCTTGCTGGTCATCACTTTGAATATGTCATGCCAATCCCTCTGGCCTGCTAAGTTTTAGCTGAGAAATCAGCTGACAATCTTATGGGAGCTCCCTTGTAGGTAAGTAATTGCTTTTTCTTGCTGTTTTTAAGATTCTGTCTTTTTCTTTAATCTTTGGCATTTTAATTATGATGTGTCTTTGTATACAACTCTTTGGGTTCATCTTCTTTGGGATTCTCTGTGCTTCTTGGAGTTGTATGTCTATTTCTTTCACCAGCTTAGTGAAGTTTTCAGTCATTATTTCTTCAAATAGGTTTTCTTTCTTTCTTTCTTTTTAAATTAGTTTCAAGTGTTCAAATAGGTTTTTAAATTCCTTGCTCTCTCTCTCTTCTTCTGTCTTTCTGGTACCCCAGTGATGCGAATGTTGGTACACCTGATGTCCCAGAGGCCTCTTCCAGTCTTTGGGCAGCTATCTCCTATGTATACTTCCTGATAATGGCCATCAGAAGGCAGAATGACTCTATTGCTTGGCCATCAGATGAGTGATGACAGGCAGGCAGTCAAAAGTCCAACAGGGTTCCAAAGGTCTAGCAACAAGTATGACTTGGGCAACATGTTTAAGCAGAACTCTTACAGCTTGTGAAATCATGGCATAGCACACCAAAACCAATGATATTTAAAACCTTAAGTTATTCATCCATATTATAATATACAGGGTGCAGCAGAAGTAATCCCCAGATTTGACTTATGATTTTATTACAAAATGCTTATGATTTTGTAATAAAAGATTTGGTATAGATTACCAGCTCATAAAAAAAGGCGCATTATTTGTGCCAGACTCTGTATATGTATACACACACACACAAAAAAAAATTATTGTATATATACATCATTAAGCCCTTAAGTGCTGGCGATAAATTAATTGGATTAGTCCATAGAGCAATTTATGTTCCAGGCCATTGTCATAAATAGTAGAGCAATCTACCAGAAATTAGTGGAGCCTAAGATTTGGGTGTAATAGCAACAGAGACAGACAGCTTAATAAAAGACTGGGGAAAGAGACAGTCAAAGAGAGCCTTGCTAAACACTATCATTACAGGGTGACTATGCACCCTCTCAGGAGTGACATCAGAGGCTTCATATTGCAGGGAAATAGACATCACTAAAATCGTCTAACCAAGTCACCAAACAAACAACAACAAAAACAAACCCGGGTGGGTGTGTCAATATCCAGGATTGCAACAATATATTACCTAAAATACCCAGTTACTAACAAAAATTCTGAGACATGCAAAGAAACAGGAAAACATGAACTATACACATGTGGTAGGAGAGAAGCAGGCAAAAAAAACTGCCTAGGAGAGAGCACAGATGTCAAACTTAAAAGACAAAGACTGAAGGCAGTCATTATCAATATAGATTGATCAAAGAAACAGAGGAAACCTGCTTTAAAAAGTAAATGAAGATATAATGACAATGTTTCACTGAATAGAGATATCAATAAAGAAACAAATATATTTTTTTAAAGAACTAAATGGATGCAGTCAAGAAAATGAAAAGAAAACAGAATGGGCAAAATTTATTTTCAAATCAGGTATCTGATAAGAGAGTTGCATCTGGAATATATAAAGAACTCCTACAATTCAGGATTAAAAAGACAAATAACCCAATTTAAAAATGGGCAAAGGATCTGAATAGAGTTCTTCATAGAAGAGATACAAACAATAAGTACATTAAATGATATCCCACATCATTAGTCATTAAGAGAAATGCAAATCAAAACCACAGCAAGATGTCACTTCACACCCACTAGGTTGGCTATAATAGACAAGACATGCAGCATTGTGAGGGTGTGGAGAGCCTGGAGCCCTCACACACTGCTGCTGGCAATGTAAAATGGTGCCGCCACTTTGGAAGATGGCCTGCCTGTTCTGTTCCTCCAAAGGTTAAAAACAGAACTACTATATTACTCAACTCCTAGGTATACATATCCAAGAGAAAGGAAAACATATGGCCACACAAAAACTTGTGCATAAATGTTCATGACAGTATTATTTATAATAAACCAAAAGTCTTTAATCTGATGCTGTCCAATTTATCTATTTTTTTTTCTTTGCACCTGGGCTTGCTTACCTCATGGAAACTTGTGCCATTGCCTCACTATACAGGTAATTCTCTAAGGCTCTGACAACACGCAACAGACCTCACAGAGAAAATGAGTGTGCCCACTGAATCTTGGAAAGAGACAGGCGAAATGATGGACTGAATATTCTGTTAAGAATAGGAAAGCTAAACTCTTGGAGAGAAAAGGGGAAGTCTGAGAAAGTCCCTTTTAGGGTGTGCTCTGCTTAGTGGGGGTAAGGTTATCTCTCACTTTCATGGTGAACTTGCCTTTGACCCTCAGAGCTGCATCTATGGAGGCAGCAGTATCACGGCCTGTTTCTCATCAATTACATCATCAATGGATCCAAAACACTGTGAAATAAAATCTGAAATAATAAAGCAGCCTAGCAATTTAAGAATATCACTTAAAAAGTTCATACAAACTCTTCAATATAATAACATAATCAATGTGAGAAAGCCAAAACTTTACCTAAGAATTTTATTTCACATGGGTTTATTTCAACAATCAAAGCCTCATTAGTATTAAAGGAGAAAAAACAAATATAGCCACAAAATGAAATAAAAATACATGGTGCTCACAACACACTTTTTGATTGTTTCAGAGTAAAAGTATTTGTTACAGAGAAGGAACAAGCTGGGTAGAGAAGTTAATAAGAAACTGCAGAAGAAAAATGTAAAATTACTAAAAGTAATTCAAAATAATTTCTCCATTTTGGAATTAGAACCAGGATAATTTCACTGCTGAGGATGATTTTACTGCTGCTGCCCCTGAGATAACAATAATAGCCCCATTTGCTGTGTGTTCACTCCATTCCATGCACTGCACTAATCCTCTTACACATATTACCTCACTTAATCTTCATCTGCAACCAAAGTCCTCCTGAAGTCCTTACTCTGCCCTGCAGCTCTGAAGTCCTAACTTCTCACTGTTCTGAGGGTGTAACAGAGCTGGGGTTTCTTTTAAGGCAAGCTCCACAAAAAGGATTCATTTTTTTCCATTCTATTACAGTGATTTTTTTCCAGATCATTCATTCATCCAAACATTTATTATCTACTGTTTTCCAAAATCTGTTCTAGACACTCGGGCTACAAAAATAAAAGATGGTACCCCACCCTAAGACAGTGAAGACAATGGAGAGAGTCAATAGAACAGAGGATGCTAGGGGAGTTCAGGAGAGTGGGGTATCAGGGAAGACTTCCTGGAGGAGGTGACATTTGAGCTGAATTTTAAAGGCTGACTAGAAGGTGGAAAAGAAGGAGAAAAGGCATGCTGGGCATAAGGACAGCATGTGCACAGAGATAGAAGGGCATAGCCCATGCAGGGAATAGCAAGCAGGTGATCATACTGCAAGGATAAAGATAGAGAGGTGGTCAGAATGGTTTCCGTCCCTGGGGTCATAGTAAGGAGACTGAAGTTTACTCAGACAAGGATAGAAAACCATGAAAGAGTGGCCAACCAGGCCTCCATTCAATCCCTCTGCTATTAGACTGATGTTTATCCAGCAGACCCAGATACACATGCCCAGCCTGCAAGGCCTTTCAAGTGTTTATCTGCACACATACCCCTTCAAACCACCGCTCTCTGCTCTAAAGAGGCCTTGGATCCTCCTGTGAGTCCCTTTTTCCTACTCCTACCCTTTGCAGACCACTCTCAACTTCACATCAGGTTGATGTGAACTGCCTATGATCGCCACAACTCCTGTGTAGACTTGTACTTGACTCTTAATAGCGGCAGAGGGCAGAAGAGGCCTGTAAATACTTTAGGGACTGCATTTCCAACAAGCTCCCAAGTGACACAAATGGTGTGGGTCCACCGAGCACAACTGAAGTAGTGAGGGGCTAGAACAGTACTTTTCGTACTATCTGAGATGAAAGAGCTCTTTTTAAAATTTCCAATCTATCATGGACCAATACTTTCAGAAAATAAAATAGCCAATGTATGGAGCCAGGTGGGTGGTAGACTTATCATGGTGATGACTTCATAAAGTATATAAATGCTTAATCACTATGTTGTACACCCGAAACCATATAATGTATGTCAACTGTAACTGAAAAATAATTTAATTAAAAAAGAAATAAAAGTAAAATAAATTTTTTAAAAAAGACATGCAAAATGTAAGTCTCAACTTTGTATTATT
This sequence comes from Lyroderma lyra, assembly GCA_004026885.1. Lineage (NCBI taxonomy): Eukaryota > Metazoa > Chordata > Mammalia > Chiroptera > Megadermatidae > Lyroderma > Lyroderma lyra. Next base: position 575,284 of record PVJL010000134.1, read on the forward strand.
GGATTCGATAAACATAATCTTACCCTGCCAAATGACACAGGTCAGCTGAGCAATCTCTTCATTTCCTTCCACACACACAACTCCAGTTGCAGACGCACAAGAAATCAGAGCCTGCTTATATAACCAGGTCCAACTTCCACCGTTAGATTTTATGGGCAAGGAGGGGATGTATGAGAAGAATGCAAAGAATTTGCTTTGGAGCTTCATGAATATATTCCCCACTAAAATGAAGTTTCTGACAAACAGCTTTTGAGGAGTAGAGTCCCAAACATTTGATCACCTACCTTGCCACTCTCCCTCGAAGATCTCCCAAACCGGAGAGCTGACGCATCTCCAGAGTCTTTAAGGCAGAATTAGTTCCATAGCTGATGTTGTCCCGGGCGCGGATCTGCTCCTGGAGTACCTGGGCAACACAAAAAACCACAAGGGAGTCACTTGAGAATGTACATGATGCCACAAAACCACTTCATACTTTTGGCAAAAGTTGAGTGTTTAACTCCTTCTGTAAGAGACTCCTTTTATTTATTTTTTGGGGGGGGTTGGTTCCCTGAGCGGGAATCGAACCCAGGCTGTGGCGGTGAGAGTGCCGAAGCCTAGCCACTACACCACCAGGGAACCCCCAAAGAGGCTCCTTTTTTGACAACGGATGTATACAGAGAACCAGAGGATCAAAAGGAGAGGGAGGCCTGAGTGATCATGTCTGCACCAAGTCCCTTAATGTACCAAGAAAAACGCTGAGACTGGGATGTCAAATGACTCGATGGAGATCCAACTGCAGGAAAAGGCAAAGCCCAGACAAGGTCCCTGCACTCTTGGGATATAGTTCAAAGCTCTTCCCCCAACTGCCAGGCTACTTCATTGTTTTAGGTGAGCAATCCCTATATTTATTAGGAAGTGATAAGTTAAGAGCAAAGAGGGGAGGAGGACATCAGACAAACAGGTACAAATTGTGGTTCTCCTTACTGTGTGATCTGGGGCACATGTGGAAAGTCCCCCTACTGTGTGATCCTGGGCACATGTGTGAAATCCCCCTACTGTGTGATCCTGGGCACGTGTGCGAAGTCCCCCTACTGTGTGATCCTGGGCAAATGTGGAAAGTCCCCCTACTATGTGATCCGGGGCACATGTGGAAAGTCCCCCTACTGTGTGATCCTGGGCATATGTGGAAAGTCCCCCTACTGTGTGATCCTGGGCAGATGTGGAAAGTCCCCCTATTGTGTGATCCTGGGCA